>JAKCOZ010000001.1:117109710-117419710 GCA_022605955.1 Rallus limicola | reverse complement strand
AGTTTCCTGAAAAAAACAGATGGCACTTCATCCTGGTTTTTGATCATGCAAATATTGGGGAAGTTAGACAAAATGAAGGGAAATAAATCGTCTTATCAATTTGGCAGTGGTCTTTTTTTGCAGAGTGTGCATTTTTGGATTTTGATATTCTGTTTGACCAAAATAAATCATAGAAAAAAGAAAACATAGATGTGTTTCTTTTCCTGTTAGATTTTCCGCCTGAAATTCAGATCAAAGAATGTTAGCCTGGAGTAGCTTTATTCTTGTATCTGCAAGTTTGTGAGAGTCAAAAAAATCAGTTTCCCCAAACCTATTCAGAGTTGGCCTTTGATACTTGAAGCCTGTTTTTTTTCATGGAATGTGAGAACAGAAGATATTTTTAAGAGCTAAGGAAATAACTTAGAATCATAATAGATACTGAAACACAATTTAAAGTATGCATGACTACTGTTCATGCAGATGCATATTCTTTTTCACAATGTCAGCCGATATAAATGGCATTGTATTACATCAGTTTTCTATGTCTAAATATTGTCTGTAGAAGGTTTGGCAACTGCCATATTGAGATTTGGACCCTTCCAAACTAGCACAGTCCCTTCAGCAAATCATATGCACCTATATTTGAATATTTTTCACCCTCTCTACATACCTAACTTTGAAGCAAAGGCATGTAGTAAAATAATACTATATGTATAACTTTCTTTACAATGTTTTATAACTCAATGCTGGAGTGGATAGGGAAAGCAAGGGATCTAAAGAATATTCAGGTCTATAAAGAACAATAAGCTGTACCTTCAACAGGGTATACATAGCAAGGTATGTATAGATTTTATATATGTATCAATCACAATGGAATAACAACTTAATCTTTCTAAAATTAGCACCTAATCTATCTCAGGTCCAGGATGGAGTGTCACAAGTTTTTTCTAACAAAATCAAGTTTAGTAAGAATGGACTGTCACAACTCAGAGAACTAGTGGAGTAACTGAAAGTCAGATCTCCTGCTCCTATGACTTATTTCAAGTATATTTTAGTACTTGTAAAATTTTAATTGAATGTCAACTGTTTTGAATTCCTTTCCAATGTGTATTATGTGCCTTGATTTTAGGCAGCAGATTTATTCCAGAAAACCTAATCTCTTAAATAAATGTCCTTATTTTACTTCTAGCTGACATTCCTTTCTCACATCTCACTTGTATGAGGTTAACTTCACACACTGAATGAAACAAGTGTCTAATTTAATTTTTGTTTTTATTTCACACAATTTTCACTCATAAAAATGAAAAGGAAAATCAATTTCACAAAATTTGCTTTGAAACAGAGTCCTTGACAGAAACCTTGATCTAAGGATAACATGTGGTCTGTTCCTAACTTGAAATATATAATTTCCACTGACAAATTTCAGATTCGCTAAAGTGCAGTGTTGATTCAAAATCATTGTTTTTAAGACCATAATCTTTTAAAGCACAGTAATGTGCTTTAATAATAATCTTTTAAAGCATCTAATATTACCTGAGCTTATGGGTGTGTAGTAACTGTAGATGGGCGTACCACCATAAAGCTGGAACTGTATTACACTAGTCCTTCTTAGCATAGTAGACATATAATTCATAGGCAAGCAAATTAAGTAGGACAACATCATCACCCTCTTGGACAGGATGGATTTAAGTTCCTTTGGTGACTCATTCTATCCTATTTTATAATAAACTCTTACATAATCCTTTCTTTGAATGTGCCATTAAAGGAGGATGACAGAAGGTAGGAGGTGAGAATGACTAGATGAGTACTCAGCACCAGATTGGTATTACATTAATATGAACTACCATTTCCTTATCATCAAAGCAAGACATTTGCTTGGATATCCATAACCATAAAGTTTTATTTTTACTAGAGTCACACATTAAAATAACTCTATACCCTGGTATTTTATTTCTTTAAACTGCTATTTATTTATTTATTTGTTTGTTTGGGTTTTTTATTTATTTAATTACTGTTAGCAGAGATTCAAACAGAAAAATTATATTTTCTCACCAAAGGTACTGTAAAAAGTAAATTCCTGTGTCCTACACAGGACACAAAGTAATCTGTACCCTGCCTTCTCTTTGCTCCAAACACCCAACCAGGAAAAAAACCCCCACAACATCAATGCTGATCTTGTATCAGTTACATTAAATTTAATTGCATAAATAAAAGTCATGTTTGTAGCTACAACTACAAAATCAGGAGAAAACAGCCAGACTTTTCAGTAATTATAAATCCATAATGAAAATATACTGCTTCTGCTTTTCTCCCTGTAGTCCTTTTTTGTAAAAAACAAGTGATCTTTTATCTGGCCATGCAATCACACTAAAAAAACACCTTAAATTGTGTTTTCCATACGAATTAGTGAGTACCATAGCAATAGTGAGAATAGGATTTCACACAGGATGGTTTGGGTGTTTTTTTCCAGATTAAATTACATAGAGTGAATTAACAAGGTTTCCTCTTTTTTAAACTGTGCCTGGGAAAGTTTGAATGCATTTTCCAGGAAAATTTGTAGAATTATGTATAGATCAAACCAAGAAGATTGCAGGGTTGTTACTTATTTATCATTAAGTCATTCAAGACAGGTAAGGTCTTCTTACATTTTGGTTTTAATATTTAAAAGATAATTTTAAATTAATGAATTAACAGATTAATTAGTTGCACCAGCCACTGCTATGTGTGAGGTAGACACCAATCTCCAACATTTCAATTTTCTGAGGTTCATGTCTATACCATAAAAACCTTTTATTGCTGTCCTTTATTCTCTCCAGTGTCCCTTATTTTCCTAATCTTTTGAATAGAATCGGTGGGTAGCTTTCATTCTGGTTCTGCATATCTATAATTTAATATATTTTCAGCACAACTGATATGTGGCACACTTAGACTGCAATCCAATTGCTATCTCCAAGGAAACTGGTCAGTAGCCTGGTTGTATTTATGTTCCTGGAATGGAGAACAAAGGAATAGAGAAGAAAGTTTTAGGGTTTGTCTCTTCTTTTGTCTGGCGCGGGTGTATGGAGAAAGGGAGAAGGAGAAAGGCATGAAAGCAAGGGGGAGAGGTACAGAGAGAAAGAAGGGGGACGGAAAGATGGAAGGGAAGGAGACAGTCAAATATTTTTTCTGTGATAGTAATGAAAAAATATTTTTTAATTTGGATTGATTTGTGAATTAACATCTTTGAAAAATCTTGGTGTTCAAAACATAAGCTTCCACTGGGTTATGTCATTCCTACTAACACTAACTTAAAGCAGTTGAACAGTGGTTCTTCTGTTTCTTGAAGCATTAAATTGGCCAGCAGAACTTGGAATGAGTTTGCAGCAATGGAAGCTCAGCTCTTGTTCTTACTCTGCAAGCAACATTACAACCAGATGGGAGTTTATATTCTGCTTTGGAATATACTGAATTATGACAGTTCAGGGATAAAGGGATTGATATCTGTATGGCTAACTTCTCTTTGCATGAGAAGGGTCTGCTAGATGAAGCTTTTACACAACTTCTGGCATTTTGAAATCCATCATCATGTGGTCGTGATTCCTCATGTGTCTATATACAGACAAAGATGGTAGTAAGTCAGCAAATACATACTTCACCGTGAGTCATTCTGCAAACTACAGTAATATGTTCCTTATATATTGGTTCTTTGAATTCAGCCTATTACAGTGAGAAGCATAGAACACAAAAAGACATGATGTTTATCAGAGAGGAGAAAAAATAGACCTCAGATTTTCTCAGGGAGAAGATATATCCTATTGTGAATAGACGCAAATGTTTAAAATACCAAACTTCACACCATAAGGTTGGATGCTGCTTAAGCAAAACTGAATTCATAGAGGATCCATCACCTATCTCTTTAAATTGAAAAAGCCTTTGCATTTTTATTTATAGTCAATCATTTTCAACTATCAAATTAAAATTAATGGAAATATAAATTGTGCTCGCTCCGTTTTTTCTCTCAGTTCTTGTGCACTGTATATTTTTTTAATAGTGAGAATTACTATTTTTTTAATATAAAATAGCAATGTTCTTTTTATTTACCTCCTTCTATTACAGCTTTTACTTGTCTAACCCTCAAGTCTACTCCAAATATAAAGGACAAAACTTGAGGGACATTAATTATCTGTTTCAGTTTTAATGTAAAACGAGACAATTATGATAGCAGCAGCTGAGGCTTTAGGAAACTGAAATATCCTGAAACTCAATAAAAATCAGAAAAAAGTTTAAAATTAAAGTGTTCAATTTGCTTTCAGTGGATTCACTTGCTCAGCCTTCTGTACTGATGGCAGGAACAGTGACATGGAAACTAAAGTGGCATTCAGTTTGGTTTGTTTGCTTTATTTGTAGAAGGTTCACCAGACGTGAGTACAAATCAGCTATTTACAATGAAACTAGGAAAAAACCCACCTCTTCGAGGCTTTAACTTAGTATGAAAATGAGTCACATATTCCCTTTATTGTCACATAGTCCCTTTATTAACATCCAGTGCACAGCTTTTTGTGGCAGGTGGAACCTCGGTCAAATGCAAGGTCTCATTACCAAGGAGATAACAGCTTTGGTTTTATGATACCCTTTATTCTGTGTTTGATGCAAACTTGCTGAGCACATAATGGTTCCAAATTGTCTCAGCTTATCTGCATTCCATTTTTTCTTAATTCAATGGTGACATTAAACTTCAAGAAGCTATCACCTGAAAGCTGACAGTTGCATTTACAGTGTATCAAACATCAAAGAGCTGATGCAGCATCTTTCACTGGAAGCTTGGCAACTCTGATTATGAAATAATTTAAAAAGTAAACTTTCATTAAAGTATAATGTGCTAGTATAAAAGCAAAATTACTGCATGAACATTTGGGAATGTGCATGCATAGAAAATGGAATTTGCAATGGGTTTCTTAGCAATTTTGGAGGTGCAGGCTGGGCACAGAAGATCTAGAAGGAATGCTTTGATAAGATTTACAGCTGAAGTAGATGAAAAGTCACCCATTTACACCAGTTAATGTGGGTTTTTTTCTACAATATATATTTCATGTAACTCTAATCAAGTTATTTTATTATAAACAGTGAAGTCAAATTCCAGATTTGTCATCAATCACAAGCTGACACCTTATGCTGTGTGATGAGAAAATTGTTTTGGTTTTAAATTCCTTGTTTACAATACTTATTTTCCAAGCAAATTGGAAAAAAAAATGTAATGCTTTATTTTAGAAATCTTATCTGAAGTACATGTCATTCACAGCATTTCCAAATGCTTATTGATTGAGACAATTCATGGAGTATTACTTCATCAGTACATTAATCATTGTGATAATCTTGTTTAATGTATACTTAATTTCCCCAGTGTAATCAACAACAGAAAGACAAGACTTTCCCACGCATTTTAAGATTAAATGATTTAGTGCAAAGAAAGACTGATTTATTTGTCCATAAATCATTACAATAGAGAGAGTTCATTACCAGTGAGTTTGCCTAACAGTACTACTATATGTCTTTGGGAAACAGCTCTATAAGTAGTGTCATGTGTTTGCGAAAGGAACGTCTGTTCTTCTATTTTGTCCTACTTTGAATGAAGGATTTAAGGTAAACACATATTTTTAATATATTTGAATCTATGTTGTTATTGGTGAAATTCTGACTCATTGGAATCAGTAGCAAAATATACACTGGTTTAAATGAAGCTAGTTTTTCAGGCTTTTAAAATAAATAAAAAATTTTAAAAGTGGATGTTTTTCAGATCAGTTGCATAGTCAGAGTAGAGAGTGGTGCAGGTAGAGCGGTCATTCTGTCAACTTCCTTTCATTTCCACAGGCAGATCCCAAGCAAGTGTGCAGCTAGGGGTACACAGATGTAACGCTGAAGGGAGAAAGTACTTAGTATCAATAACTACTGTGCATTTCATGAAACTGTCAGGCATTGCTAAATTTTAAAGGCACTGATATTATTCTGGAGTGTGTTTAAGGCAAGCCCTTACTGCTTTATTAATTTTATTTTTTTTTAAAGTGTAATGCTCAGTTTATCTTAGTGTTGACTGTTTGAAATCATACTATATTAGGTAAATATCCAAAATTACAATAAATTCACAGCTTACATACTTTCAAGGCATAATATATACAAAGAAGATGTGTAGAGAGGAGATACTGATAATTTATCCATTCTCTCATCCATTTTTTCTATCTGGGCACTGCAGTAAAACACTCACTTCTTTTTGCTATATATGCTCCAGTTATCTTGCACATCTTGGATTCAGATATATTTCAAAGGCTGATTTAAAGATCTTTAATTTTACAAGTTAACTGCTGTTGATAGGTTTATTATTAGAATGTTTTAATTTATTTTAGTTTTACAAAACCCCTATATTTATCCCTATGACTGGATGACTAAAATAGGCTAGCTTACAAAAGCTGACTGGTAGCCTATAAGATTGCTATCACCTATGATGACTTAAAAGGGTGTTTTCTGTGTTTCTTATTCTTGCTCCTTAAGGATGTCACTGACGCCAACCTATTGGTGTGCCTTGAAACTGGGACCCCATCCTTCAATGTATTTTTTATTCTGCTGAAGGTAAAAGCAATGAAAGAAAGGCTGAAATCTGATAAAAATTATAATAAATAAATGTTGCTGCTTTTAGCCACAATATAAGCTTATCCAGAAGCTCACTTTTTCATCATTACCAACTTTTCTTATTCAACCAATCTGTGGTGAGCTTCGTTACTTTCAGTAAGTGTGATGCTTTGTTATTCAGTTAAAGTTTCTGAAACAAAAATAAAAATAAAAATGCAAGATACTGAATTATTCCAAGCAAGTAAATCTGTTCTATCGAGTGACTTGTGGCGAGCTGTAGAGCCATTGTGGCAGTACTGAAGTTTAACATCCAGGATTTTAAACAGCTATTTTGAAAACAGGGTTGAATGGCATGGAAGCGAGGTGAAGGGCAGTAATTTAGACATACTGTGACAAATTAATTAAAAGATCCCCTATTATTAAATCTGAGGTGCTCAGTCTTGGTTTACTGTTTAAATGTTGTGGTTCAGCTTTCAACCTTTCAGTGTCCTGCTGTCTTTATACACAGCAGTACACAAAAAGGTGTTCTGGAAATACATCATCTGACCCCTATAGACTTTCACTGGACTAGGGAAGTGATCCTTCCCCTGTACTCAGTGCTGGCAAAGGTGTGCCTGGAGTACTGTGTTCAGTTTTGGACCCCTCACTACAAGGACATTGAGATGCTTGAGCATGTCCAGAGAAGGGCTACAAGGCTGGTGAAGGGTTTGGACGACAAATCTTATAAGGAGCAGCTGAGGGAGCTTGGATTATTTAGTCTAGAGAAAAGGACACCCTGGGGAGACATCATTGCTCTCTAGAACTACCAAAAAGGTAGTTGTAGCGAGGTGGGAATTGGTCTCTTCTCACTGGTATCTAGTGACAAGACAAAGGGAAATGATCTTAAATTGCATCAGAGGAAGTTTAGGTTGGATATTAGGAAAAATTTCTTAACTGAAAGGGTTGTTAGATATTGGAAAAGTCTACCCAGGGAGGTGGTTGAGTCACCGTCCCTGGAGGTGTTTAAAAAAAGAGTAGATGTTGTACTTGGTGACATAGAGTTGGACCTAACAGAGGTGGATAGATGGTCGGACTCGATGATCTTGAAGGTCTTTTCCAACTGTAGGCATTCTATGATTCTCTTCTAAGACCTACTGGCTGGTTTACTTGAAGACCCATGGGACTGCTCATCAGTACCAATCAGTGACAGCCAATGTGCTATGACAGCTCACTTATATTTGCAGCTGGTTGAACAAGGTGCTTGTGAACAAGATTTACCATTGATTCTGATACGAATGAGAATCATTTTTAATGTCACTTATCTTACATGTAGTCAGACACACTGCCATTATAAGCCAACAGATGATGTTGCTTACTGTTTAGACATGGAAACTTCCTCTGCCTTTCATATTAGAGCTCTCTGTCTTAATCGTATATCTGCTAAATGTCTGGGGATGTTTCACTTCACACTTCTGATTCATTCACACTGTAGGTCTCTATGGAAGATTTTGTTTCTGTGCTTGGTACTACTCAAACCGTTTTTTTTATTACCAGCAAGAAAGCTTCCAGCAAACCTTTTTTAGGTCTTAATGGTGACTGCTTTTGCAGGAGTGACTCAGGGAGCAGGGTTCTCAAACATTTATTCTCACATTAAATGAAGTGCACTAATCATAACCCTTCAAATGCTAAGCTGGAGTGAAAAACATGGTTAGTACAAGCAGATCTAAGACCTGCCTGTGACTGAAAGGGGCACTTCCATCCTTTCATCCCTGACAGATGTTTTTAGTTTCTGAGTGTTCTCCAAAGCAGGTTTCAAGATGTAGGATGGGCTCAATGAAATTGCTGGGGGAAAATTTCAAATTTGCAGTCCATCAGATTAATGGACTTCTAATTGCTGGCTGAGTACTAATATTGGTGCTACAGAACCAGTGGGTAAAGGGGGAAGGTCAACTGCTTTTGGTCAGGACTTACAGCAAATTTAAGACCAATGTAAGCCAGAGAAAACAATATTCACACTATCTGGAAAAGTGTCCAGAAATAATTGCACCTATGCCGCAAGGGGGTGATGTAGGGCACTGCAACATGATTTAGTGTGCTCTGCTCAGGTGGGGGCACTTCCTAAGCCAAGTGTGTCATGGAGGGAGGGTATACAGAGCACAGACTCTTACTTCTGCCACTTCCTATATACTCTGGGAAGCCATCCTACTGCAGTCCCAGTCCTGCAGCTGGGACATACCCTGCTCTGTCTGCAGCATGAGGTCTGAAGGGTTGCTGTGTGGTACTCCCCAGGTCTGGCACACTTCTTTGTGGTCAGTGACCTTTCTGCACTTCCTACTCTGCCTCATCCCAGAATAAGGTGCTTAAAGAAGATCTACTATTGAAAGCGTTCACACACCCCCCAGCTAATTTGGGTGAAAATGGAGAAGGGTCTGTTCACAGAAACAGCTCATCTGGCAGATGGGATGGGAAAGGGTGGTTACTTTCACTAGGGAGGTGGGAAAGATCATCTGGGAGTGAGGTGGCATGGCTCCTCTCTGCTTCACTCAGCACAGCTGCAGCTGGGAGAGGATGTCTTTCTCCACTCATTGTACTTGAAACCAGAGGTAGACTAAATTTGAATCTAATAAGTAGCTTGAGTAGTCTCACAGGATGAATTTGCGGCCTGATGAAGCATGAATACTATTCCCTGAAGGAGGTCAGAAATACTGCTATCCGTGCTTGCTTCATGGAAATTAAACGGGAGAGACAAGTTCAGGAACCCTGGTTAAAGAACTTCCGCATGTCAGTATTTTCCTTGTTGCGTACCTCAACCGAGTGAAGGAGGCAAGTCCTTTGCTTTACATGGACTTCTACAGTGACAAAAATAATGAATAACATCTGATACACGATAAAAATTTTACAACATGTTCTCTTACTTCTTTTATCCTCTATTATTGAGAAATGGGCTCATACAAGGATAGAGGAAATATATACAGAAGACTCTGATTACAACTCAAATATTTTCTATGTCTCTCTTATTTTCTCTTCAATACAGGAAGGTTAGCATTAGATCTACTTTAGCTTTAAGCATAATACTATTTGCATTAAGAAATTAATAACTTCATATTCCATTTAGTGTTAAGCTATAGAGAACTGTATGATTCAAAATAAGTCTAAGAAAACATTTGTAAGGATTTTTTTTTGGCAGTGCAGTGTGCAGTTTTAAATAAACATTTCTAGACTATATTTAACTCAAATGTAATAATATAATAATAAAAATATATTTAAATCCATTAACTGCATTGAACTTAATTAACTTTTATCAAAATATTATATATTTTCATTTTTGCTCTTACTCGTTCTTTTTCCTGTCATCATTAAATGCTATGTTGCTCTTGTTAATGCTGCCAAAAGGAAGGCATAAGATTGGAAGGAACAACACTTAATCCAGATCAGGTACAGGCAGCATAATATATTTGACTGTGCCTGAAGCATCTGTGGTATTCAGTATTCTCGGCCGGTCAGCCATCTAAGTATTTAAAAAATGTCAGCTTTCACTGTCAGACAAGAGTGGGTATCGTCTGTCTGGCACGCCTTAGGCAGAAGCCTAACTATCAGGGACCGGGGGTGGGACTCATGCCCCTCCTCTTTATATCGATCACAAATGTTTTGAAATATTTCCTGAAGGGCTTAGTAATGCCGTGTTATGTTTGGGGTTTAATTTTACTTAGATTCTGGTTGTTCTTTCTCTTTCACTAGGTAAATCTACATGCATCATCCTCTAGAAGGAAAAAAGAACAGAAAGCAAGGAAAACTAATCTGTGACAGTATATTTCATACTGTGATAGCACAAAGGACTTGAATTACAAAAAAAATTATCTTGCCTAAAATGTAATAGCCATAAATCACTATCAGGCTTTTGGAAAACCTGACATATTACAAAAAGATTAAAAAACCCTTAAATCTTCTTCAGTCCTCCTTTTTATTATGTCATTTTTTCCCTAATAACAGCATTTTTTTCAATAATAATCACACTGTTAGGAAATGCACAATAAAGGGAAAAAAAAATAAAAGATATATTACAGATATTTTAATCTGCCATTGCCGTAAAAGAGGTAAACCTTTATGTACAAAGAGTTGCCAACATGGGCAATTTGTAGGTAGGGATACTGTCAAAGAGTAAGGAATAATCCATAAATAGCATGTAAGTACAAAATCCAAGGGTTTAGAGTATGGTGGGGATTGTTGTCTGATAGGTGAACTGATAATGCATCTAATTATATACTGCAGACATACAGAAACAAGGAGTTAACAAGGTGTTTTGATACAATTTTTGCTACAAATCCAAAACGCAATTCATACTAGACTGATTATTAGGTAAACATGATAAAGGAGAAGAACAAATACTTTATAGAGAAAAAAATATTCCATGTGTTGGTCTAGCAAAAAAAAACACCCATATGCCCCTGTATACAGATATATAAATCTTTTGATGTCTCTTTTTTCAGGTTTGACATAATTTTTCACCTGGACTTGTTCAGCAAGGATCCAGAGTCAGCAACACTCACATAGTGTGGTCTGGAAATCCATTTTCTTGTGAATGGCACACCATCCAAGTATAAGCAAGTTTGGAAATCTGTGGCTTAAGAACATTTCATACCTCCCATAAATTATTCTTTGGAGAATGGCTTTCCAAAAGAGTTTAGGAGGGATTAATACTTTTAAATAAGTCTTTGTTTTTAAAAGTCGTATTGTCAGATACTGGAACAGTCTGCCCAGGGAGGTGGCTGAGTCACCATTCCTGGAAGTGTTTAAAAGAAGAGTAGGTGTTGTACTTGGTGACATGGCGATGGACCTAGTATGGGTGGATAGATGGTCAGACTTGATGATCTTGAAGGTCTTTTCCAACCATAGCCATTCTATGATTCTATGATTATAAGTCTTAAACTTTCTGAACTCTATTTCCTAGGAAATCATAGTTATTCGGTAGGACTTCACAATCTATGCTTTTTACAAAACTACTGTTACTAGATGTGTTTTTAGAAAGGGAGTGTTTTTTATTAGAATATGTTGGTTTCAATATGTTGAATGATATGTAAGATAGTATTTTACAAAAGGATATTTCTTTACTCCTCCTTGGTTGTTATAGAAGTGCCAGGTAACTTAAAAGTCCTATTAAAAGTTTTCCATTGCCATCTGCCTATTTTTCACGCGCCCATATGGACACGATTAATGTGGGATACATCTCCTTTTTCAGGCTGTAACTTGGCATTTACAAGTGAAGCGGGTGCTACACATCTACACCAATCAGTGTACCAGTCCCTCTCCACCAAGTGTGAAATCGCTGCAATTAGACAAAGTTCACTGTTACCTGACTGTTTATTAAACATGAAATAAATTTCTTATGGTTTTTCAGCTTTCTATTTTGAACTTGGTAAAACTAAATAGCCCATAGAGCTAAGCATGTATCCTGCTTTTACAAATGGATACCTTTGAAAAATAAACTAGTCTTTCTTTAAACACACATGGCCTAAGCCCAAGCAAATCATAACCTTTTGCTTTATCTTGACAGAATTGAAGTTATAATATACACTATCTCTACAATGTTATTCATTTAGCTACCGGGAATCAGCGCATCTTTTAACCAACATGATAATTTGTACTTTCAAAAAATAATTTCAGTAAAGAGCTTTTCAGCTAAAGATATGATTTTTCAGTTCTTTGTAATTGCTTATTATTTCTTTTAATCACTGAAATAGTATTCATTATGCACTGAAAAAGTCTATAATAACAATAATAGATATTTTAAATGCACTTTGAACTAGAAATATTTTTTTTCTTCTGCTGACTATAAAATGCTCAGAAAAAGGTTCTAAGAAGAAAGAAAGAAAAAGAAACCAACCTGTTTCTGAGATTCTTGCTTGTCCTCCAATCTGCTCCCAAATCAAAAAGAATTGCTGATGTCAGGTGGGTCAAGTCTCCTGTGATTTAATTGGATTTTCTGCTAAGCAATTCATCTCACAAGAGATTTTTGGCCATCATTATCATGTAAAAATCTTATGGTACCCTACTTATATGAACCTTTGAAGAGTATACATGAGAGGGAGGGGAGAGGAAAGGGGAAAGTAGTATGAAAAAGGAATAGATGACTCACTGCCCTTTGGAGACTAGTGTAGGACAGGATCATGATGATGCAAACTCAGGATATGCTTTCGAGTTCACAGGAAGCGAAATCTCCGCTGGTCCAGAATCCTGGATGTACAAGGTTTTGTCTTCTCTTCCTGCATTTCAGCTCAATTATGTTTCTAAAGCAGATCTACGGAGTGGAATAACAAATACATTGAACTGAATTCCTGTGATTTGCTTGGTATGAATTGCAGCAGAAACAGTTTTGATACACTGTGCAGCAATGAGGTTGTATATGTATTTTTTTTAAACCACCTCAAGATACACAGTAAACTTCACCCTATGAAACAATCAGATATATTCTTAATTTTAACTATTTCAACCTTTTGTTCATGTAGTTTTATACTACATTGGAGGATTTGTTTGTTGGAGGTTTTTTTTTTTTCTTCTTTTAAAGGAACTGCAAATTAAGCTCTTAATAATTATAATGATGGTAATAGCAGCCAGTTTTATTTCTTTGCACCAGGCTCATGAGGTACATTAAGAGCAGCTGTACCAAAAAAATACTTACGATTCACAAATGTGAGGGGAACACACTGTTACTGCATTCATTAGACATAATTTTGTCCTCAAACAGCAGATGCAGAAACACGGACACAGAAGGAGAAAAGACTGAGGATGTTGTGGTCATCAGATGAGAAAGCAACCTGCCTGGTGAACAGTCCTGAAAAAGAAATTACTGTGGCTTTGGCAAAAGATACCCATCTATAAACACACAGTCATGTCTCTGCTCCAAGTACAGACTGGCAATGGCATCATTACTGGTTGTCAAAGAGCTCTTGAATCCACAGGCCCTAGCTTATGAAGGCAGAGAAAGGGTGGAAGTGACTGGGCAGGTTGCCTATTTCAGTCCATCTTCATAGATGCATGCTATGCTACGGCATTTTCCTCACTTCTATTTGTCTTAAAGAATAAGAAATAATAGAATAGAATATCTGAATGCAACTACAATGTAAAGGAAGAACTATTTTAACTGTCTATATTTTCCCTTCCCTAGTATTTTCTATGAAAATATCTTCAAGTGTTTAAGGGTTTTTTTGTTGGTTTTTTTTTTAATATTAGGTTAAAATTATATTCTTAGAAACAGCTGCTTGCATCTGAATTTCATTCAAATTCTGGTTTTCAGTATTAGAAATGTCTTCATTTCTTGATACTGCAAGTTTCATTTTTTCTAACTATCTGCATTGGAAAAAGCTGTACTGGAGAATTCTTCCAGTATTTGGAACAGTGCTTGTTTTACTGATAATATCTGGGAAACATAACATGGATGCAAGTGTTATTTTTTCAGCATTATGTGTAGGCACAGGCTGAGAGCCCTGGATCACAGTCTGGGTAGAGCTCCTTAATACAACATCAATACATTACTGTATATAGGTCTCCCCATATACACATATCTGTAGACTTTTCTAAGGCTGAACAGAGCCACAGTGCCTTCTCATTTCAGTGTATCACGCTTTTCCTGGGCATATAGTCACTGCTTGTAAGCTTCATTAAAAGCACAGGTCCCACATGCAGGCAGACACACAGACACACAGATACATAGAGGTATTTCAATTTCCCTTTAGAAACCTGATGATACACATTCTGATGACAGACCATTATGTTAATCACTTACAAATGTAATATTTTCTCCAAGATTCTTTTTCTGAGCTGCCTTTCTCTATAATTATTCAAATAGCATAGTTCCTCAGAAAGAGAGGACAGTTAGATTAAATAAACAAACTGATTTAAAGAAATGGATTACATAATAAAGTATAAAATAATATTGGACAATAATTTGCTTTCAAATGGCAGTGTTTTTTTCAACAAAGGCAAAATAAAGTCACATTTCATTTCTTAATATTGTAAATGAAAAAAATCTACAACTGTTCTCAGGACATCAGATCAAAATACAAATTAAGCATGAGGTTAACTTTCAGTTAACAGATAAAACTGGTGTTATAGATTATTATAGCAAACACACATTCTAATACAGACAATAGATATTTTAAAACTGTAAAGCCCAGCTTGTGTACTGTTTTCCTCATTATAAAATAATTAACACAATACAAAGTTCTATTTAATCTTTTCAAAACATTTTATTAAAATTAAATTTTATTTCAAATTATTGGTTTGATGAGCTTTTCAAAGTGTTACTGAAGTATGAAGGGTATGGAATCTGCTAAGGTTATGGCATGATAAAGAGACAGTGATGCCTTGAGTCCATTTGCTAATCTACAAGCTTTATTAGGAGGCAATTTAGTAGATTAAGACTACTCAACTCAGAAATACAGAATAAAAAAGCATCAGCAAAATCTCCATTGCAGTAGATGAGTATATATTGCAAGAGAATCATTCTAGTTCCAAACTAGGAGAATTCCTTTGTGTGTAAGGTCATAATCAAGTGTTCGCTGTCACGGGTCAGTGACAGCCATCTGACAGCCATCTGAAATATAATATCCTGCTTTCACTTTTCCATAACTTTGTAATGATTGCAGCAGATTGTCTTTGGAGCTGATGCTTCATTTCCTTATCCTTTTCACAGATCACACTTAACAAATGTGTGTGTGTAGGAGCCAGCTCTTGAAGTGTAAGGCTTTAAAATTGTTTCAAAGCAGCAATACCTTCATAAAAGGGTGCAAAAAGCTCTCAAAGAAGATAAAAATAATAAAGAGAAATCCTCTCAAACAGTATTTCAGTGGGCTTCAGCAACAGAGTCCAAAACTTTCATACTTTCTAGTTCCCTATATTTGGAAATGAAAGAAGTTGTCATCTTTTGCTACCTGAAGGTTTCCTAAACATCTAACTCTTTGCCTGTTACTATCTGAGGTAACTCCTGTCTGGATTCATTTGGATCCAGAAAGTAGGTGTTCTGAAAACTCATACAAGTGAATATGCCTAACACTCCTCTTTCTGATAGAGAACTCTGTATGGGAGAGTTCGTCCTCACTCTTCATCCATCTTCTCAAGATGACTGCTGAACTCAGGGTCTGGAGCAAAGTATGGAAAGTGGACACCTGCCGGGTGTGAAGAGAGACAAGCTCAGCTATACCTGCTTTTCATTTAGGTGGGTGATTTTAACTTTTCACTTAGATATCACCTTTTGGATTTATCTTCCTGAGGCAGAAGAGGTACATCTGGATGTTCTGTGGGGAAGTAAAGCATCTAAAAGCAGCATTTCAGTGCTTTATTTATAAAAGCCTAAGGGCTTTATTGACTCTGGTACATTTACCTTACTGTGCCAAAGTGGTCAAGAAACTATTGGCCCCTGGGTTTGTGGGGATGGGAGGGAATTAGGTGTTGAAGAGGACAGAAAACCAAGGAAACTCAGGTAGCTCCACTGCACAGCTATCTGTGCAGGCTGTCCTACCCCAACTGTTCTACCCCTACTTGTCCTACCACTTTCATATCAAACTTGACTATTTAAAATGTTTAACTTACTCCCTTTTCTCTGTCACAAAATCACCACCATTCCCAGCCCTCTCCTCTGTGTTCTGCTCTTACTTCTCCCCATCACAAAGTTTTGTTAACCAGGACCTGTTTAATAAAACCAAGGAAAATACTCACTCCATGGGGCCTAGCACTCTTTGTGGGTAAAAAGTGAAGGTCTGAATCACTGAAAATAGAAATAGAAATTAATTTGACACTTTTTATTTCCTACCCTGTAGATTAGATAAATGAACATGTACAACACTTTATTGGCAAAGAGGTTTTTTAGTTTAGTCTTCATATGATTTGCAAACTTCGAAAAGCACTTAATTTTGAAATACCAACATTTAGATTGTTGTCTCTTATCAGCTATAATTATGGGATGTAACCAATTTGTAAATATAAATTGATCAGCTTCTGACTTTAATAGGTTGGACTAGGTTAATAAAAATAGCTATTATATATAAACTAGTATATTTTAGCTATAAATAGCTCAAGTTGAGAAAATTATATATTATTCCAGGCTTGCAGGGACTTGAATGATGTTTTCATGGCAGGGCAAGGCAGATACAGGTAGCTTTAGAAATCTGGAATTACTTTATGAAGGTACAAACTTACCCGTTTCTTTTTCTTTCTTTTTAACCCCTGTGTTACCCTCACATGCCTGTGTATTGGCAGTTTACCTCACTAATGCTGAAATTTGCTCTTGTGGTGAGGTGCATCACATTGTAAGCATAGTTTGAGTTTCCCCCCAATTTAGAAGACCTAATACTGGCATTAGAAGCACTATCAGAAAATTCCATTTTATTAAATATGTTTCCTTTGTACAGGTGCTGATCTGTGAACAAAGAATGCATTTTAAAATAAATCACTTCTAAATTATAAGAAAAGTCCAGTCTTATTTGATAAATCCTTTTTCATCCCATAAAGTTATAATGCATTACTGCAAAAAGGAAAAAAAAACCCACAAATAACAAATACACACCTTTTCTATTACACATTCAGGAGGAAAAAACACATTTCCATGTACTCCTACTTTTGTACACTGATATACCACTAGACTAATTTCATGTTGAACTTTTTATAGTCCTCAATGCCAGTGTTTGTGTTTCACATCCTTGTGGTACGCATTACCTCCAGTCTCAACTTTGTTCTATGCATGAAAAAAATTTCACTGGGTATTGTTCCTGGCAATTTTTTTTCATGATCTTAAAACCAATAATATTGTTCCATTATATAATATTCTGATTTTTTAATATTTTTTTTTTAGTAGGGGTGGCTCGGAACGTTTAGCTAGAAATTATAGATCATTAACCTTCAGTGTGAAACTATCAGACATATTTAATAATTATTAAGAAATGTACTGAACTTAATGTGAAATAATTAGCAATTTCGCTAGTTTAGAATCAAATCAACCACATGATCAAAGCTAATTCCTTTAGAGGTATAAATGTAGTTTTTATATCAACACATTTTAAATTTTTAATTTACATGAACATTTACCAAATATTTTTTAAATATCCCTTAATTCCTTTGAAAAAATTATTTTTCTGAAAAGAGATTTTTTAAAAAACTGTTTAAATACTAAGTATTATTTTGCCTGAAATTACTGTTTAATACATGCTGAGCTACCGAAACATTTCAGTCACATTAGTAGTGGTGAATACTTCAAATAGCTTTTAATATGATTTTTCAAATCTATTTTCATTTTCCTATTATTAACAGATATTTCTTCTGATAAGCTGCTATGCATACAGACATGCTCTGTTTATCATAGAATCACAGAATCACATACTGGTTTGGGATGGAAGGGACCTTAAAGATCACCTAAGTCCAACCACCTTCAAGGCTACCAAATGTTGGATGGCATCCCTTTCCTCAGGCATGTCAACTGCACAATATATACCCTTAGTGTTGTTGATGAACTTGTGGAAGGTGCATTTGATCCTCCTGTCCATATTGTCAAAGATGTGAAATAGTGCCTGTCCTAGTACCAGCTCCTGAGGAACACTACTCATCACTGGGCTCCCTTTGGACACTGAATTGTTCACTATAACTCTTTGAGTGTGAACATCCAAACAATTCCTCATCCACCAAGTTGTCCATCCATAGAATCTATGTCTCTTCAATTTAGAAACAAGAATGTTGTGTAAGAGGTTGTTGTGTAAAGAGTGTCAAATGTTTTGCACAAGTCCATGTAGATGACATCAGACACTCTGCCCTTGTCTACCAATGCTAAAACTCCATTGTAAGAGGCCAATGAATTGGTTAGGCACATGTAGTCGTTCTGCCCTGATCTAGGAGCTGAGCACCACGCAGCCACTCCCTTTGTAGCAAAATACACGAAACTGGTGATACACAGCACAGTGTCTCACTGAACTGCACAACTCAGGCTGTACAGATAAGAGCTGTCCCAAAGCCAAACTGTTCCCAAACCACATATCTTGGAGCCATGCGCCCCTCCCCCCACAATCTCCCCTTTATGTTGACCATGACATAATTGACATGGAATTCCCTCTTTGGCCAGCTTGGGTCACCTGTCCTGACTGTGTCCCTCCCAGCTTCCTGGGCACTGTCCTTCCCACAGACACACACATTGTCATTGGCAGGGCAATATGAACAACTGAAAAGTCCCTGACTGCTTGGCAACAACTAAAACATCAGCACTGCTCTCATGCCAGCTCCCAAAGACCATTACTCCAATTGCTAGAAAGAAAATTAACTCTATCCCAGACGAAACCAGGACAGCACAGTTTGCCTTCAGTGAAGCCATGTCAACTCTTAGCAATGACCTTCTTATTTTCCATGTCTTAGCACAGTTTTCAGAAATATCTACTCCATGATCTTGCCTGGCAGAGAGATGAGATTGACTGGCCTGTACTTCCCCGGGGTCATTTTATTTTTTACTTTATAATTCTCAAGACACATTCAGGAATGTATAGTTGCTTCTGAAATGCAGTCTACCTCAACAGCTTTCCCTTCAAACCAAAAACCTATTTAAATCTGTTCTTTTCAATACATCAGAATATATTCTTCCACTGTATTGTTTTTGCAATACTGGTTTAAATCAGTGGAGTCCCATGTCCAACAATTCAATTCAGTGAGTCCTGATAACCTGACCAAGGTCTGCATCTTCTGTGTTCACAAAAATTTTGCAAGGGGGAGGAAATCATCGAACCACAAATCTATCATTTCCACAGTATTAGAACGCAGAAACCTCAGCCACGGCAGTTACCTGGTGTCTGATTATTGAGTAAACTCACAATAAATGACTGTCCTCATCTAAGAGAGCGGCAGACATCAGTCTTGTGCAACACATGAGATAAACAGTTTCCTGATGTTTTTCTAACAAACGACCAGATATTTCAGTGATGATATGTGGCATTTTCTAATCATCAGTAGCACTGCATAGGTGTTGCACACTGTAGTGATCCTTACCAGAAGAGCCCTGTGCACCTAGGTGCCAGCAATGGAGCTAACAGGTAACCAGACTACTCCCAGGCCTGTGCTGCACACACAGCTTGGTTTTCAGGCTGTGTTGTGCTGCACAAGCACATCGGCTGTGGGACAAATGCAGCCAACTCATTGTAACAAAGTAACCTGCAGGTATCTCCCACATGATATCCATGATTACACCTCCTGCATGGACTTACATGTGTCTAAAAGTGTGGGAAAAAGTTCTCCTGTGATCATCCTTTTTCTCTGGCTGTAAAAATGATGAACAGAGTTGTTTCCTTGTGAGAAAACCCTATAGTAGCTGGAAATAACCCAAATGTGTTAGTGTCTTCTACAGATGGGGTCTGCAGAGCATGCTGTGCTTGGATTGGAAGGACATTCCGTGCAGCACCATCCAGGGCTCCCACACTGGCACAGATGATTATTTATGCGTTCTCTTTCTTTATAGTGTTAGCTCTAATAAAGCACTTTAACAATATATTGTGTAGCCTGAGTACCTTTCTGGGATCATCATGGACCAGCACCTCCTGATGCAAAACACATACCTGGACTAAAAGGAGGAGAAACTTACTAGTCCTGTAATTAAATAAAACAAGCTAAGTGTTCATTTTCTACTTCTATATTGTTGTAACGACTTCATGACTCTTAATTGAATTCTTCTGGATTTACTTGAAGATATTTGAGAATCAAGGGTCCTGGAGGCAGAGTAATTAAGACATCGGGTTGTATAATAACATGTGAATGCACATCTTTTTCCAGTTTTGTGCTGAAAACCACCCTATGCATGGATCTGAAGGTAGAAGAGTGAGGGAGAAAGAGAAATTTAACCATTCCTGTTGACCTCTTGCTCCAGTGTAGATATGATTTCCATCCCCTGCACAGCATTGCAGCTGCTTTGTAACAAGAACAATTTGCTACCAGGGTGGCATCAAGGGATGACAAACAAATGACAATAGCAGTGAGGTGTCCTCCCCGGAGGAGAAGAGAGGCGAGGCGAGGCGAGGCGAGGCGAGGCGAGGCGAGGCGAGGCGAGGCGAGGCGAGGAGAGGCGAGGAGAGGAGAGGAGAGGAGAGGCGAGGCGAGGAGAGGAGAGAGAAGGGAAGGGAAGGGAAGGTGGCATAACCCTTTCAGTTTGGGGTAGTTCATTCACGCTGCTTGTACTGTGTGCAGATATTTTGCAAGAAGCAGACACCCAGATTCAAAGTATGAAGTCATTGTTTATTGGCTGATACATGCCATAGATGTTAAGGAAGAACGATCTACTAAGCTAAACACTAACATAGATCCCTAAACCTGCTGAAGCACACAAAAGGTGTTAGCTCTCCAGGCAGTTGTCACTCAGGTAAAGATGGGGCAGAATCTACACATCCTTGGTGTTGCTGAGTTGCAGTCTTCCAGGTCCTTGTTTTAGTTCTTTAATGTTACATTTTTTTCTTAGTATTTTCCCTTTTGAATCTTTGGCTTGGGAACTGCCCCTTTTTCAATAGTCTGACCTCTATCTGCCACTGTCACTGTCTTTTCTTGACCTTTCCTTGCTCCACTATGCAGACTTGCTTGCAGCTCTTTTTCAGAACTTATCAGGTTTCTCAGAAGTTTAAGCCCTGGCTGCACAGATGTGCTGCATGAAAACTGGGCCTCGGGCTTAGAGAGTGAGACCCCAGGGATGAGGGGAACAGGGGAAGAGACATGACAGGTTGTGTCTGGAGAGCATCCCTTTAATCGGGACAGTACCGGCTCCCTAGGGGACATCTTTCACATGGCCTACAGCATGCAGGAACCCTTCAACTCCTCCTTTTCTCCCACCAGTAAGAAAAGTTGTGAACCAGTACTTCGTGAGACAGATTGGATAACAAAATGTGTCTGACATGAAGCTGACTTGGACAAAGAAAATGACCAAGTACATTAAGAGACTTCAGGGTCAGAAGACCTTTTTCAAAATAAAACCTGGAACTACTAATTGTTTGTTGTTTGGGGTTGTTTTGGCTATGGTTTTGTTTTGCTGGGTTTGGTTTTTGGCTTTTTTTTGGTGGAGGGATGTGGGTGCTTTGGGTTTTATATGTCTGCTTGGGTTTTGTTGTGTTTTATTCTTTCCCAAGAGGAATGCTATAAAATGTGCAAGAGTAACAAGTTAGACTTTTTTCACAATTTTCTTAAGAAATAAGAAATCATAATAAGAGACACTGAGTGGAGAAAGGAAGGAGCTTTGACAGCAGCCAATCCCATTCACCATTCTTCTAACTTCTTTCTTTGACTTGAATTTTCAAGAAAACGTGCATAAAACGAAACTTTTATAAAAAAATGAAAACCACTGATTTAAAACCAGGTATTGTGGCAAACAGATTTATAGGTAGGAAAGATCTGCTTCATCAGCTTCAGCAGCTCTTGTACAAGTGAAGGGGCATCATTTCTAATCAAATGTTCAGAAGGCTTAGAGGGTATTCAGTAAAATCAAAAACATAAACACAGAGCCAAATTTTCTGTTGCACCCGTTGTCATGTCTGATTTATTTCAGCCCTCAGTATGCAAGTTTCTGAATAATAATCTTGTGAGTTCATTGTTGTTTTCTGTTTGTTTCTGAACAGGTGCATCTACAAGCTTAACTGTTTAGGAATTTCCATGTGACTCAGCCAAATCGTTCCTGACAACAGCCTTTCAAGAATTATGTTTGACCATGGTTTATAACCAAGAAAAGATTTATAGGAAGAAATAAAACTTTTATGAAATCATCTGAAGTGATTGGAGAAAAAAAGTCACACAAGTCATCTTCCACATCAAAAAGATTGCTTGTTTATCTCTCCAGAAAGACCAGTTTGTCATAGAAAAGATATTACCTTCAACTACAAACCTTGTTTTGTTTGTGTCCTTTAACCTATCATTGCCACATAAAAACTAATCCTGCTGAAAGGAGTGTAAAAATGGTTTATCATCTTTAATTCTGTCTTAGTCTGTCCGGCTGCATATTAACCCTTTAGCAGAGATCTAGTATATGTTACTGTTGATGAATACATATAGATAATATTTTTTTTAAATTATCCTTGAAAGGATGATATCTTTGAAGGAATATTCCTCCATGATATGGATTTATTTCCTCATATTCATAAGAAGTCCCTGTTTTGTTCTCATATCAACATGCTACAAAAGCAAAACAAATGTTTGTCTTCAAATCAATCCTCTTAAACATTTCTGAGACATGAGTGGACAAAAGAACTGTGAATAGATAGAAACAATGTATCATGAGCAAGATGGATCCTTAAACTGCTAATTTTTCCTTTTTTCTAAGAATATCTTCCACTGTTTTATATTATATTACGTCTCACATCTTTGTTTAATAAAGAGCCTCTTGTTTAATAATGAGGCTGCTAAAACAAACTGAAAAAAATTTCCCAGGATCTCAGAGAAGATCTTTAGCAAAATGAGTATTTCTCATCACTAGTTCATTCCCATTTTTAAAGCACAAACGATACTTCCTTTCTGATGCAAACAGTCTCAGAGGGAAGAAGCATGTTGCACAGGATCACACCCAGGCAGGTTTTAAATACCTCCAGAGAAGACTTCACAGCCACTCTGGGCAGCCTGTTCTGGTGCTCTGTCACTCTCAGAGCAAAGAAGTTTTTCCTCATATTGAGATGGAACTTGCTGTATTTCAATTTGAGCCCATTGTCCCTTGTCCTTTTGCTGGGCACCACTAAAAAGAGTCTAGCCCCATCCTCTTGACACACACTCTTTAAATATTTATACATAGTGATCAGATCCCCTCCAGGCTGAACAGCCCCAACTCTCAGCCTGTCCTCACAAGACAGATGCTCCAGTCTCCTCATCATCCCTGTACCCGTCCACTGGACTCTGGCCACTAGTTCCTTGTCTTTCTTGGACTGGGGAGCCCAGACCTGGGCACAGTCCTCCATACTTGCTGGCCACACTCCTCTTCATGCACCCCAGTACACCATTTGGCTTCTTAACCATAAGGGCACACTGCTGTCTCATGAATAACTTGTCCACCATCACTCCCAGGTACTTCTACACAGCTCTGCTTCCCAGGTGGTCAAAACCTAACCTGTACTTGTGCCTGGGGTTATTTCTGCCTTGATGCAGGACCCTCTATTTACTTTTGCTGAATTTCATTTGGTGCCTCTCAGCCCAGTTCTCTAGTCTGTCCAGATCTTGCTGAATGGCAATGCAGCCTCCTGGTGTCTCAGTCACCCCTACCAGTTTTTTACCATCAGCAAATTTGCCAAGGGTATACTCTGTCTCCTTGTTCAGGTAATTGATGAACAAGTTGTATAAGATCACTGATGTTTTATAATACCAGCTTCCTCTTTTAGGACAAATATTCATCTTACTCTATGTTTTGAGTAAGTGTAGTGTCTGTGACTGCTGCTAAAAGGAGGCAGTCTGGGGCTTCACCCTTTGGATACAGTCTGTATCAGGCCATGGCAAATGGTGGGGCTGTGTTTCCATCCCTGTGGTAGATGATTCAAGGTATACTGGATGCCCTTCCAAGTGAAAGCAAACTGTGGCCTGCACTTTGCCACCAAAGGAATCAAGAAAGCATTTGCAATGTCAGTTGCGGTGGGTGTACCACTTGGCTGCTTTTGACTCTATTTCATACTGGAGTTCCAGCATGTCCAGCACAGCAGCACTCATAGGCAGCGTGACTTCATTCAGGCCACAATAGTCCACTGCCAGCCTCCACTCACCAGTGGACTTCCATACTGGCCATATTGGACTGTTGAAGGCTGAGTGGTTCTACTGATCACTCCAAGTTGATGAATCAGCTTATGTATGGGGATCAGAGAGTCTCAGTTGGTGTGGTATTGTCATCTGTGTCCCGTCATGGTAGCAACTGGCACCTGTTGTCCTTCATCCTTCAGCAACCCCACAACAGAAGGGTCCTCTGAGAGTCTGGGCAAAGTAGACAATTGTTCAATTTCTTCTGTCTCCAGGGCAGATATTCCAAAAGCCCACTGGTACCCTTTTGAGTCTTTAAGATACCCTCTACAGAGACAGCCTATACCCAAAATGCACACAACCTCTGGGACAGTCATAATGGGATGTTTTTCCCAGTCCTTCCCAGTTAGCCTCACTTCAGCCTCTAGCAGAGTCAACTGCTGGGATCCCCCTGTTACTCCAGAAGTACAGATGGGTTCTGCCTCTTTATGATTTCATGGCATTAGGATACATTGAGCACTGGTATCTACTAGAGCATTGTACTCCTGCGGATCTGACATCCCATGCCATCAGATCCATACAGTCCAGTAAAATCAATTGTCCCTTTCCTCCACCTGGCTGGAGGCAGGGCCCATCTAATCTTGTTCATCACATTTGCTCTTCACTTCTTGCAAAATGGAAGAGTTCCCTTCAAGAGTATCATAGCCTGGTGGGCTGTCTACTAGAAACTGGCACTGAATTCTTCCTGGTGGAATCTCTTTTTATAACTGTTTTGCCTTGCAGCTCATTTACTTGTACTTAGAGGGCTGTGTGTCAAATAGAAGATCTCTGCAGGCCCCACAGAACAAACACCACCCAGCTCAAGGCCAGAGTCGTTGCTGACCAAGGCCAACCCCATCAGTGATTGCCACAGCACCTTGGGGAATCATATTTTGGAGGAAAAATACCACAAGCAGCCACTTTTTGTCCCCAGAGAAGGGAGTGAGAAGATGTAAGAAACTGTGCAGGCACCAAAGTCAAGGAAGGGAGGGGGAGGAGGCATCCCAGTTGCTGGAGAGAAAGATACTCCTGCAGCCCATGGAGAAACCCATTGTGGAGTGGGTGACTCCTGGCAGCCCATGGAAAAGGCCAAGACCCCACCTGCAGCCTGTGGAGAGGCCTCATGCTGGAGCAGGTGGAGACATCCAGAAGATGCTGTGACACACATTGGAGCAAGCTCCTGCCAGCACATGGAGAGAGACAGAAACACAGAGATGAATGACAGAGATCCGTGCCAGAGCAGGTTTGATGGGGGTGGGGGGCAGGCTTGTGACTCCATGGGGGACCAGGCTGGAGCAGTCTGGGCCTAAGACACTGAGGCACATTCTATGATTTATGACTATACCCATTAGAAGTGACCCACATGAAGGCAATTGGTGAGGAGCTGAAGCCCCTTAGCAAAGGACTCATGTTCAAGAAGTTCATGAAGGACTGTCTCCTGTGAGTGGGTGGAACAGGGGAAGGGTGTGAGAAATACCCTGTCTCCACTAAGAATGAAAACAACTGATGAGGAACTGACCAAAACCCCGTTCCACCATTCCCTGCCCTGCCCTGTGCCATAATCAGGGGGCTAGAAGGAAGCAAAATCATTATTAAAGTCAAGTCTGCTAAGAAGGGAGGGGTGGGGAGGTGCTTTAAGATCTGGTTGCACTTCTCATTACCTGACTCTGGTGTCACTGGGTGTGCAGGGCAGTGTCATAAATTAGAGAGTTTCTTTCCTTTATTCTGTGTTGTTTTGCCTGTGACAATAATTGCAGTATGATCTCTCCCTGTCCTTATCTCGACTCCTAAGCCTTTCAGTATATATTTTCTCCCCTGTCCAGCTGCAAAGGAGAGTGATAGAACAGCTTTGGTGGGCATCTGGCCTCCAGCCAGGGTCAAACTACCACATGGACACCAAAAAGGACTGTCGTGGTTCAGTCCCAGGCAAGGGTTGAGCACCAGGGGCTGTTCACTCACCTGTCCCCCAGAGGGGAAACAGTGTCGCTGTGCTTCGGGGTAAGGAGAGCTTACTGTGAGTAACAACAGAGCCCTTGGGAGAGTACATACAGTCCAGTGATGTACCAGTGATGACATGGAGCACTTTGCTGACCTGATGAGGTGATAACACAAAGCAAAAAAGACCTGTTGCCCAACCACACTTGGACTGTCCCAGGGCCCTGGGGTCCTGCCTTTCCTGACCATTCCTTTTTACTGGGGTCTGGTGTGGAAAACAACCTGGGCCAACTCAGCTCACCTCTGCTTTAGGTGACTGCTTGGGGAAGTCCATCCTGGCTGGAACCAGGATATACATGTTAATTAGTCTTAGTGCCATGAAGTTTGCTATTTCATATTTCAATGGAAAATAAATCTGTAGAAGTAGAAAAATAATTTTTTTTACTGAGAGAAATTTGTTCATAATGCAAACTGTTCTATAGTATATCAAGGGATTAACATCGGGGGCTTTGCAAAATCCTCTGATTCACTGTAAAATAAAATTTCCATTTTTTGTTCTCCTCAATAATTTTTCTATCATCTCCTCAATAACTCATCTTTTGATTCCTGTGTTTGAACAATCTAAGTATGCTGGGAGAGTATTCATCATTAGCATCTTGAAACTTACCTTTTGGATTAATAGAGCTCCATTATTTTGATATTCCATACTGAATTTGTCTCTTTAAAGAAAGGTGACCAGGTATAGGTTTGTAGGTCTGCTCCTTTTGTTTTATTTATTTTTCTTTTACCTCTGAGGACTTTAACCTTCTGCTAAAGTTTCAAAAAATTGTCTTTATGTCATATGATTGAAGGCCAGTGGAAGGAAACTTTAAGGATGTTACATTTACTACTAGATCTCAAGTTTCAGCAGATAAGAAAAAAACCCCACATTTTAAACAGCCCCACTAGCAATTATTTCTTCATGAAAAGAAGTCAAAGGGGTTTTATTTTTGGTGGTGTGTTTTGGGTTGTGTTTGTTTTTTTTCTTTTGGCTTTTCAGTACACAGGTCAGTTGGTAGTTCTTAAAAGCCATTGCTGTCATCAGGATTATAGTTTACTTAATTTTCAGTATGCATGTAAAAATTAAGTACCTGTGTACTTGCAAAGCAAGGTCATAAGTCAAGGAGCTAAGCCCCTTGCAGTGATCTAACTAATACTGTTTTGAAATCCTGATTAACTAAGGACACAACACTGCAGTTCTTTTTACAGGTTCGTTGGGAGAGTGATGGATTTTGTTTGCTCTAATAACTCACGGGGCGATTTTTAATCAGTCTCCTGTGGTGTCTTTATCCAGTGTGAGGTAACCTAGTAACACAGGATGTTGGACTGGACTGTGTGATACAAACCATTCCTGGTAAAAGAATTATGTGAAGGAACACAATGCCTCTAAGATTTTAAATAATTTTCAGAACTCCTCCAATGGGGATCCCTCACACACAAATATCATGGCCATTTATGGTTAGCTATCCAATGGAACAGAGTTTCAAATTAAAATGGATTTAAAGACTGGAATACATTATATCACCAGTATAAATTTTGCATTTTCTCTTTCTTTTTCTCTTCCCCTTACTTGTGAGTCAACAGATGTGTGTCTGAAGGGAAATAAGAGTATGACTACTTAATAACTGTTTTGAAACACAGATGGGACCTGAACATTTTTATTTTTACCAAGCCAAAAAAAGAAAATATATCAGGTACACTGCATATGCAATCTCCACTGAAACGAACCCATAATGGATCCTAACTATAAACTATGAATATGCCTAGTGGAGGTAATAGTTTGAATCTTAAATAATAAAACAGGAGTTCTTCACTTCTCTTTAATCCCCTCTGGGAAGCCCAGTTAATTAAAGCTGTTTATTACAACTTGATCAAAAAGCCTAAATTCTACGTGTCCTACATCTAGCTACTACAATATTCTCTGTCATTGAACCCTCACGAGGCCCTGAAGACTTTGACTTGGTAATGCAGCCATCAAAGAGATAGACTAACTCACTCTTTAGTCAAAGCTGTTTGTTTCAAGGTGCAGTGCAAAACATGCTCTAGGCTTTCCAAGGCTGCAGCCTATTTCCTCCTTAACTTTAATCCAAAAGCCTCCTTGCCATACTTAATTTAGCATTCAAATCAAATTAATTATTTTGTAACAAGACTGGTGTTGACGATGTAAATTTCTTATTTAGCATGGAGCATTAGTTGATGCAGTGGTATGCTCTCTTTGAGCAGCTGCTGTTATCATTTATGTGTTCCAAATAGGTAAATGAATGTAGTTCACAGAGCCCCCACACATGCGCACACATACTCTCAAAACATCAAGAGTAAGCAGCAAATTGAGAAGGAGAGTTCACAAGTCAAATAAATAGAAAATGAAAGATGAGTATTTACAGCTGCATTTCTGTCTTTATTATGAGAATATAATTGCACTAAGACAGCGTTATTCAAAGAGAAGTGTGATTGCTGATATTTTCTTACCTGTACTTGTAAAGTATTAACAAAAAAACATGATCATTATGAGCTTAAGCTTAAAAAAAATAACTTGCATAGATTTTTCTTTGGCTCAGCTGTCAGCTCACACTGGAAACTCTACTGATTAAAATCTGAGGATATAAAAGAAAACAAAATCATTAATCTTTGAGCAATTTAGAAACTTTTTGCCAGAAGCTCTCTACAGTGTAAGAAAATCTTGTATTGAGTAACAAACTGGGACAGTGAGCACCCAGAAATGATAATCTAGAGAAGGAGAATTAATCTTAGCTTGTGTTCAACTCCCTTTTATCTCACAAAACACAATCAAAAAATATAAAGTACCTAACCCCTGAGCAACTCCTCTCTTGAAATTCAAGAGTATCCGTGTCTTTCTTATACCAGACCCCTTTTAGTTCTGGACAGCCAAAAGAAATAAGTTGTCATTCAATGTAAGATTCTTGTGGCTCCTGCCAGTATCATACAGGGTATTGTACCAGACAGTTTTAATGTCAATTGCTGCCATTTTACATTAAAGATAAAGCTTGCAAATGAAGTCTTAATGCCTTTGTTGTTGACAGCCACTGAAAAAGCCAGATGATTAAAGCCACCTTAAATATCTCCCATAGTAGCTTCTCTTTTCAAAAGGTAAGTGGATTTAATTTTCCCCTTTTCACAAAAGCCTAAAGTGCCCTTGTGACACAGCAAGTCCTGTACATGTGTTGAAGGCTCTGATACCTTTTTTTTTTAACTTAAATTTCTCCAAATTTCTACAAACAAGTAACTCCTGGAAATATGGCACAGCTGCATAGAAGCACATGCAAACATCCTGACTTCAAAAATAAACATAACCCTTGAATTCAAGGACAGACACTGGAATATTTTTTTTGCATGCTCTTATGTAAGAGGTCTGTTTTCTCCCTAATGACAGCATGACCCAATACCTCCACAAAAAAATAACATAATGTAGGTGTGCGCTGCCTTGATTCACAGCTTGATGTAAGCTTCCTGCCATCTGACCAGAAGTGTGTCAACACTGGGGTTTAAGACCTAATAGTCCTTATTCTCCTGCTGTACTGAATTGAAACTTGCACTGTATGATCAGAAAAAGCATTGCATATTGATTTGCCCTATGCAAAGAGCTCAATAACATTCCACGGCTTCCCAAGAGAATCCCCTACCTCTTCCTTCCCTGAAATTAATGTCACCTCCCCTGAGGTTTTTTTATGTAATCTTGGTCATGTCCTCACTTTTCCCAATTCACCCAAGAGCACCTGAGGTTCTCCCATGCAGCTGTTGTACTTTTAGAAATAAGGCAGTGGTCAATTTTCTCCACAAGCTTGTGATCTGTAACTGCTTGTAGGAGGCTGAGGAGAAGTCATTCACTTCCTCACTGGAGCTCAGCCTTATGTTTCCACAGACTGGGAAACAGCTTTGTGGACAAAACACATCAGGTAAGCATCATAGGGTGATAAGAGAGAAAGTGTAGTTTTATATTCTCTTTTTCTTTAATCTCACTTTTCAAATTTTTTTCACATTAGCAACAGATTTTTCGTAGCATATATTTGTAATGATCAGTTAAGGCAAATCTCATGATATTGCTATGGTTGCAGTGGGTTTTTCACAGATTCACCAAATGGAATTGGATTGGAAGGGACCTCTGGAAATCATTTAGTCCAACACCTTTGCTAAAGCAGGATCACCCAGAGCAGGTTGCGCAAGAACATGTCCAGGCAGGTATTGAATATTTCCAGAGAAGGAGAATCTGCAGCCCCTTTGGGAAGCCTGTCCCAGTGCCCTGCCACCCTCACAGTGAAGACTTTTTTCCTCATGTTGAGATGGAACTTGCTGTTTTCCAGTTTATGCCTGTTGCATTTATCCTTTTGCTGGGCAAAACTGAAAAGAGTCTGACCCCACTCTGCAGACATATACCCTTTAGGTATTTATAAATGTTGACCAGATCCCCTCTCAGTCTGCTTTTCTCCAGGCTAAACAGCCCCAGCTATCTCAGCCTTTCCTCATACAAGAGATGCTCCTGTCCCCTGATAATCCTGTTAACCCTTCCCTAGACTCGGGCCAGTAGTTCCCTGTTTTTCTTGAACTGGGGAGCCCAGAACTGGACACAGTACTCCAGGTGTGGCCTCAGCAGGGTGGAGAAGAGAGGAAGGAGACCTCCCTTTACCTGCTGGCCACACACTTCATGCACCCCAGAAAATCCTTTGGCTTCTTGGCCATGAGGGCATATTTCTAGCTTTTGGGCACAGTGCTGGCTTATAGCTTTTCTGTATTTAACATTGTTTTCTGTACATTCATTTTAGCCATATTTAAATACATAGCAGTAGACTGTTTAGTCAATTTGCATAATCCCTTGGAGAGCTTAAATGTCTTGTTTTCTCCCTGAAGGACATCCAATAGATATACTGATTTACTAATATGTCCCCTGACAAAAGGACATTTTAGTTTCAGAGCTGTCTTTGTGACAGTATTATTTGATTCCCTTGACATTGCTTACATTCCACAATTAAACAACAAATCTTTAATCCATATCAAAATGCTTCATCACAGAAAAAAAAAAAAAAGCATGAATATGAGAGAATCTACACATCAAATTACAGCAAACACAATTAAGAATGTTACAATGCATGATTCTACCTTTATTAAAATACACTTTGGGGTAAGTCAATGAGGAAATGTTTTTAGAATTGCCATCCTAACAGGAAATTCATTCTGGAATGATGGAAGACAGATAAGTGAACAAGCATCACCCCCAAAGCCATGAAAGAAAGAAATCCTTTTCAGTAGCTAGCATTGGAAAGCATGCTGTGGATAGTCTATTAATCCATTTTGACAGACCTAGAAAAAAAAATTGCAATTTGTGTAGCATTCAGAGTATAGAAATTTGTCTTTTTAATTCAAGGCAATGACTTGAATTAAGTTTGGGGTATTTTGTTTGGGGTATTTTGTTTATTTTGTTAAGAGTTGGAGAAGAAGAACATAAATTGGGAAAAAAAAGATATTTCCTAGAATGAAACCGAGCTTCAGGAAAAGTATACTCAGCCTGATTTTCTGCTTTTGAGTTCAAATATAACTTCTCAAAATTAATAATGTAATCAAAGTTAAGGGATCAAGTGCTATCTGCAGTTGTCAATGACTGGAACACTTCAGAAAAAAAGCTTCATAATAGATTATCTCTGGTCTTCTCCTTATCTCTCCCTACTCTTCCCTTTTACTTTTCTCCATTTATATCTTTATTTTATTTTTCTCCACTTTCTGTTCTTTGCAGACAGGAGCTTATGATAAGTGTAGTTAATTCTTTTCTGTTCTATAACAGTAAGAAAAGAACACACTCTAATATCTTCTAAAACAAAGACATGATATAGTAACCTGTTCTGCAAATTATTTGTCTCCAGTTCTGTAAAGCTTTTCCACAGACCCTAATAGTGTCATTAATAGTAATTGAACTATTACTGTAACTTATTATTTATCCTACAAAATTTTGACTGTATTCTGTGTAGTGCAGATACTTGCCAGTACCTCATTGGATAACTTACAATTCCTGTATGAAGGGAAAGGCAAAAACTAGCCATAGCAAACAAATAAAATGGTGGCAAAGTATAATAAATAAAATTGTCAGAGAAGGGTCTTTTATATGTGTATTCTGTCCATGATTGTAAGCGTTGAACAGTCTATATAGAGACCATAGCAAGGGAGAGAATTCAGAAAATGTAAAAAAAACCCCAAACCCAGTGAAGTGGTTCTCTGATTACTTAAAAGGAAAATCTCATAAAGACCCTAAAATACTTTTTTGACCATCTGAAAGGCAAGAAACAAAAGCTGAACACTCACTTGCTAGCTGGTAATTGGTCTATTGCTCTGGGTACAATTACATTTTTTTCAAGCCACAGCAAAGAGAGTAAAGATTGAAGTGTGAGATACTAAAGACCTGAAAAGGCAGGCAAGATTAGAAAGAAAACACATTTTATTATTAATAATATGCAGAAAAATAGTCTCTAAAGGTTTTAAAAATAATGCATAACATCAATGCAGTAAGCTTGGATTGCCAAGATGTTGGCGTTGTTCACAGATGTGTGGAATGAAGGAGAATAGGTGTCTTGGAACAAAATGTAGGAATTTTGACTTAACCCTGCAATTTTGGCTCAGAGGAAGTCAGACCTACAGAAAAACAGTGTTAACTTATACAAATGGAAGAGAAGACGGAAAGGTATCCAGGATTCTAGAAAATAATCTTGGTGATCTAATGCAGAAATTCTGGAGGTACCTTGAGTAAAATTTGCAGAGGCACTTGAAATGGTAGCAGAATTAGGATAGGACAGAAGCATGGAAGCTGAGAGAAATACAAAATTAACAATAAAATGTTAGCTTGTGGGCTCAAGGTCATCTAATATACTAAGAAAAGCAACGGTAGAATATTGATTCTGAACTTTGCCCAAGAGAAAGTTATGAAAGACATTGAAGACAGAAAAAGGTTTTGTAATAGGATAGGTTAGTCTATGAGATTTTTTTTCCCTGACATGAGAGGAAAAAAATCATAGCTTAAGAGTTTTCAAATTTACCCACAGGCATCCAGAAAGTATGATTTAATTCAAAGAAAGAAGGAAACATGATGAGAAAAAAAATAATACCATTATATATAATTTAATTCCACTGGAATAAAATTTCTATCCGTTGTCCCTCCTGTTCCTAACCTTATCTGCTATAAATGCCATTCCATAGACACGCTCCATGTTCTATCATTTGCTAAAATTTTCATGTTTTCTGCAGGAGACACTTTTCATAAAGCAGCAGACCAGTTTATAAAGTCTGAATCTCAAATTTGGTGTTTTGGATTAAAAGACATTTTATTTCAATGAGCTTGAAATCTTACAATATTATTTTGTGTCTTGAAAGCTGACATTTATTCAACATCAAAGAGGAAGGTATAAGGTTTTGTTTGTAAAACAGGGTGGTACATCTTGATGACTTAATCTTCCAGGTTTTTCATGATATGAAAATCTGGGTGGCAGGAAATAACTTTACTGTGTTTCTGCATGACTTGCTTGATACCATGACTATGACTGCTGAATACCTGTCCATGTATTATTTTTGTTTGTGTGGTTTGACCCTGGTTGGAGGCCAGATGCCCACCAAAGCCACTCTATCACTCCCCTTTTCAGCTGGATAGGGGAGAAAATATATATTGAGAGGCTTAGGAGTTGAGATAAGGACAAGGAGAGATCATTCTGCAATCAGCATCATGGGCAAAACAGAATCAACATGGGGAAAAAAAAATCTAACTTACAGATAAGAACCGAAGTAGGATAATGAGAAGTAAAATCAGATCTTAACACACCTCCCCTGCCCCTTCCTTTTTAGCAGACTTCAATTCATTCATGATTTCTCTCTCTTCTCCCCTCCAGGGTGGCACGGGAAGGGGACAACAATGATGGGGAATGGGGGTTTCAGTCATTTCCTCATGGGATGAAGTTCAACATGGCAAAGTCTCAGGTCCTCCTCTGTGGTCATAACAACCCCAGGCAATGCTACAGGCTTGGGTCAGGGTGGCTGGAAAGCTGTACAGAGGAAAAGGATCTGGCCATATTGGTTGACACTTACTTGAACACGAGCCAGCAGTGTGTCCAGGTGGCCAAGATGGTGAAGGGCATCCTGGCTTGCATCAGGAATAGCGTAGCCAGCAGGACCAGGGAGGTGATCTTTCCTCTGTACTCAGCTCTGGTAATGCCACACTTTGAGTCCTGTGTTCAGTTTTGGGCTCCTCACTATAAGAAAGACATTGACTCCCTGGAGCATGTCCAGAGAAGGGGAATGAAGCTGGACTAGGGTCTGGAACACAAGTCTTATGAGGAGTGCCTGAGGGAGCTGGGACTGTTTAACCTGGAGTAGAGGACACTCAAGGGAGACCTTACTGCTCTCTACAACTACCTGAAAGGAGGTTGTGGTGAGCTGGGGCTCAGCCTCTTCTTGCAGATAGGACAAGATAGACAGAGGACAAGATAGGACAAGTGATAGGACAAGAGGGAATGGCTGTAAGTTGCACCAGGGAAGATTCAGGTTAGAAATTAGGGAAAATTTCTTCTTAGAGTGGTTGGGCATTGGAATGGGTTGCCCGGGGAGGTGATAGAGTCACCGTCCTTTGCGGTGTTCAAGGAAAGATTGGATGAGGTACTTAGGGACATTGTTTACTGAGTAATATAAGTAGTAGGGGAACAGTTGGACTGGGTGATCTTGGAGGTCTTTTCCAACCTTAATGATTCTGTGATTCTGAGTTGTTTTCCTTCTTAGTTAGGGGAGGGCATTCCTCACACCCTTCCCCTGCTCTATTGCGTGGTCCCACCCATGGGAGATTGCCCTCCACATGCTTCTCCAACATGACTCCTTTCCCACTGGTCTTCAGCTCCTCACCAACTGCCCTAGCACTTCATAGAATATCTCTCAGTCTCTCAGGCCCAGACTGCTCCAGCTTGATTCCCCACAGAGTCACAAGTCCCTCCAGAAAAGCTGCTCCAGTGTGGGTATCTCTTTCCCTCTCTGTGTCTTTATCTCTCTCCACAGGCTACAGATCTGTTACCAGGAGGTCGCACCAATGCAGATCACAGCATCTGCCATGTCTCCACCAGCTCCAGCATAGGGTCTCTCCATGGGATGCAGGTGTGGTCTCTGCTTCCTATCATCTTCCATGGGCTGCAGGGGGAAATCCCACTTCACCATTGTCTTTTCCATGGGCTGCAGGGAAATCTTTATCTCCAGTGCCTGGAAAGCCTCTTCCCCCCGTCTTTTTTACTGACCCAGGTGTCTGCACAGTTTCTTACATCTTCTCACTCCCTTCTCTGGTGACAAAAATCATCTGCTTGCATTCTTTTCTCCTCTGTGATTCACAGAGACACCATGACCTTTGCTGATGGTCTTGGCCTTGGTCAGCAGTGGGTCTGGCTTTGAACCCAGCTGGTGTCTATTCTGTCAGGCCTAGGGAAGCTTCTAGCTTCTTCTTGCAAAAGCCACCCCTATTCCACCAGAACCTCTTTATGCAAAACCACAACACTGCTCTTGAGCAAAAGGTCTCTATTCAATCAATTTTTGTTTGGCTATCAATATGTAAAGGACCTTGAAATGCTCCAGCCTCATCAACCTTTGAGGTCTCCACTGAACTCGCTCTTGGTTTATCAATCTCTTTCTTGTACTGGGGGACCTAAAACCAGATGCAGTATACAGATGTGGCCTCAGGAGTGCTGAGTAGGGGGATTAAAATTATTTTTTTTGATCTGCTGGCTGAGGTTCTGATATTGCTGTTGTTCATCTTAGCTTTTATGATCCAGGGCATTTTCTGCAGAGCAACTTCCTAGCCCCTCAGTGCCCAAGATGCATCACTGTCAGGCAGTTTCTGCATTTGTCCTTGTTGCACTGTAAAGGGTGCCTTTTAGACCCTTCCCATGGACCATCTAGGTTTACCTTAATGGCAGCCCTATTTTCCAAGGTGGTACCTTTTGTCCTCACCTATGTTTTGCTCCAGTTCACTTTCATGAGAAATGCATCAATGAGCCTATTTTCTTTTTTTTTTGCAGTTTTTGTCTTCCCTTCTATTAACATATATGTGATAGTTCAGCCCCATCCAGTGATTGAGCACCACACACTGCTCACTCACAGAGCCTCCATGAGTTAGGATAAGGACAGATTTCTGACAAAATCACCCTGAAAGGGGAACAATAACAGCCAATTACACTCACACCCAGTAACACAAAGTACCTTACCAACCCAGCAATCACAGGGTGCTGCATGACACAAAGACCAATCTGACAGCCTGGTCACTCTCAGGCTGCTCTGGAGGCACCCAGGAGCACCCCTTCCCAACCAGCCCCTTTTATGGGGAAGTGATGTCAGGTGGTGTGGAAACAGCCCAGGATAACTCAGCTCACTTGCTTTTGCTGCTTGGGGAGGTTAACTCTGTCCCGGCTAGAACCAGGACAATATGTCATGGTTTAGCCTCAGACCATCTCAGAGCCACCTAGTCCCTTTTTATAGTGAGCATGATATCATGTGGTATGGAATACCCCTTTGGCTTGTTTGGGTCACCTGTCCTAGCTGTGTCCTGTCCCAGCTTTTTGTGAAAACTAGCTCTGTCTTAGCTGAAACCACATGGGGTTTTTTTCACTCTTGGAAGACTACTTGCTTCTGTATCCCTTGAACAGCTCCCTGAATATGTAGTGCCAGCAACATTACAGCTGAAAAAACCCAACAAACTAGGTCTTATAGGAGCATGTCTACCTCACTCGTTCCCTACTTTTCAATCATATGTGATGCAAAGCCTTTTCTTTTTCAGCTCCAGCCTATAATATTGTAGAAGTTCCGAGAAAATTTTTATCCAGCAGGGTGAATTCAGTGATATGAAAGCAACTCTCCACAGAGTTTCCACACCTAGTAAAAAATGGCCTCAAGCAATGCTTGAACAGACTCCGCTGTCTGCTCTGCTCCAGCACAGTCCTAACAGTGCTGACATTTGACTCTTGTCTGGCTGCAGCTCCAAGCTCCACTGACAGCTTCCAGACATTTACCAGTCCTGCTGGGACCAGTCTGGTCTGGATTGCAGACCAGACCTTAGACATGGGTCTGGTACCCAATCTACTTTTAAATAAACCACTGACACCCTGACATTTCCCTAAAGCTATCATCCTTCCCTCTCTGATGCCCAGGTCCAGGATTTCCTTACACAGGAGTTCTAATTCTGTATTACAAGCAGGAAATATTAAAAATGTTCTCATGCTCCATGCCATTGTGTTAAAAAGGCAGCCCTTTATCAACTTATCATCTACTACCCTGTAGTCTGAAATATAATACAAGCAATTGCAAGTGGTAGGGAGAAGATAGAGAAAGGGGAGATGGGGGGGAAGGAGAGAAAGAGTTTCCTACATTTACAGCATGCTATGAAAATATACCCTAGCAATTTAAACAATATGAAAATCAGAAAGACAAAGACCCAATTTGGCTGAGGGTTGTGTCTTCACAGTGCTGTAAATTGAGTCTATTCCAGCTAAAAAAAAAAACGTTCTTTTGTAAAACCCACTACTTGCAAAATTTTAAACATTTCATATCCAGGCACACATTTTCTGTAAAGAGAAACCAATGTATTTTGAAGGAACTGTACTTTGAAGACTGAGAGTGTTTTGCAGGGCATTTGAGGAAGAGATATTACAGCACTAACAGCAGCTCATGAGAATCACAACAGGCAGTAATGCCAGGATGGTTAGAGCTCTGTCTTGTTTCTAGGTTTAGACTGACCATCTTTGTGAAATATATGAGGAACACTGCTTTTAGTTTATATTATTCTGGACTGCATTTTCCTTCAGGCAATTATATTTTAAGAGGAGAAAATGTCTTAAAAGTAGTCGGCTACAAAATTGCTATATTAAATCATTTACATAACATTCAATGTTATATCCAACAGGGAAAGGATGGTAAACATAAAAACCCCACTGATATATCAATATTCCAAATATTTAGTTAGGCAGCATAGTTTCATTTAAAGTGTGCATGTTTTTATTTTCAAAAGTATTATTTCTATCAACCACATACACTGAGGACTGGAAAGCTATCCAGTCTTAAGGCAGCAACAGGACAGTCTTAGAACGTTATTCATTACATAGAAACAGTGTACAACCCATCTAGTTTATTTAGCTTTTTTTTTTTTTTTTTCCCCAGGTCTTTGTGATTGTAAAGCTAATCAAAGCAATTAATGCATTTTCTTTTATAAACAATTGATAGCTCAGTATGATTTTAGCAGTGCTATGTTTGCATGGAAAACAGGGAAAATACATAGGAGAAGACACTGCATGTTTGGATTAGATTGCTTTTTGTGTAGTTATTTGCACTTAAGGAAGTAACTTTTCTGAAAGAAATGCATGCATGTGGCTGTAGGTGGCACAGCAGTATAGTTCACTGCATTACTTCATGTTATATACTTCAACTTTTTTTTTTTTGTTAGAATCAATGGTTGCAACATTTAAAAATGCAAGATAAATAAATAGGTTTCCTGAGGTACTTTGACATAAGCCCTGTCACAGCTGGCATAGCAGAGAACTGCTTTTTTTAAAATCCAACTAGTGCAGCAGAGGCAGCACATTATATAGTATGATCATTCCCTTGTTATACAATACAGGGCCAATTTCTACACATTTGCTTGCAAAAAATAAACTCAAGGAAAGGAACAACAATTTTATATAATGCCTGAAAAAAATTTATATAGATACTATTTATATATATCTACATATAAAGAAATGTCTTATATATAATTACCTAAAACTTCCATGAAATGTTAAAAATTTATATAAAGAAATAATATTAATGAATTATTTATTGCTAAAAATATATATAATTCATCTAGAACTTTTACAAATTAGCAAAACAAAGGCAGAACTAATATTGATGAGGTATTTATCAAAGAGGATGTTCATGAACACTTCTGTAGTCACCTAATTGCATTTGAGAGATACTGTTTGGCTGTTGTCTTTAATACTATCATATTCCCAAGGTTTTGAAATGTAGGTTATGAATATCTGATTTAAACAGTTGAATAGCGAATCTGGTTTTAGAAGTTTTATGTATATTCCATCATTTCAACTACAACTGAACCTTCAGTATCGTTAATCATGATGGTTCTTGTGAGGGCATTTGAATTAAAAAAAAACAAACAACACAACATAACCATACAGAATAACTTCATAGTAAGAATAAACAGAATGATTATAGAAAAATGATATTGATGTGCAAATAAAAGTCAATGGTAGTAAGATCAGTGTACCTGTCCTCTTCTTCATGGTGTGCGCATAAGGTGTAAAAAAGGGGGTTAGGAGGTGTATTGTGTGCAGGTTTCAAGGTGTGGGTAACTGGAGTATCCTGGGGTGGCATCTTTGAGAAGAAGCCATGGCCTGCATTTCGCTGTATACAGATTCGAATTGGCCAGTTCCAAATGGCTTCAAAATGGACCCACAACAGGACACTGAATCCATCAGCTGAGCTGGTGCCCTCTCTGAGAACTCAAACATATATAATGGGATAAATTGCCACAGGGAGACAAGGCAACAAAAAGGAGTGAGAAACAGCAGAGGGAACACAAAGGTCAGAGGAGGAGGAAGAGGAATGTCATGATGGAACAGATATTCCTTGCAGCCTGTGGAGGACCTGTGCCAGAGCAGATGGATATTCCTGAATGAACTGCCACCCATGGAAAGACCTAGTCAGAGCACAGAAAAAGTGGAGTGAAAGAGAGAAATGGCTATGTACTGACAATAACATGGTCCTCTCCTGTCCTATTAACTGCCTCACTGAAGGCTGAGTAAACTGTGAGTAACCTGCCATGATATAAGAGGAAAGGAGAAGACTCTGGAAGGAAAATGTGAAGTTGAGTCTGGAAAAGGGGAGGAAAGGTATTTTCCTTATGTGTTAATGGTTGTATCTTCCCCTCCCCACAAATAAGCAATTAAATATGTACATTAGTTATCAATAAATTAGATTAATTTCCAAAAACCAGGTAAATTATCTCCCATTTTTAAGCTTGATCTCCAAGCTTTCTTGTTCCTGCTGTTCTATTTTATTCCCCAAACCTTCTGAGGATATCCCATGCATGAGTTTCTGGGTGGGAGTTTGGCCTCCATTTGGGACCAACCCAGCACAGAGGAGAAGAAAGGATTGTGCAAAGCCTGAGCTATTGCAACTCCAGAGACATGAACAAGTGCATAAGTAAAGCTTTTGCAGTTCTTGATAAGAGATTTCATAGCTGTCAATTTTTGGCACACTACACTGTGTCAGAGATGCTAAGTTTTAATTAAAGACATCCTTTTTTCTTACAAATGATATAGCCCTTAGCACTTAGGTCTCTTCTCCAATTAACCATTGATGACCTGGCAGCCTATTTTGGCTTAAATAACTGATTCCAATTGTCAGTTTTAACTCAGTCTTTTAGGTACACTTTGGAGTCTGAAACTGTGATTTTCAGCCGCTGTAAAGGGACATATTAAAAAACCCAACATTTTGGAAGTATACATTTTTTGGAAGTATACAATAAAATGCATACAAAACTTTCCAATGGTCATTTTTGTTGTCTCAGATGGCCCTGATATTGTGCATACATGTACTACCTCTATTAGGATCTGACTAACACCACTGTTAGTAAATGGGAACTGACTAATAGCAGCCTCAGGTACACAAGGAGAAACCACGTCCTTTATGTATTAATGGAATTGATTATCAGTTGTTTATCAAAATTATTTTGACCTAGTAGAATAGAGATCTATGCATTTTAAGAAGGTCATTTTAAACTAGAAGCAATTTACATTTGCATTTATTTTCTAGTATTTTTCTAAACTATGGTTATATACACAGAGGAAAAATAAACCTAAACCAATATACAAAACAAATCAAGCAAACAAACAAACAAAAACAACAAGTAAATGAAAACCAAATTTTACTAGTGATGAGACTTGTTAATTCAAGAAGAAATTCCAAGGAAATTCAAACTGTTACTAGAAAAACAACTCAGAGCAACTGGAAAGAATACTGTTGCAGAAGAGAGTAATATAGTCATAGGTAAGGGAGGGAACGGAAACCAGCTGTCTGATGTGATCATTCTAGAACATCTACAGAAAAACCCTTATTTGAACATGTAGGAAAATATCCAGAGTGAGATCTGCAAATGTGTTCTCCAAATTATATAAACTCTCAGCAGCCATAACTATTTGTATCCGTCACAGCAGCCGAAAGCAGAATCAGCCAGGAAGGAAACACGAGACCCAAATGCCACTGCTGAAAAAAATTTCAAAGCATATCATTAGTTTTTAGTAGTGACCAGCTCAGTCTAGGAATAGAAAGAAGACTACAGAAATAGTATTATTATTATTATTAGCAAGCCTTATGATGTTCTTCCTTTTGGATAGCTACACGAAGCGATAGCAGTTTGCTGATACTGAAAAGGGACAGAGTGTCTAGAAAACTACTTTCTTCTTCTTTTACTTGCACTGTGTGTATGCATGACAGGTGGGATTTTGGTACAGTTTCAGTGTGTCAAACATTACATATGATCATACTCGCTGCAAAATGTTCAGTGCATTTACTTTCTCTACCCCAAGAACTTTTCAAGTGCAAAATATGAAAAAACCTAAAGAGAAATGCAAATAGAAATTTTGCAATCTGTTTTCATTGATAAGGAGTAAGTTTGCTTTTCTTTTTCCCTCATTCATCAATTCCATGTGATCTCCTTTGCAGGATCAGTATTAACATCTATTGTAAAGGTTGTATGCATGTTCTCATTCTAGTACTAACTTGTCATTGGCTTCTAATCTTATACAACTTTGACCTTTTCTTTTAAAGTACAGTAAGCTTCTGCTCTGTTTGAAAGAAAATTGTGTCACAGGTGTTGGAGAAGAAGCAGTTCAGTCATTTTTGAGAAATATTATAATTTTCTCATATGTTAAAATAAGGTTCTTATAAAAATTCAGCAGACATTTGAGTTCTGAAAAATATGTTTACATTTAATAGCACACCTTCATAAGGTTGCATTATGTTGAAGAATACAGTGGGGAAAAAAAAGAGTGTTCAGTGACTGAATTTTTATAAGACTATCAAAATAGAGTTTGATTGATGAAAAAGGAATTGCAATAAGCCAAGTTCATAAGTACTGTTATTGTGTCTATCTATCTCAGCTGTACTATGGAAAATACACTGAAGTTATTAATGGGGAGGAAAAAGTAATATTTTTAAACATGTGCTTTTACCAGCTTTCAGAAAATTCATCACACTCTTAAATGATGTAATTTATTCAAATTCCAACCCAGCTATCTTCCATATGAGAGAATCAGCAGCTAGGAAGACATTAGTATTGCTTAGTTTGTGTAACAACAGAGATACCCAGACCCACTAAAACATTGAGGCTGAGAAAGACAGAAATAACTGTTAGGCAAAAAAAACCCCAAAACCCAAAACCAAAAAACCACACACACACAAATCCTCACCACAAAACCCACCAAGAAAACCACCAAATCCACCAAAACCCAAAACACTAAACACAAAAGAAAAACCCCAACCCCACCTCACCAAACAAGCAGTGCACCAGAATTATCTCACAAATTACATGTAAACCTGAGATTATCACAGTATTATTTTATCATATAATTTAAGATTATATGCCAAGGTTTCCTGCAATGTTACTTTAACTGTGATATTTTATGAATCAGGACAGTCTCTTGATCCATTTCTTAAAAAGATTTTCTAGACTTTAATAATCTCCAAAAGGGGTTTAGAAAACTTACTTAAGCATTACATTACCTATGAAAGAAAGACATAAATTCAACAGTTATAATCTTTGCCACTTGGTCAGTGTGAGAAAGCTGAGAGTTTTTGGAAGATCACTTAAGAAGAAAAATGCCAGTGACAGAAAACTTTGGTTTTTTGGGGTTTTTTTTTGGTTACTTTTTTTTATCCACACATGGTGGAGTAGCTGTCTGTTTCATATAAAAGTGCATATTTAGTGATTTTGGTTCAGAAAAGTCAACTGCAGTAAATCAAAGTACAGGAATGCATTTTTCCATCCCAAAGTCAACTGAAAACCCTTGTGCAGGAAAATCACAAGAAGATCCTGAGGATGGGACTCACCTGCTCTGGGGTGGAGTCATGATCCCAGATGTGATGAGAATATACTTACCAGATCAAGTCCAAGAAAGAGATTATTGACAATGAAGACCATAGTATTCAGAGTATTTTGCAAACAGCATTTGATTATATTAGCTCTATTTAAAATAACGTTTAGGACCTTTCCAATCCTTGCTCAAAATGAGTCTTTACCATATTAATTTCTTAAACCACTTTGCTATATTCCTGTACATTCTTAAAAGAGGATTTGCTACCAGAATTTTAATATTGAAATATTTTTCCACGTAATACTACCATATTTTGCTATATATGGAACGTATTTGTCACAAGAGAAATAGAGCCAAAGTATTTCAGAACCTTGTCTGAGCCCTCAGAAAGATTCTCTGTCTGTCCTGATGACAGAAACATAGTCTTTTTATCTAGACTCTGCATGAACGAATACTATACAAAGAAAATAAACTACAGGACCCACTGGTATTTCAGAGCATGCATATATACTTCTTCAACAACCAGGGAGCCGGGATGGGATGATTTTATAACTGCTCAATAGCCACAGTTTTGCTTGACTGTTGCTGTAAAATGGGTTTTTAATGAAGCAGAGCTCAGGAAATACAAAAAATAGACAGCATCATATTCATTTTCATGCCATGCATTCTGAAAAATGCTCCACAGACACTTCAATAACTTCTTCTGGTGGTCCATTTGTCATTGGACTCCAGAAATGCCATTTTCAGGATTCTTTAATGTCTTGAGAGACTCTCAGACTTCATAACATTTATGTTGCATGTATTTTGAAAGATAAATAAATTAAAAGTACATATGTAATTTAGTACAACTTTTCACCATCATTTTGGACTATAATTCTTCATTTGGTTCTTGAATTGTAAAGATCAATTTAGCATCCAAATTTCTTGGTCGTGTCATCAAATAATTAATTTTTAAATGGTGTCTTTTAAATTATTTCAGTGGAAAATCAAGAATCCAGACAGTACAATAGCTTATGTTTTATTTATCAATGCAGTTTAACTTCTTTTTCACTGCTCACGTATCTTCCCCAAGCCATTATAAGCTAAGCATAATGTCATATGTCATGAAATATCCCTTGGGTCAGTTGGGGTCAGTTGTCTCAGCTGCGTCCCTTTCCAACTTCTTGGGCATTCCCTGCCATCCCATTAGTGAGGTGGAGTGAGAAGCAGAAAAGGCCTTGGCTCTCTGTGATCTCAGCACAACCCTCAAACACAGCCCCATACTAGTTACTGTGAAGAAAATTAACTAATCTAAGCTGAAACTAGTGTTTTATCTTGAATTTTTTCAAGCACATAGTATATTCATTAAAAATATTCTCATCACAAAAATATTGTGATTTGAAACCATAATGTAGGAATGCCTATGGCATTTTATCTGTAGCCTTTTTCTGTAGATGCAGCCCTGGTCTTAAGCTTACATACAAAGTTCACTGTCTCTCTTTGCCCTAAGCGTCTTGCATGAGAGCTAGTGTTACAGCACAGGAATAGGGTGTTTCCATTTGGCCTGTGCACTCCAGACCACACAGGATGATTCAAAGGACCTCCTCACTGGTCTCAAGTTGAGGGCCTGCAAGATGGGGAGACAGAGTCTCTCCCACTGTAAGTGAAGATAAGGTTTGTGACTATTTGAGGAAGATGAACATGCACCAGTCCATGGGACCTGATGAGATGCATCCCAGAGTCTTGAAGAAATGGACTGATGTAGTTGCCAAGCCACTCTCCATGATATTTGAAAAGTCATGGTGGTCAGGTGCAATCCCTAGTGACTGAAAGAGAGGAAACATCACAGCCATTTTTAAAATGGGTACAAAGGAGGACCCTGGGGACTAGTGCCCTGTCAGCCTCACCTCTATGCCTAGGAAGATCATGGAACAGATCCTCCTAGAAGCTATGCTGAGGCAGATGGAGGACAGGGAGGTAACTGCATCAGTGGACAAGGGAAGAGTTACAGGTGTCATCTATCTAGATTTCTTCGAGGCCTTTGACACTGTCCCCCACAACATCCTTCTCTCTAAGTTGGAGAGATATGGATTTGATGGGTGGACTGTTCAGTGGATAAGGAATTGGCTGGTTGGTCAAATCCAGTGGGTGGCGGTCAATGGCTCAATGTCCAGATGGAAGACAGTGACAAGTGGAGTTCGTCAAGGGCCTGTGCTGGGACCAATACTGTTTAATATATTTTTTAATGATATTGACAGTGTGATTGAGTGCATCGTCAGCAAATTTGCTGATGACACCAGGCTGAGTGGTGAAATTAATGTCCCAGAGGTACAGGATGCCATCCAGGAAGACCTGGATAAGCTGGAGAAGTGGGCCCAAGTAAACCTCATGATGTTCAACAAAGCCAAGTGCAGGGTCCTGCACCTGGGTCAGGACAATCTCCATTACCCGTACAGGTTAGAGGATGATATGTTTGAAAACAGCCCTGAGGAAAAGGACTTTGGAGTACTCATGGATGAGAAACTGGACATGAGCCACCAATATGTATCTACAACCTAGAAGCCCAACCACATCCTGGGCTGCATCAAAAGAAGTGTGGCCAGCAGATCCAGAGAGGTGATTGCTCTGGTGAGACCTCACCTGGAAAGCTGTTTCCAGCTTTGGAGCCCTCAACACAAGAAGGACATGGATCTGTTGGAGCACATTCAGAGGAGGGTCATAAAAATGATCAAAGGGCTGGAGCGCCTTTTCTATGAAGACAGGCTGAGAGACTTGGGCTTGGTCAGCTTGGAGAAGAGAAAGCTCCAGGGCAGCCTTATAGTGGCTTTCTAGTACCTGAAAGGTGCCTATAAGAAAGCTGGGGAAGAGCTGTTCACAAGGGCATGTAGCAATAGGACAAGAGGTCATGATTTTAAACTTCAAAAGGGGACATTTAGGTTGAATATTAGGAAAAAAATTCTTCAGTATGAGGGTGGTGGATCACTGGAACAAGTTGCCCAGAGAGGTAGTTGAGGCCCCATCCATGGAGATATTCAAGGTCAGGCTTGATGGGGCTCTGAGTGACCTGATCTAGTGAAGATGTCTCTGCTTACTGCAGATGACCTTTAAAGATCCCTTCCAACCTTAAGCATTCTATGATTCTATGACCTTGAGATTTTGCTTACTCATAGCTGGTCTGTAACCAGAAGCAATATAACTATGTCAGCTGTGCCAGACTTTTTTAAAGGTTTCAGATAATAAGTGTTCATTTTGTTTCCTCTCACAGAACCTTAATAACAGTGTCTTTCTAAATTCTAATTGCAAAGTAAGTATACATCTGCATGGAAAAAATAGCAAACCACAAATAACAGTGACAATAAATGCATACAGAATAGGAATCAGAAAGAAACCCCAACTAATTATTTACAGCAAAAGTCTTGCATGACCACTTTATGAAATGTGCCATGCATTTACAACTGAACATCAAGCATCTTGCAACCTGATTCACTTGTTACTTCTAAAAACCCATCCTGAATATTTTGTGATGTTACAAAGTTATTTGGGGTTTGTTTTATTTTGTTTTACTTCCATAGGGGAATGTAGCTTTAACAATGTAAATTACTGGCTGAGTCTAACTAGACTGGACTGATATCAATAAAGTCAAGAGAGGTGTAAGCTTCCAGCATTCATCTTAATAGTACTTTAAGAACCATGACCTCCTGTTTCCTCACAAATGCTATGTATGGCCTGGTAGTACTCTAGTGTTTTTCTTAAATGAAGTCTGAAATCGCATTAGGCATAGCTGGAACTAAACTAAAACTAAGTTAATGATAAAAAAAATCCCAAAGTTCTTGATTTTTCTTTATTGATTTGCCTGTCCATTCTTCACATTCTCTGTTCCCAATGCTGATGTACCCTGAATCCATTTATTTATTAAATATGAATTATTCTCATAACTGAAATATCTGCCTGAATTTACCCATTTTTTTCCCTCAAGTACTGACATTCATGCTCTACTTCCCCTATATGAGTTCCTTAAGTGAGAGATAAAGATTCCATTTTAAGTATCAGTATCTATTACAATGCCCTTGGCATTGTAAGTCACTAAGTATTACTTAAGTTCTGTGAAAAAAAAATGTATTAATTTCTGCACACAATGTTTCTGTGTATATAAAACCACATTGCAGGTAAATGCACAACCTAGCTTTCACTGAATTAGCACAGTTAATGTCTCCTGAACACCTCACCGATGAAGGTCTATCCTATGTCCTGGTTTCAAAAAAAGACCTGATATCAATTTTCCTCCAATGAGAAGGGGAGCCAAGTAACAGTGGTGATATGGTTGAACTTGGAATCCCAGGGGATGCCAATTTTAAGAGTGAAAAGACAGGATATAACTTTATCCTTCCAGGATACCCAGTTAAGAAGCCTTAATATCAAATAAACCATTCAGAAAATTATGATGATAGAAATAGGTTTCTTGGCATCTTTGTTTTTCTGTCTCACTTCATGTTTAACATATACAGTATTAATGTTTTTTTTTCTGTTCTTTTTTTTTTTTAGATATCTTTTAGATAATGTTGAAGGGGTGGCTAATTTGTCCATTTTAAAATTTTGCTGACTTTTGCAATAATTTTTATATAGGAGATTGTGAAGGACTTTGAAAATCTTTGCAAGGCATTTGAGAGCTGAATGTGACGGCATACTGCTTTTCACACAGAGGAACAGGACAACTCTGCCTTTTGCTTTGTGTTCTAATTACAGCACTAACTTTTTGAAGGAGATATCTGGATTCATAGATCTCCTATCAGCTATAGAGATTGGATTTTAAGTAATTTTTCTAACTTTACAGCCAGCTCCTAACATGTTGTAAAGTTTGCTTTCTCAGACCCTCCAGTGTGAGCTCCTTAATTTAGATATGTAACTAACATCGAGTAAGACAGAGAAAGGATAAAAACCAGGATATGTTTAGGGGGGAAAGGAATTCTACTCTCTGCAATTTAGGGCATTTACCTGTTAATACAATAGAGACAGTATCCAGTGCTTATTGTGATGATATATAATTATTTTGTGTGGAATATAAATATATAGATGGAGAGTACAAATTAATCATTAAATTTATGATGAAACTGCAGTCTGAAGGCGATACATATCTCAAAAGAACAATAATTTAGTGGTTAAAACATTCCTTTGTTTACCTGAAATTAAGCACTGCTCTAAAAAACATAAAGGACTTTCCTATTTCTGACTTTGGGACTTCTGTCCTGATCAGATGTACCCTTATCTTTTTTATTTAGCTATATGGAAAAACATCTACTTTACAAATCTGCTTGTGAGTAGTTATGAGACAGCTGCTAAAGGATTATATGCAAATTATACACCTTATGTAAGTTTGTTGTCCATTTTTCTTAATTACATTCCTTCACCGAAGTCCACCACATATCACTTAAATTAGGTGAATGAAATAAAGAAAACAATGAACAAGTATTTTTGCGCTAGCCAGAAATATTTGTAAAGGTGACATGATTATGGTATGTCTCCTTCAATCCTAAAAACTTGACTAGCCAAATATGAAACTATCACTGAAGGGAATAAACTCTTGGCTTCTACTGTGGGTAGGACATAAAATCACAAGTTTGAATTCTAGCAAAGGAAATGTAGGCTTGACATTAGAGAAAAAGCATTAGAGATGCAAAGGGGTTATATATTGGAATAGATTGATGGGGAGGTTGTGTATGTCCACCACAGCAGAGACAATACACAGGAGACAAAAGCTTGATAGACTTTTGTCAGGATCTGTTTCTGTGCCACTGATGCTGTCTGGGAAAGCAGAACAGACCAGAATACCTCGTAAGGGCTTTTCCTTTTATGAGAAGCAGTGAACACTGAGATGGATAGGAATGGTTAGATAAATGACCAGTTCAGAGCTTCCCTTTTCAGTACAGAAAAGATAATTTTCTGTAGGACAGCATGGAAAAACCCTCCCTTAAAAAGACAGTGCAAGATATTTTTTCTGCTTAAATCACAATATTATGAACAGGGGGCAGGGATTAACGTTATTTATGAAATATATCCTTTCTAGTGAAGTCACAGAACTACTGATTGTAACTACACCAGAAGGTTAAAAAGCTAAAATAACATTTCAAAGAACCTGTAATGGCGGAGAAATGTTTCACATTGGTTCCGATATTTTGAGCAAAATTCTAACCACATTGTAAACATCGCACTTGCTGAAAACAAGTGCTCTCTTTATCTCCCAAACAAACTAACATCCTTATTGTTCAAATTATTAAAACTATTTTACAGGGAATGCAGAGAAAAGAAAAATATTCAGCAGAGAAAAGAAAAAAACATTATAGCATACAAATCTTCTTTACCTGAGTTGTCTAAGTAAGGTGAAGTAGGAAAGCATGCATAGATTTTATTGTCTCCTAGCCATTAAGAACGTAATCACCAAAAATAGTTAAGCTAACTCTGAAGCAGTGAAAAAGCCAGCTGGGACTGATCATTAGATATGTTCTATGTCTAATATTTAGGTATAGATGTAGGGTCTGGGTTTAATACTAAGAGTTGATAAGATTAAGTATGTTCTTGTCCTGAGATTGCTGCAGCACTTCCTCATCTCAGTAGGAATGTCTGAAAAGTAACAGCATGTTAGTCCTATATCCTTTTTTGTGCAGCAGAGATAAATCAGAATTTCTGGAGTAGTAAAACCCTAGAACAAGCCTCAGGGAGGTGTTCATTACTTGTGATTTGAAAACACTCCAGTATCACAGTGAAGATGATGATTCCTCAATGACCTGTGCAATTAAAATAATTGAGTAAGCTGTACTTTTCACAATTATATGTGTTTCACACTGATGTTGCATAGACATTAACAAATAGCAATTGTTAAAAGGAAAAAAATATCCTTAAGATCTTGGCATTGGTTAATGGTCTTGTGCGAAGTCAATTGTCTTGAACAGGATGGCTGATGAGTGCCCAGATCACAAGTCTGCGTCACAGGAGTCCTTGAAGTGTCATCTTCACTGGGTTTGGGTGATACTCCCTAACCTACTCTTCTGCTCAGTTCTTCTAGTCCAGTTGGCTCATGATCCATCTTGAGTTCTCCAGCACATATGTGATTAATTGCTGCTGATTATCTGAGCTAAATAAAAAACAACTCTTAAATACAACATAACTATCTAGAAAACACATGACCTTTACTGCAATTTCAGGAACAGCTTTTAATGTTTAATTACATGGATCTTATTTATGTATAATTTGATCAGTTATACAGGAAGAAATAACTAGGATAGTATCCAGAAGGAATGGCCAGGTTATCAATCTAGGATGCTAAGCAAGAAGATGTCTTGGGAGATCCTCTAGAGCTCTTCAAAGTTCCCAGCTGCAAGACTTCTTGAAACAATCACTCAAAGGCTTCATTCTATGTGGCTTGGAGTTCAGACAATCACCCAGTTTTATATTTGTCTGCTATTTCAAACCAGTCCGTTGTCACATCTGTGCAGAGACTCAATGGGACATCCTTGACCACCTAGGGAATTAATGAATTGATGCAATAGGTGCATATAGGCACAGCCCCAATACTGAGCTAAAATCCAGTTCTAACTATAGAACAAACTTTGTTTTCATTCTTAAATTACTCTTACAGCATTAGTCTCATAGCTTTTGCTGTACACAACTTACTGGCTTTGGAAACAGAGCGATTACCCTCTGTCATGGAGTTGATTAAAGGCAAAAAGGCAGCCAGTTACATTCCCAAACACAATAATTCATCACTTGCCCTTCAAAACATCTCTCAGAAGCATTTGAATATGTATTGTTTATAAATACAATCAGCACTAGCTGTGATTTTAGTTACCTTTTAAACTGGTCACTGAAAATGTCACTGACACTTTTTTATGTCCTTGGCAGAACTCAATGACATCCTTTTACAGTAGTTTTGTTAACAAATAGATTCCTTTTTATCACCATGATATGTTCTTTCAGGTGTTCTGCACTCACGTGCTCGAACACTTCTAAATGGAATAATTTTCACTGTAATATGTACATCTTTGGAGATGCAGCTTATTTCCTTTCACAGTTCCTTGCTCTACCAGGGATGATAGAACCTCAAAAAGTATGCCTGTCTTTGTAGCTCTTGCTCTTGTTTTGTTCTTGTTCAGTGACATAAACAAATACTACTGATTGCCCTGAGGGATTGACTCAATATGCAGTATTCAAATTGCAGAGTAAAATCAGTTCAAGAACACATTTCAATTAATAATGTTGCTGAAATAGTTACATGCTGTATCTAAAGATTTCAGTAGATAATTTTTAAAAGTCTTAAAATCCTCCAATGCTTGTATCTGTCAATAGTTTATGTAGCTGGCTTCCTTTGTAAGGCAGTCTGAATACTGCTTCTGAACTCTGAATTCAATAACCCTCAATGAGTGAAACCTGTACTTTTCTTACATATAGGAATATATCATACCCACCCCCCAAAAAAACCTTACTCTTCTTCACTGTTTTGATTTTCTTGTCTTTCTTCTAATTTCTAGTTGCTTTTTATTATTCACTATGGTTTTCTATTTCTTTCTCTTTTAAGTACCACATTGCCCATCCATTTCCACTTGTTCTTACTATCTTCCAGTTTCTCATATCTGCAGTTATTTTATTTAAATTACCACAGTCCTTTATGTGATAATGATAATTGCTTTTGATAGTAGGAGTCTGACATGTATCAACGGGATGACAGAAACATTAAAAAATAATTTGTATGGTTTGATACTGTCATTATTGCCTTTCTAATCTGTTTACTGCAAGAACTTTACTAACTCTAATGGTATATTTAACAGCCTAATAAGACTCAGCTGAAGGAGACCTCTTAGAACCCAAAGCTTTTTAGCACAGTTAGACAGGCATCCATGTCATGTCGTACTTGCTATAAGTTTATATTCTGTCTTTCTCATCTAGCCATTTTTGGTTTGTTGGTATTCACTTTCATTGGTTGTCTCTTCATTACCTCCTGGTAGGAAAAGAAAAAGACAAAACTCAAAGAAAGTACCTGCTCTTTATTAAGTTTCTTCACACAGCAAAATGTCACAAGGCCTTTGGGATTTTAGGATGTGTTTCTTGGTTATAAAAAACGCGCAGTAAACTCACTCCTGGTTTTGAGTATGTTTTAATTTTTCAACATTTTTGCTTCTTGAATGGATATATCCAGCAGAAATTTTCATTTCTAAAAGATGCCACATCTATTAAGTTTTTCTTAGTGCTAATTTTATTAGTCTATTATACTCCACTTATTGTTGTTGGCTTTCACTATAGAAATGATTTTTAACTCCTTTGTTTTCTTTTCTTTCCCATCTTAACTTCATTCAGTTGGTCCCTGTTAACACAGCAGTTTCTACTGATAAGACATTTAGCGATATATACTACCAAAGTGTGCAAAACAAGAAATTATTGCAGTTATCAAGTTTTTTCTCATATCAGACATCAATATATCAATGAAAATTACTACCTCAGTTACCTTTTTGAACCTGTTTTTACTTTCCTTAAAAGTTTGCATTGGTTATTTTTTTATCATATTCTTTTCCAGTGCTTATTCCTTATACATTTTATTTAAAAAAAAAAATCTTTAAATAAGACTCATTTCACTCTTTAGTTAGTGGAATGATATAAAACGGTTTATCACTAAAAATAGTCTCATTTGCAACACTCTCAAGGGTGGTGGTTTGTGTTTTTTTCTTTCCAAAGCCTCAGAGAATTTCCTTTTAAACATTTGGCTCAAAATGTTTCCTAGACCATAGAAAACTAATAAATAGCTCATTATGAGAAAGATATATCCATCTCCTATCTCTCTGAGTCATGTCTCTTTTTGCAGACTGAGAATTAACACAAAGTAGACTGTTGGAGTTAGAGAACCAGATTTCTTGGAGGCGATACAAATGAACAGTTGGACTGTAGAATTTTATTTCCAAATACATAATTCACTTAACTAGTATGAAAGGGCATTTTGGCATTTAAGAATTGAAATTACAAGGAGTTCTGTTACTTATTGAGAGATAGCAGTCAATTTTTAGTGATGTGTTTGAAAATACAGTAAAATATTCATACTACATTAAATAATGCATACTGGAAAATGTACTACTGTAAAAGATAGACATGAAAATCTGTTTCATGAATATGCTGTTTACAAGTTGTTTTATAGGCTCATTTAGGGAGGAACTTGGAAACTTCTCTGAGATTTAAGAAACAATATAAAAAGTTCATCTCTAAATCTAGTTGCTTCCCTTAGTTCAAGGTTACAAAGCTTCAGAATCCCATTATTCTAAGAGCTTTTTTTGTCTTTTATACTTCACTGTTGTTACAGTTAAAAAAAATGAGTTCCCTATTTAGTTACAACATAAACTTACATAATGTCTTAGGAGGTTATTGTAGATTTTTGTATTTGAAAGTCCATTTTGCATTGCTATTCTTAAGAAAGGAGCAGTTTTTCTTCAAGAAAGAGGCAAAACAGAAGGTAAAATCAGAACCTGAGAATGAGATAGAAACTTAGGTTACCTTAGCTAACTTCCCTTGTAAGCCCATAATTTAAATTACTTAAGGAAGCCAGGTTGAAAGCTTGTGTCAAAGAAGTGGTGTGATCAGGAATATCCTGTAGAACAGGAGCCCAGAGAACTATAAAAATTAGAAATAGGGAAGGTGCTGGAAAAGTGAATAAGAATGTCAGGTCGAGTTTGTATTCTTTTTCCTGAATTGGAGTTATATGATGTGAAGCAAATTAATGACAGTTTAACTCTGCAGCATGAAATACAGATTTCTGAAGGCAGTGAAGCAAACTGAGTGCAATGCTATTATTTCTTGAGTTACTGCACAGAAATGTGAGGCACTGCAAGACAGATTTAAAGCTTCAGAGACTAATTAGATCTTCAGTAGGACATCTGATGTTGTGGTTATTTTTACAGTATCAGTATTTTATAAACTAAGGAATAAAGGCTTTTTTTTTTTTTTTTTTTTTACATGAGCTAGGTATACCAATAGCTTTAAACCACATGGGAAACAGAAGCAGTTGCAGCTAAGGTTTCATTGATTCTATGTAACCCATCTTAACTGTTTTCTAATTTTACAATCAGTAAGAACATTAAGATTTCAAAGTCAAGCACTCAAATTTAGTTAATGACAGAATTAAGATTGCTCATGCAAACTTTATTTGCTAACCTCTGTGAGTGTACATGATGATACAATCTTCAATTTGTATGATGCAATTTTCAGTTTTTCCACAGGACACCTGTCTCAGTGTATACTAAGTGAATGCTTATATCTTAGACAATTTTTCAGTATTTCTCGTTTCTGTCACTATGCAATATATGCCATTAGAGTTTATTGACTATATACTATAAGGACTGAAAATATGATTATTAGCGTCTTTCTTGGTTTTTAATTACTTTTATTATTTCATTACCAGAATATCTGCTATTTATCAAAAATGAATCTATTTGTCTTCACAACAGTCTTTTTATAAACTTCCCAGGGTGCACCCAGATCATTTTTTCCCTTATCTTCTTGTCCTCCCCAAGTATCTCTATCCCACCCTTTATCTTCCCCCAGTCTTTGTGCTCTGGTTTTCCCCCATACTTACTCCCTTCTTCTCTGGCTTTCTTCTTTACCTCCTTACCCATGGGACATGCTCTTCATACCTCTGCTCCAGTCCTTACTCCCTGCTGATGGGCTGTTTTCTTCTTCCTTTCCAGGCTGTATATCTCTCTTTTATTTACTGCTCTCCTCTTCCCCATTCCACAGACAAGCTGATCAATGGAGCACAGTAGCTCGCTTGGTTGTCTTTACAAATGTTATCTTCTATCGTGGCATCTGAAACTCAGATTTATATTTGGAAGCAAAGGCCTTGGCCAAATTCTACAATGCAAAGCAGACATCATTTTCCAAGAATTTCTTTGGCAAACTTTAACAGACCTTTACACTTTTTTGAAACATGCATAACGCAATTTCAGGAAGTGAGAAGATGAGGAAAAATTGAGGACAGCAAAAGACATAATCTGCTGGCTGATGGCAGGTGTTCCCAAATTAGCATTAGTACAAACATGCCCCATGTCTCAAGACAAGTTGTAGCTGCACGCTTATGCAGCCGTATTCCTTTCAGGCTCAGACTGCTTCCATACATGTCTCTAGTCTCTGCCAAATTTGAAGGCATTACCACAAAGCAGAAAACCAGAATTTTTCAGCTAAGCAGGAATACTTTGTAAACAATGTATCAATCCTTCAATCTTTTCCTTAGGAAAAAGACACAGGTTTTGATGGATGCATTTCAAATAAATATATATAGAACATTTCAGGAAATGTGGTTAATTCCCTGAAATTGGTGAGTTTATGGCAAACATAAAATAGAGTTTTGTACTGAAAGCATTCTGGAACTTTAAACATAGGTGTTATTTCCAAGTCTGCATCTCATGCAAGTTAAAATATGATTTCATGTGTAGAATTATATTACTTATATAAACCCTTTAGTATATATTCCTGTCAACCATGAATTCTAAGTATTTTATGCAGTGGTTTTCTATAGTAAGAAGTGTGACAGAAACTGAATATAATTGAGAGACTAGGATTAGAGAGAAAGTAGAGAAGAAAAAAAGATGAAGGAGGGGAGGGAGGGAGGGAGGGAGGGAGGGAGGGAGGAAGGAAGGAAGGAAGGAAGGAAGGAAGGAAGGAAGGAAAGAAGGAAGGAAGGAAGGAAGGAAGGAAGGAAGGAAGGAAGGAAGGAAGGAAGGAAGGAAGGAAGGAAGGAAGGAAGGAAGGAAGGAAGGAAGGAAGGAAGGAAGGAAGGAAGGAAGGAAGGGCATTTTGAAATACAACTGAACTGGTTTGTTAGAATATCTGTTCTTCCTCTGTTCCCTAAGCATCTATTTTTACACACAATTTACAGGATAATTTATGGATCAAGCCCCATCTAGATCTTTTGCTCTTATGCAGAAAGGGGAAAAGCATATCATTTGGACTCACTGGGGAGTGTTTTCTTGAATAAAAACCTAGAAGTGAAATTAAACTTTGAAAACAGCCTGGAATTAATTAAATAGCCTTTGCACTGCAACACCAGACATGCACATACAGTTTTTGAGTGATATTTGCACAAATTAGTGTATTTCAGTGGTACGCTACTGGGAAGTAGGGGAAAAATGGTGAAAAAGAGGGGATAATACACTGGTTCCAGTAGCATAGTTTTCTCCAAGTTTAATTAGTGGTGACTGAAGAGCTACTATCTTGTTCAAAGCTTGGAAAAAGAGCAAAGTCACATTACTAGATGATAAATTATATTATGCAGTTTAGCGATTCTGAACAGTATACTAGATTCTTTTTATCCTACTTTGTTTTTTGGATGACTTTGTAATCTTTTACCTGTCTTTCTCTTTCTATAACAGTGATTTTTTAAATATATTTCTTAGATTGTTAATATTCATACAGAGTCAGTGACCTAGGAATCCAACAAAACAATATTACAGGATGCACAATTACAGGAAAGTATAAAACAGCCTTAGTGCAATAGAAAGATGATCCTAGAACAATAACACAAGGACAGTCTGCTGCACTGAGAAATGTTTTCTTTTATTTTTGGCCAGTGTGAACAGCAGAAACCTTCCACAGTTTCCCAGCACTTCCTCTGCAGAATGTTCATTTTGATCAATCTGTTTCAGAACTGCTTCTATAATCAATCAGTACTGGGCATAAATTGATAGTCAAGGAGACTAACTTCTTGATGCATATACATGGAAAAAAAAACCCCATACAGTCACAGGATTAATTTTCCTTTTAATTAGAACTTTATTCTCTAGAATATTAAAACTCTGGAATATTGTGTGTGTGTGTGTGTGTGTACACATTAGATATTTTTTCTAGATTTTTTTGTCTTTTAAACGAAAATGTCTTCCCATGCTCCTGGTAATATTATATTTTACAGTCCAATTGTCTGGAAATAATATATAATCAGGGCTTATCTTTTTGGTCACAATCTTCCTCCTTAGCTTTTCCAATCTCTGATACAGTTGAACAGAGGTTTTCAACTAGAATAGACTACTTCAATCCACATACTGAGTGATGAAGATGTAAGAGATGTTCCACAGACAGCACTCAGAACTGTATAGTCAATTCATTTCAAAAGCTTGGGTTCCTAATGATAGGCTCACATTTTCCCACTTACCATTCCCACAGTTTCCACTTCAGTCTTTTTTTTTTTGGTGGAAAAGCAGCCACAAAGTCACATATTTTGTCATTAATATACCTGTAAGTCCTCTTAAGTTAACAGAATTTACAAAGAAAATTGGCCTCTAAATAGGCAAGAATAACTTTAACTAATACAATTAGATGAATCTGTTCGCTTTCAATTGAATATATAGACTTAATCAATGTTCCACTTAATGAAGCCCTTAATTTGAAAACCTGACAGCGAAGTAGTTCTACAATAAGTTGGGGATGTTCGATTTAGGAGTGTCTACTCTGTTTGCCAGCCCTTCAAGATGGTTATAATGCCCTTTGAGACAACAGAGAGTAGAGAATTTGGCCCGAACAGTAAAGAGCAATAAATCAAATCATCAGACACTCTACTGTCTTTTAAGTTTAGGAACTCAGGAGGTAAATGACAGCAAAAGTTTCAGAAAGTAGTAAGAATAATAAGCTGGGTTTCTTTCTTTTTAACAAGACCTTGTGATGCATTTTATGCAACAAAAATGCTAGCTTCTGTATCCATGCTTATGAAATTCAAAATGTAAGAAAAGAAATGTTTCTGAAATTTTGAATTTAAATGAGAGATTCATTTATTTTAATTTTGTAACTTTCCCACACAGTATATTAAGGACTAAGAGTCTTAAAAATTTATTATAAGAACACTTCAGACCACATTTAAATAAAATGCTGAAACAAATCTTCTCTTCACTAGTTGAACATATAGTTAATCAATGCTCTACTTAATCAAACCTTCTAATTTGAAAACCTGAGGAAGAAATAGATTTACTGTACATTAATGTGCAATTTAAGATGTCTCCACTGTATTTGCTAACCCTTTAGAATAACTCTCATAAAAACTTCCTTGCTTTGCTCCATTCCAATCTTTTGCTAATTAACTCTGAAAAGAGCAACGGCACAGAGATCAGAAGAAAATATTAAATTACAAAGTAAGCAACTCTTACATCTTTGTAATGCTTTATGAACATGATCACCATTTCAACCAAGTCAGATCTACCAAAGTCACCTTGCTCAGGATTAGCAACAGAAATAAAATATGAAGTTCCAACCTTTAAAATATGAAGTATCATTATAAAATAAAACCCTTCAATGAAATTTTAATTTTCATATACTTTTTGATATACGTGCAATGTTACGGTTTTAAGGCTGCCTTTAAAATTACAAAAGGATGTGCACAGTTACTTCTTGAAGTCTTTAGACTTCCCTGCTTGTGCCAATTCCTTCCTCATAAAATCAGACTTAGATGCATCCCACAGTATTATGCTAGAAGGAAGCTGTTTTAACTAGGGGCAATATCTTCTGAATATTTTTTTTGGCCCAAAGTTAGACTGGCACAGAAGACAGTCAACAAGGTTGTGGAAATTAATTTTTATTTTCTGTAGTGAATTTCAATGGCAAATTTATGTAACATTTCTAGAAATATTGGCATTGTTCTCTTGTTATTCATTATGAAGTTTACTGTGGTGTCCAGGTGTTTTCCTGGATTGTTCACACTTCTAGGTATCACACTTGCAGGAGACTTAGAAGCATCAACCTCGCAAATCACTAAAAGATACCACTACTACACAAAATTGAATATAATGTAAATACAAGAAAAAAATTACTGTAAAATATGAAAAGTAATACTTTATTCTTTTGCCTCCTACATGGTGTATATTCAAATAAAAAGCTTTGAAAGACTGCATCAAGTCTATTGTACCATTATGGCAAAGAGTAGGTGTGTTTGTGAAACAGTTCACGATACAGACATTCCACCTTTACACAACTGAGAGATTGGCCACAATACCCGCACTAAAAACATGATATATCAAAGGTGTTTTGCCAGTGCAGCAAATTTCTATTTAATATAGGAATGCTGCCTTGTATTTTCTTTTCTTTACTGTCTCAGTATCAATATGATGTAACTAAAGAACAATCAATTTTTTTTGTTTTTATGAGCATAAAGGTAGCACTTACTAGCTGCTGTTGACATAGTTTGTCGAGTAAAATAAAAGCACAGAAAGAAGAGGTAGTCCTTTCCACAAAAGCTTACACCCACCAAATGAAACAGGGGATAACCTGTGGTATACCACTATAAAATGCTTTATTAAGAACTGCAAAATACTTTTTTTCTCTCCCATTAAATTGTCAAATAAAAAGTTAATAATTGAGCATCTGTTACTGATGTTATTGTTATTGTCATTATTATAATTGCTTCTGCTACTACTACTACTACTACTGCAGAGGAAATGTGTTTCTTCTCTTTACTGTGTCTATTCCACTGCTGATAGGAGAAGACACGAGTCTGGGTTCTTCAGAAGTAGCAGCATGTCATACACTGATCAAGGTTTAAAAGTTTTGAACACTTAAATTCATGTTCATGCTTCCATTAGGACAGTATCACTAGTCTTAGCAGAGTGATTGCATATTTGTATTTATAACAGGTACACTGGCATTTACAGAGGTGTCTCAAACTAAAGCTGCAACATAGAGTTGCATACATATTCATCATGGTTTATGTGCCATATATCCACAAAACAAGTGATGAACAGCACAGTTTCTTTCCACCTGTAGTCAAAGATGTGTAAGACCACCCAGCTACCCTGAAAACCACCTCCCACACTTTCCCCCCCCCCCCGCCCCCTTTCTCCACCCCAAACTTCCCATCTTCTCAGCTCACAGATGCAAGCAAAGCAAAACAAGGAATTCACTCATCACTTCCCTCTTCTGGCAGGTGTTCAGCTATTGACCTGAAGTTGATGCTGTGCAAGACCTCCAACTGCTGGACCAGGCCCACAGCTGCTGATCAGCCCCTCATCCTCACGCCCAGTTATAAACAAAACATGATGTATGGAATACCCCTTTGGTCTGTTTGGGTCTCTTGTCCCTTCTCAGCTTCCTGGGCATCCTTGTTAGCAGGGCAGCATGAAAAGCTGAAAAGTCCTTGAATGCTCAGCAACAATGACAACATCAGTGTGTTACCAGCACTGCTCTCATCCTAACTCTCACACACAGAACTACACCAACTGCTAGTAAGAAAATTATTCCTGCTGAAGTCAGGACCACATTGCAATAATTCCTGTGGAAAGTTACATTTTATGTGCACTCTACTCCCTCTGTGTCAGGCAGATAGTTCAATTATTCAGCTCTTAGCTTCTCTAACAGAGACAAACAGATTTGAAAGTACACTGTTAGTCGATCTGATAGTGTCTGTCCAGATGCTCGATGACAATTTTTTCTTGCTCTGTTCTTCCAGACTGGGGGTCATGAACAGAGCCTCACCGAAATGATTCCCAGAAGCAGAAAGACTTGTCCTTATCCCATTATCTAACAAAAGCATTAATTTAACCCACACACTATTCCTGCTTTCAGTTAGTTTAAATTAGCATGATCACTTGACCGCATTATGTGATTTATTCAATTTATTTGGTCTGATCTTCACTACAATAATCTACAAGAAACATTAATTCCTGCTTAAACAGAAAACATTTTTTACTTTCACCTATCTTTCAAACTAGGCATCTGCTTGAAACTACAGAGAGTTTATTCAGCTCTGACTACTGAATCCAATAGCTGAGAGAAATAGAGTTATTGCTCAACTTGTAAAAATTACCTAAATGCCTGGGTATCTACTGAAGAAAATCTAAAGAACACTTCTTCAAGAAGTAATCAGAGACCTTGGTGCTACTGCTTTTATTTCTGGACTGATCCTTTGCAAGCTTCCCACCCCCTGAAGGAACAGGGCAGAGGAAAGGATTAGGATCTCTGTTGCAGTCAGAGGAAGGATTATGGATTACTCTCCTCTCTTATAGAAAAACAGTTGAACTTCTCCCAGAGATGTTTTAAAGGATAAGCTGAAGCATAGGGAGCAGTAATGTTTAAAACAGTAACTTTGGAAATGGAGGAAATGCTGCAATCTTCTTCCAGATCACACCAAGGCCAAATATTGAAATAAAACCAGATCTTTTGAGAACTACATCTGGCACAGCCGGGGTAGCCTCCCTGTCAAGAGCAGGGAATGATTAAATCGTAAGCAAACCCACAGGATCTTATCAGATATTAATTTGGAGCACATACGTTGCTCTCCAGTCTTCCAGGATCAAGACCGAAAGCTCATGAGAGACAGGCAGATAGGAACTAGGAGGAGTAGTAGAGGAGGCAGGAGGAGTAGATGTGCTTTCAGGGCAGACATCAGTTTAATGACTTCACAGGTTTGGGCATGACAGAAATGGGAGGTGGTCCCCGCAGTGTGTGGGCCACTCTTTGAGAAAGAAATGTTGTTAGTTGTAACATGAAAGAAGACAGTATAATGGATAAAAGCCCAAGCAAGCACACTAATTTCTACACAAGTGGTGATTTGGACATTAAGCAAAGTTGCAAGCTTTGTAACCATCTAAACAGTATTTTCAGACATTCCTTGTATTAAGGAGGGCAGTATTAGCATAAGAAGTAAAATACATGATTTGGAGTTCTAAGTGTTGGGGAAAAAAAACCTAGCAACTGCAAACAGGACAAAAATATCTGAAAACAGTCAGAAAAAGTATTAGGACTTCCAACAGCTATATGCAAATAACAAAAAAGTTAATTTATTTTATTAGTAACTCTTGGCACATAATGAATTTGTTTAGGATGTCATAGCAATTAGTGTGGCACCAGTTCTGACTTCCTTATTTGAAGTGAACAGTGCTTTACTCTTTGAAGAGTCCTGGTAAGGTTAGGTCCTTCATAGTTCCTGTCTTAACATAACTTTATTTATTACAGCAGTACTTCAGAAATTTTTCATACAATATTCCTTTGAATGTGGATTTATAATTAATTGAGATTCACATACACATAAGTAGTCTTCCATAGATTGAAAAGTGAAGGAAAGACTACTATTAAATAACAAAAAATAAATAAATAAGTCAACATAGCTACATAGCTACAAAATGCAAGGGACAAGGATTGATCACAGACTTCATTAATGATGTGTAAGATGATATTCAGTAACACCAGCTACTCTTTGAAGTCTCGAGCGTATAATTAGCATTGAGAAGAAACTGCAGTCTAAAGGGAAACATAATTGTTTGTTTCTATTGCTTTTGAGCACCAGTGTTAAGTAATAGTGTGAAGAATAAAAACCCTCCAAAAAAAACGAATGGCATGAACCTTAAAATAAAATAGAATCCTGAAATAACTTAAATCAGCTGAAGTAATTCATACTTGCAGGCTAAATAAAGCATGCTAGAACATAAAGTGTATAAAAGAAAAACACCACCTTGCTTCTTTAAAACACAAAGGTTTGGCTGGTAGTACTGCATCTTCTGACTCTGGATCTGATTTTCTGTGGAGTCTGGGGCAAAAGTGGGGCAGGGAAGTTGAGGGGGAGCAATCAGGCTGTCATTGAAGGCTGCAGAGTTTGAGCTTTTTTTTTTTCCCCTTCAAGGCATCTATTTTTATTTCTCATTTACTTGTCTAGTGCCTCAGAGAAAGTGCAGACAGCTTGTTTAGTATATCAAAGCACGATCTGTCTGTGTTTTAATAATTACACTGTCTCATGTAAAATAACTTTACAGACAATTCTCTGACATAGCTGGTACCGAATTCTGCCTGCAGACGTGCCTGTCACAGCTCTGCCGAGCTCCTCCACAGAGTATGCACAGGTAGGTGAGAATGGCTTCATACTGTAGTGATGCCCCTCAGTCACTGGCACAGGGAACGTTAAGAACTTCAGAGGTCAAATCTGTAATACTTTTTCAGTCTGCTTTAAATGTGAAATCCCAAATAAGTCATTGATCCTGACTTCAAAGAGGGTTTTGCAGAGTGAAGTACAAATATCACCTACTCTTCTGGAAGTACTGTGTTCCCTGACAAGGGCAGAGCTCACAAGACATGACATGGAGCATCCACGGGCTAGGGATCTTTGCAGTCAAACACAACAGGCTGATGCTCCTATGTGCTGACACAGTGTCTTTTTAGGAACAAACACTTCAGATCCAAACTTACAAAGAGAGTTTGAGTGTCATTAGGATATTGTATGCGTATTCCTTATTTAGTGCATGTACACTATCTTTTTACTACCTAGATAAAGAAAATCAAGGAATTTAGTCACTGAAATATGTCGGGAAAGATCAGCACCCAAAACAACTCTCTAAAAATGCTAAACATATTCCTACTGCAATAAATTTAAAATTTAAAAAATGTTTGAGAGTATTAACTTTGATGTTGTATTTCAGGAATATGGTTGCAGGGAGAAATTTTCATACTGTGTTTTTTGTCAAATGGCGATCTAAGTATTTATGGAAAAGGGAGATTTATGCATTGTATGCTTATAAACATGGAAATCCTAATGCATTTACATTCTTCAAATAAAAAAATAATTGTAGACAACATTTCTGAGGGGCTAGGTCATTTCACTGACATATGCAATGCAAGAAACTATACATTACTCACAGAACTCAACAGCACTGCACGGTCTGTATAGATTTAAGCAACATCATAAACATCAATCATTATAATTTCTTTTAAATCTGTTGATAAGAAAAAAAAAGAACTAAAATATGTTGCTTTAGCACTAACAACAGGTGTTATGAGGCACATTAAAAACACTTCAAGGAAAAGAGAAACAGGGCCAAAAAAACCCCCCAACCAACCAACAACCATACCCACAAAACAGTTATCTGCTTAAGTATTTCTTCACCTGTCACAGAATGAAAAAGATATTTTTACATGTAAGATTATAAATGAGAACATTATCCTTATATACTTAATCAGGATAGCACTCAGGCTTCTTTGGAGCGTATGAAGCCATTTTCTTTCTTGTATATTTTTGATTAGGACAATATCAATTATATTACTATAATCGGAAAGAAGGTGGCTGCATGTGGAACTATCATTATGTATATAAGATGGTGTATTTTCCCACCAAAAATACTTCCCTGTCACTTTTACTACTGAGAGGACTGGGTTTTTTCCTTGTCTTCTCGTCCTTAGTGTCACTGTAAAATGGTGACATTCATAATAATAATAACTAACCTGTCACACTTGCTGCATAGCTCTTCCACTGACTTTTATGTAAGGACTGGATTTGACCAACTTCCTTAAACATTTTATTTTCCTTAAAATATTCTTAAGAGTACTTAGCTTCCTATATTTGAATTTATATTTATGTATGCTGTGAAATTATACATATAAATATTAAATGAGAAAACAGATTGTTTTGTACAGGATAGTGGAGATAACATTACCAAGAACATGGATGCTCAAAAATACCCCTTCTGTTAACAAGACAACATAATGGGTGTCTTGCTGTTCATTTGGTATAGTAATTTATTCACAAAGTATCTTATTACGACCCCTTAGCTTGTATTTCTGAAACTGCAGTTACCCAACCACTTTTCTGTCAAGAATTGGAATTTATTCTGTAATCTTAGAATCCCATGCTGGTTTGGGTTGGAATGGACCTCAAAGTCCATCTAGTCCCAACCCCCTACTATAGGCAGGGACATCTTCCACTAGAACAGGTTGCCCAAAGCCCCATCCAACCTGTCCTTGAAAACTTCAATATTATATTGTTTATTTACATTGAGCTATCTTCTTTTTTTTTAAGAGGGTGGGGGTGTGGGATGAGGACTCCTCCTCTGAACAAAACTGCTGTCAATTTACACAGTAAAGTTCCTGGTATAAAACTTCACCTTTTCTATTTGAGAAAAATCAGCAGAAAAGTGGTTGTCTGTCAGCTGCTTGCTTTCACTGTCTTCAGCTTTTCTTCTGTTACTGCTTAGGTAATTTGTCAGACAAAGAGAATTTATTTCAGTTTTTAAAATTGGATTAGAATTTCAATTAATTTCAGTAAAACTAATCATATATAGACGTTCCCTTATGTCAAAAAGACTATTAAAATTTTTGTGCCAGAGAAAATTACAGAAAAGCCAAAAACAACAGTAAAAAAAGAGAGCAAAATCCAGTCTTTATATTAAGCATGCAGAGAAACTGTTGTGAATCCTCCATCACAGAGAAGAATAGAAGCGTGAGAAAAATAAACTACAAACATGCCTGTTTTCCCTAATAATACTCCAGGCTTGCAGCTTGCCTTAAATAAGACTTAAGCAGATTTCATTCGTCTGAATTTGACATTGTTGTTCAAAAACAAAGCTAAATACAAATGACATTAAATTCTTCCAGCATGGTCCAGAAAACATTGGGCTACAGATTGTGTTCTGCACCCTTAACTCTAGTGCCATAACAAAAGCATCTAAATCAAAAGGTTAGTAGCTCTGGGCTCCATTACACTCTAGAGACCGGGATAGACTTTTCTGGGACAAATTATACCATAGGCAGATGATAGTTTTCTATAGTAGACCGTCTATAACAGTCCATTTTGGAGGAATTCCAGATTTAACACCTGCTTGGTCTTACTAGGCAGGTGGATGGGGATGCCACTGTTGCTTGATGCTTCTTATTCTGGTCTACACACAACTGTTTAGTTAATGTGGGTTCCTACCCTACAGAGAAGACAGAAACCTGCAGAAACATAGAATTAAGAGCTAAGGGCTTCCTACTGTTGGTTTTGTTGGGTTTTTTTAAATATAATTTTACATATTTTTTATCCTAGCATTTCACATGAACAGGCATTTCACCAGTAATGACAACACACTCTTGTTAGACACATGGTTTTCTGAGGAGAGGAAAAGAGGGTGATAAAGCAACCTAAAGGCCTTCAATTTCATGACTACTCCTCATGTTACATTGCACTCTCATGTGTCTAGAGCAAGCTAGTTAGAAACTGAACTTCATTAAAATGTAGTATCACAGAATTTTTTTCTGTGTTATATCCCCACTCCCGTAAATTAGATATAAATACTGTATACTCAACTCTGATAATTTTAAAGTATTTTGTGTGCTGGAGACAATTGTAGAACAAATACCTATCGCATATGGGTAGCAAGGAGCTTGGGTTACTGGCTTGCCAGGTGAAAAAATCCCTTCTAAAAGATCTAATCATAATCAAAAGGAATACAAATAGGAGAAATTTGCAAAAAATCATCTGTACACTGGATAATTGGACCTGATTATATGTGCATTGTTGTTGTAGGGTTTTTTAAAAATAATTTTCATACATAAAACTAATTAAGAATCTGTCACTTACCTAGAAAGTCTGATTCCTCCTAAGTACTCCAGTGAACCTGAAATTACATTATTTCTAGTGCTTCTAAACTAATGGGTATCAAGATATTTTCTGATTCATCTGTATTCAGAGGGATGCAATAGTCTGTCTGTCTTCCAATTATAACCACTATTATTAACTCCTCCACTTTTTTCCTTTTCCCAGAAGTTATAAAAGAAAAAGAGTATAGGAAGTTTCTTTCTTGCTTGCTTTCTTGCTTTCCTTCTTTCCCCCCCCTCTACCCTTCACTCTCTCAATGAATTAACTAGATACAGTCAGGTAGATTTCTCATATGAAAAATCTTGATGCACAGCTGCAGCAGCTTGCAAAATCCTGTGTGAAGGGAGCTGGCCTCATTGCTCAGAACTTAAATAGCTTAAAAGAAAGTCATACAGTTTTCAAATCCAGGGTGATAGCATAATGCCCAACTTGAGCAAACCTTCAGTCATTATCCTGCTGTACAATCCAAGGCCAGCAGCTCAGCATGAACATTGACTATACAGCTGCATGTGTTGCTCTTCTACATCCAAAAGAGGAATGTGGGTATTACTTCTGTCTCACACACCAACAGTGAATAGGCCAATTTAATTTTCTCCCAAAGCATTTTAATATTAAAGATTTGGTACAGTCACACAAGCCACATGTGTAGGTCTCTTCCTGCCTTATTCCAGCCCTGGTTTAAGTTCTCCTAGAGTCTAGGACCACTCCTGGCCACATCTAGAAAGAACAGAATTGTCATGTCCTCATAAGTAGCAAGAAATCACAGCCAGGTGAGAGCAATAACCAGGAAGAGTGTGATACGTCACTATTAGGTGAGCATCAGTGGAAGATAAGTAAAACCTCACCTGAGAATTGAGGGGAAAGTTGAGAAGCAGTTTCAAATAGCAAAACCCCAAAATTTCAAGCAGGATCCTCAAAGACTTAGAGAGAGGTACAGGAAAAAAGAAAACCATTGTCCCTGTTTTGTTCTTTATGTAACACTCCATAACTGGTTCATAGTAAATCACTCCCACTTCAGTGAATGAGTGGTTGTTGTCCCTTGCTTATACAGCACACCACAAAAGGTGAGTTTTATACATGCCTTACACCAACTAGCTAACAAAAATCAAGAAACCTCTCCCAAACTAATAGCATTGATTTTGAACACTAACTACTTGCTAATTCATTAATTTTAGAAGTAAAGGCAGTATTTATTTTCAAATGAAAAGGTTTCTATTGTTTTGCTAACACTTTTTCAAGGAAATTTTGTTTCACAAATTTTATGTTAGAACTAGAGCAGTGTTGTATTTTTGCATGGCCAAGTTCTGGTGGAGAAGGGAGGCTGTAGGGGTGGCTTCTGCAAGAAGCAGCCAGAAGCTCTCTGCAGGCCCCACAGAGCAAACACCAACCGGCTCAAGGCTGGAGTCGTTGCTGACCAAGGCTGAGCCCATCAGCAACGGTCACAGCGCCTCTGGGAATCGCATTTAGGAGAAAAAAAAAACGCAAGCAGCCACTTTTTGCCCCCAGAGAAGGGAGTGAGAAGATGTAAGGAACTGTGCAGGCACCAAGGCCAGGGAAGGGGGGAGGAGGCAACCCAGGTGCCAGAGAGAAAGATGCCCCTGCACCCCGTGGAGAAAGCCGTGGTGGAGCGAGTGTCCCCTACATCCCATGGAAAAGGCTGAGACCCCACCTGCAGCCTGTGGAGAGGCCCCACGCTGGAGCAGGTAGAGACATACAGGAGACGCTGTTATCAGCACTGGAGCAAGCCTCTGCCAGAACTTGCAGCCCATGGAGAGAGACAGAGATACAAAAATGAGAGAGAGAGAGACCCATGCTGGTGCAGATTTGAGGGGGAGTGGGGGGGGGAGGGGCGAAGTTGTGACCCCGTGGAGGACCAGGCTGGAGCAGTCTGGGCCTGAGAGACTCAGAGACATTCTATGATTTATGACTGCACCCCATAGCAGTGACCCATGCTGGGGCAGCTGGTGAAGAGCTCAAGCCCTGTGGGAAAGGACTTATATTGGAGAAGTTTGTGGAGGAATGTTTCCTGTGGATGGGTGGGACCCCACGCTGCAGCAGGGGAAGGGTGTGAGGAATGCCACTCCAGCTAAGAAGGAAAACAACTTGTAAGGAGATGTTTGAAACCCCCACCCTCGCAGTCCCTGCCACTCTGCGTGACACAGTGCGGGGGGAAGAAGGGAACAAAATCATGATTGAAGTGAAATCTGCTAAGAAGGGAGGGGTGGAGGAAGGTGCTTTAAGATCTGGCCGCACTTCTCATTACCCAACTGGTGTCCCTGGGTGTGCAGTGCAATGTCATAAATTAGAGTGTTTCTTTCCTTTATTCTGCGTTGGGTCTGTTTTGCCAGTGACACTGATTGCAGTATGATCTCTCCCCGTCCTTATCTCAATTCCTGAGCCTCTTAATATATATATTTTCTCCCCTGTCCATCTAAAAAGGGGAGTGATAGAGTCACTTTTGTGGGCTTCTGGTCTCCAGCCAGGGTCAAACCACCACAAGCAGATAGTCATATAAGTTAACATTATATTTTCGCTCAAGGAATGCACTGCAATGATTTTCTACAATTTTTCCTTCTGCAAATAAATAGGCATCAGGTCATCATTAGGAGAACTGATATTGATGAACCAGTTTTCTGTCAAAGAAGATGATATGCTTCATGTCCTGTTTGCTTGCATCTATCATGGTTTTGATAGAGTTTGAGAAGTAAATCAAAATTATCAAATCAATAAATCCCAAAACAAGATATAATATGACTGAATTATTAGGTATCAAGTTTCAACAGTTTTGAGTGTATTATACCTTTTATATGAATTATATATAATAACTAGTATTAATTGTAATTTTCTGACATTAACATTTAGCAGTCTGGAACCTTGGTCAAAGATTATTTATCATCAGTTTCTCCCTTCTAAATACATGTTGTTTATGAATCCACAATACAACCTACAATATTACTCTGAAAATGTCTTATTTTTTGTTATACAGTTCTTCTTCAGTAAACAACAAAGGACAATATTATTGCTTATAAGTAAAAGAAAAGAAAAACAGATTGATCATAGATCAGATGCTGTAATTCTCACTTGATTTTGATGGTTTTGTATGAATGCATAAATAAAATTTAATTTGCTTTAAAATGTTCATAAAACTGTATTTGTGTTTTATTCAGAAGGACAGGCAGAAGAGGGAGAAAATAACATCTTCTCAAATACTTCACTGAATAGACAGTCCTTTAGTATGTTGCCTAATAACAAGTAGAGAAACAAAAATAGTATGACATACTAACCTGTAAATCAATCACTATTACTGGGGGAGAAAAATGATCAGGAGGTATTGTTTTTTAGAAACCTAATTCAAATAAACCTTTTGGTGTGTTGTGAGAGGAATTATTAATTAGGTTTTTTTCCATAATGGAATTCATCTTTATGCAAGTTATCAGGAACTGATTGGCTTCAATTATTCCTGCGAACATCTAAGAAAGGCAAACCATAGACATAAAAAGCTTCTGATATTTTGCATATTCATAATACCTCAGTGAATCACCAGGAATGGCAATACTGCTATCTGAATGCTAATGTAGAGCCAACAGTTGAATTGAAGGGCAAAGCAACATAGAAATAAGCCAATTTCTCTCAGTTTTATTCAGCACTTAATTGTGAACACTTAAAGTATTTTTCTTTTTCTCTTGTTGCCACTTCCTCTTTTATCCTATTTCATTGGGAAAAAAAATCTAATGACTACAGCCATATACAATTACATGAACCTAATTTTATAGAATTTTTTACATTTAACAATGGTCAGTACAATAGATGTGCCATTTTAACACAGAAAGTAGCTGTCTTAGCTCCTGTGAGAACCCCAGCCAGCACCTCTCAAATGTAATATATAAATCAGGCTAGAAAACTGTTAAGTGGAAACGGGATGTGTTTATGAGCAGTGACTAAAAGCTGTGTAATTTGATAGAGAAGAGCTTCCATGTAGGCATAAGGTCTCATTTGCCAGCTGTGCAGCATAAGTCTCTTGAAAATACACCAAGGAGTCCCATGGGGTTGATGGTCAAAACTTTGCAAATCCAGATCATCACATCCTCCTTTCCCCAGTGGTATTAAAAAAAAACATAATAACCAGCGCTCACATCACACAAAATTGTGGATTGCTTTACCTGGTCTAGTTACTAAAGTGATTAACATGATTCTTTGAGGTACTGACACTCTCCCTAGAAATTTCATCAGCACTGTTGTCAGGCAGAACTAAATTAATTTGTTATGGTGTTTTCTGTCCTGAGGCTCAGTTGTTTCAAACTGCTCCTGCTGCCCATCTTAGAGCAACTCAGAAATGGACTGTTTTGTACCTTGAATTATTTTTCTTTTGGGGCTCAGAGGGAATTTTGTTCATCCTTTCTAAGAATCAGCCCACCAGGACTGAAATGATCAGAGCAGTTTGTATGAGTAAGGTTTTGTCTGTAGAAAGAGCTGCCTCACTAGGTAGGGCAGGGAAAGCACATATTTCTGGATGTGTTTGCAGACCTTTTGTCATTGTGTTCCCAGATCTTAGAATATTTTTAGGGATTTTGGAGGATGGATTCCTGATTAGTCCCTTTAATATCCGTTTATTGCCCTGTCTTCCAATGAATTTATCTAATCCTCTTTGTAACTAGTGATAATGTTGGGCTTTGCAGCAGCCTACAACATCAGATAATAGAGATACACTGTGTATTATGAGAAGAAATGCTTTCTTTTACATGTCCAAATCTGAATTTCCACTAGTTTCAGTGAGTGCCTTCAGTTCAAGTATTACAAAATTTGATGAAGAAACAGTCCAGCATGAGTTTGTAAACCTCTGCTATATTGCTCCTTGGATTTCTCCTGTACAAGCTGAACACAGCCATCCTTTACTGGCTCGCTTTGTATGGCAGCTGCTCCATTCATGTTGGATTTTGGTTACCATTTTCTGTAATTTATTTAATTTAGATTTAGTTGCTACTTCACTGCAAAAAGTAGTGTTATCACAGTTCCATTTTTGGGTAACTAAGACACTTCTTGGGAATCCCTGATTATACTTTGAGTTTTGTTTAGTTTTATGCATATGCAAATTCCAAAGTAGATTTACTGTTTCTGCTACTCAAAGAATTTTTGTTTCAGCTTCCTGTTGGACAAAATGTCATCTTGGGACAAATAAAACTTTGTCTGTGACTCTGCATTACAACTGCACCAGCTATGAAAGTGAACTCACGCCCCAGAATTTTTCATATGCTGGGAAGGTACAAGCCATTCTGTGTGGGATTCACTGCAGCTAACTTTAGACATCTATAGTTTAGTCGTCTAGATCGGAATTAGTCACTTTGGATTCCCTTTATAGTCACCATAGAGAAAAGGGCCTTTTAGAGTATGATTCATCTGACCTATTTAGATATCTGCTTAAGAATAAGATGAATCATGTCCTATAACTTTTTCCTCTCCCTTGACTACCAAGGGAACTAAAATGTTGACTTCTGCAAGTAGATTATATTGCATAGATTCCTATCTCTTATTTTGACACCATTTTCCAGCAAAAAGTTAGACTGGGTATCACCAGATGACTCACTTGTCATAGCAAACTTTTCAACTGAATTCTTGTTAAACTGCAAGTCACTGCTAAAGTTGCTGTGGCAGGTATGATATGCCTCGTGAAAATAGACCTGATAGGCATCACTAACTGTGCAGCTGTTGGTAGTCCAACTAGAATATATTTTTTCAACTGGTGTTAATAACTACCTTTTGCTCAAGAAGTATTTAATTTTTTTTCTGTCAATTTCTTTTACAAGTGCTTGTTTCCACAGTCACTGGCCTCAGTAGATTTAACAGAGAAACTGATGTTCAGAAGTACATCTAATATATTGCTTGTCTTTGCCTTAGATTTTTCATTTCCTTATAGGAGGTTATGGCACGTATTTCAAAACAATACTAGCAAAACTTGTATTTTTCTTCTGAGCTGTTCATTCATTCATAGATTTACTTTGCGTAGGTGCTTAGTGAAGGTAATTTACTACAGTAAACTTATATGTATATATTTTTTCCCAATTCTTCTTCCAGCATGAGTATCTTTGTCTCCAACATTACACTCATATGCATAACTTTGTGCAACTTAAAACTAAGATCCAAGTTGTGTGGGTAAGACAGCAGGACAAAAAAAAATCCAGGAGGTTCCTGGAATGCATTGATGACAACTTCTTCCTCCAAATGATACAGGAGCTAATGAGTATACGTGCTCGTGCTCATGCTCATGCTCACCAAGCAGAAAGGATTAATTTGGAATGTGAAGATAAAAGGCAGCTTTGGCTGCAGTAACCATAAGACCAATGAGAAGGGGAAAAAGCAAGATCACCACTCTGAACTTGAGAGAAAAATTTAGCCTCTTCAAAGATCTCCTCAGAAGAATCCTGTGGTTTAAGACCCAAGAGAGAAAAGGACCCCAAGAAAGCTGGTAAATATTCAAAGGATCACCTCCTTCAAGCTCAAGATAGTTCCATCTCAATGAACATCAAGTCACCTAAAAATGTCAGGAGGTGTGTATGGATGGACAAAGAGCTCCTGTCCAAATTTAATCACAAAAAGAAAGCATGCAGAGAGTAGAAGCAAGAACAGGTAAGCTGTGAGGAATGTAGAGACATTATTCATGCATCCAGAATGACATTAGGAAAGCTACAACTCAAATGGAATTAAATGTGGTCAGGGATGTCTAAGAAAAGAAGAAAGGTTTCTATAAGTACATAGGAAACAAAAAAAAAACAAGAACAAAAAAAAAAAAAGGGGGAAAATTTGGACTCATTGTTCAACAAGACTGGTTACACAGGACATGGCTGTGGTACTGAATTTCTTCTTCATCAGTCTTCAGAATAGAATTATATAGAATAAAACTGATCAGAACAGCATAGAATAGTTGAATTGGAAGAGGCTTGCAATAATCGTCTTGCACAATTGCCTAATCATTTCAATTAAAGGCATTGCCCAAATGCCTCCTAAACACTAACAGGCTTGAGACACTGACTACCTCTCTAGGAAGCTTGTCCCAGTGTTCAAACACCCTCTCAGTAAAGAAAAGCTTCCAACCATCCAGCCTAAGTCTCCGGTGACTGATGCAGCTTTCAACCATTCCCTCACCTCCTATCACTGGATACCAGGGAGAAGAGGACCACATCTCCTTCTCCACTTTCCCTCCTCAGGAAGGTGTCTAGTTTTGGGCTCCTCAGAACAAGAGAGTCATATTGCCACAGGGGTGATGGAGTGGAACATCTATCCTAGGAGGAAAGTTAAATATATCTGGGTCTGTTAAGCATCAAGGAGAGAAGGGTCATTGGGGGATCTCACCAATGTTTACAAGTAACTGGAGGGAGGTTGCAATGAGGATAGAACCAGGCTCTTTTCAGTAGTGCCCAGTGACAAGGACAAAGTGCATCTGCAGACCAGAAGGTTAATTGCATGCTGGGCTGCATCAAAAGAAGTGTGGCCAGTAGATCGAGAGGTGATTTTGCCCCTCTACTCTCCTCTGGTGAGACCTCACCTGAAATACTATGTCCAGCTTTGGAGCCATCAACACAAGAAGGGTATGGACCTGTTGGAACACATCCAGAGGAATGCCACATAAATGATCAAAGGGCTGGAGTACCTCTCCTGTGAAGAGAGGCTGAGAGAGTTGGGGTTGTTCATCTTGGAGAAGTCTATGGGGCTAGATGACATGAATCTCAGGGTCCTGAAGGAGCTAGCTGATGTGGTTGCCGAGCCACTCTCCATCATATTTGAAAAGTTGTGGCTGTCAGTAGAGGTCCCCAGGGACTGGAAAAAAGGTCACATCATTCCCGTTTATAAAAACGGGAGCAAGGAAGACCCAGGGAATTACAGGCCAGTGGAGCCTCACCTCTGTGCCTGGGAAGATCATGGAATAGATCATCCCGGATGACATGTTGGAGCACATGAGGGATGAGCGCCTGATCCAGGACAGCCAGCACAGCTTCACCAAGGGAAGGTCATGCCTTACCAGTCTGGTGACCTTCTATGATGGAGTGACAGCATTGGTAGATAAAGGGAAGGCAACTGATATCATCTACCTGGACTTGTGCAAGGCCTTTGACACAGTCCCCCACCACATCTTTATCTCTAAATTGGAGAGATGTGGATTTGAGTGGTGGACCATCCAGTGGATAAGAAACTGGTTGAAAGAACGTAGACAAAGGGTGGTGGTCAATTGGTCTACGTGCAGGTGGAGGCCGGTGTCAAGCGGGGTCCCCCAGGGGTCTGTCTTGGGACCAGTGCTCTTTATCATCTTTATCAATGACATCAGTCATTGAATTGAGAGCACCCTCAGCAAGTTTGTGGATGACATCAAGCTGAGTGGTGTGGTTAATACAGCAGAAGGAAAGAAGCCATCCAGAGGAATCTTAAAAGGCTGGAAAGGTGGGCCCAAGTTGCAGCCTTCCAGTACCTGAAGGGAGCTTATAAACAGGAGTGGAATCAACTTTTTAAAAGTGTAGATAATGGCAGGACAAGGGGGAATGGATTAAAGCTAAAGGAGTGAAGGTTTAGATTAGATATTAGGGGGAAGTTTTTTACAGAGAGAGTGATGAGGTGCTGGAACGGGCTGCCCACAGTGGTGGTAGATGCCCCGTCCTTGTATGTGTTCAAGGCCAGGTTCGATGGGCCCTGGCCAACATAGTGTAGATCCAGGCCCGGAGGTCGGTGGCCCTGCCTGTGGCAGGGAGGTTGGAACTGTATGATCCTTGGGGTCCCTTTCAAGCCAGACCATTCTATGATTCCATAATTCTTTCTGCACATTTCTATAAGAGGAGTTTCATAGTTAGCATCCTCTACCTGATTTACTGAAAGCTATTTAAAAAACAAAAGGGCTTCAGAAGCAGATGTCAGGGTTAAACCTTCTGACTACCTTTGCCTCTTTTTTCATGTATTACTTGCAGTTAATGAATAAAGAACTGTTTAAATATTCTGTACATTTCCAGAATTATAAAGCTAGTAATATTTCCATTTTTCTTTTCAGAATATTTTTGTAGTGTGCTTTATTCATCATGCTAATTGTTGGTTATGAAATTCAGTTGTACTGAGAATTGTCATTCCTGTAATTTCTGCTCAAAGGGTCCTACTCTAAGGACAACCTTTGGTTCTGCATTGTGACCCATAGATTCCCTAGTAGGAAGGACTGGGCTCAGTCAAATATTAAATAGAATTAATGAATACTAATTTGTTCACATTTCCTATGGAATCACTGTACAAATTGAATGTAAACAAAGGTAAAACCTGCCCCTTATAAAAGATATTAAATATATCTAATGTGTTAGTATACATATGTACAAGAATGTGAGAGTCCTAAACTGTGAAATATTGTTTCTCTGTGATATTGTATATCACTGAACTGTCATTACCAGGCATATCCAAATCACTGCTAACATTTCTCCTTCATCTTTTATCATGGTTTAATGAAATGTGACACTCATCTCTTCATAATATTTTGCAGGTTTACTCTCATGCCAATATTTGGACTTCTACATTCTAGCATAGATGGATTTAAGGTAATGCAATGAAACACAATGAGGTCAGGCAGAAATTACAGTTTCAGTGAAGTATTTCTTAATGCATAATAAGATTTAACTTGGATCAGACTGAAGTGTCATCTTTTACAGCCAAAAGTGGCCTCCTTCAATTCTTTCACCAGGCTTTGGAGGACTAAACAGTCTTACTCAGCTTCCTCATCATTGCCAATCTGTCAGGGCACTGCATTATAAATAAATAGAAGTAATTCTGATGGGAAATACATATCCCCAGCAATTGGAAGATAACAGAAATGTATGAACTGAATAGCAGCGCTGCTCACTTCACCCCATTGTCTAGCATCTCAGCAGCTTTCAGTGTTTGAAATCAGCTAACAATCAGGAGAATCTCAGCAAAGACTCAGTATCTACCAACAGTCATGCTATCTTGCTGCTTTCTTCCTGTAATCTTATTGGGAACTTGTCTTACTAAAATTAGATTAATTTGGGATGTTTTAATTTGTAGAAAGACCACATCACTAGTAATTTCAAAAAAGACAATGTTATAATATGCTAGGAATTTGGCCAGAGATTTTGTCACATATACAGGTTTTTCAGTCTGAAGAACAGTCACAAAAGTATTCCTACATATCTGCCATCAAAATAGTTGAGAAAAGCATTATAAATAAATTTCTGGATGTCTTGCCCCTCTGTTTCAAGGATACACCCTGTGGACAATGTTGTGTATGTGTTTCTTCAGCCATCTGAAGAAGAATCCCAGTGAGATTTTTCCTTGCCTTGATCCTGGTAATTAGTGATAGTTTATGTAACTTTGTCAAGAAAAGGTATTGTCCATTTTCAGAAGAAATTAACTTAATCCTTCATCAGGTGGGTTGGGTTCTGGTCCCAGAGGAGCGATACAATATCAGGTGAGATCCTCCCCATGTGTAAATGGGGAAAACAGAAAGTTTGAAGGGCTACTTTAATGTTTCATCATTGTGCCAGTTCCAAATGTGCTTGTGATATTAATAACAGTATCTGTTTAATCCTATGTGTCACCCCTATGTGCCAATGTCACTTTCTGATGTTCATGTTGACAGTATTTTCAGTTTTTGTTGAACATCTAGCTGAAAATAGCCCTTTTTGTTTTCCAGTCATTAACAGTGTGAAAGTATTGTCATGATTCTCTTATAATGTAACTGATGTTCTGGGACTTTATCTTCAGAATGATTTTATTTTTCTATGTAACCATGATAAAATGCTTAATCTCAGAAAAAGAATGTGTAGGATTTAGGCCAATAGCAACAGCTACCACCAAGAAAACATGAGATGCCACCAGCTTGCACAAACTTGTTAAACTCTAGGGCAAGTGACAGATGTGGGAACTTTATCTGACTCTGGTCTTCTGGGAACTTATTAAGGAAGCAAAGCCTTTCACTAGAAGCCTTAGATAGACAACCCCCCCCACCAACCCATATCTTAGTCCTGAAATTTTTTTTTCATACTCCCATATTAAAGCTGAAGCCTTCATCTTCCTTCTTCTTTCCTTCCCTCTTGTTTCCTCATAACAGTGGAGCTAGAAGTGTCACAGATGTCTTTCAAGACCATCACTCTATTAACAGGAAGAAAAATAATAAAATGTTTAGCATTATGTCCCTGGGAATGAAAACATTTCATGAATTTATCAGACTTTTCAGAACGCTTCTGATTCTCTTGCAGAGATGCAAGCAGTGCGACATACACTTTCCTACGTTGATTTGATATGAGAAAGGGTTCACTTCACAAATTTCTGCTTCCTAAAGTTCTCTGTATAATCCCACTTTCAGGTGAATTTCCATATTGACTTTAAGCCCCTGAAAAAGTCCCACTGTTCAGATATAAATTAATCTGGGAGAAAGGTCTATTGGGATTTTTTGCCTCCCAGCTCATTGTGACAGGATACTTCTGTTTGAATTAAACAACCTCTAGGCTAATAAATTTTGATTGCTCTGCTTTGTTAGCCATCTGTTCCCATCCCTTGGGATCCCAGTCTAAGATGGAGGTTAAAAGACAGCTAACCAAAACCCCCAACAGACATAGTGCAATAAAGTTTTTACTCAAAACAGTAAGCAGAGAAGAAGCTGGTGCATAGTATTTGATTAAGACATACAATGGATGTTCTCTGGCTTTTCAATTTGTCTGCTGATATATTATGAGTGACATAGTAGCTATAATTAAAATTTTCAGCACTTCTCATTATAATACACTGCTTTTTGTTGTTTATTTGTTTATCGAATTTTAACCAGTGGAAAAAACGGCAAATACACACTAAAAATTGGAAGAAACACACACAGGATCAACTGAACCATAAAAGCAAAATTCTTTAAGACTCTCACTTAGAAGGCCAGCAACCTTGAAGATCTATATTGCACTGCTGTCAACCAATAACCTAGTGTGAGAGGGAAAATAAATACATTTCTCTCTAAAACTTAATTAGAACCATTCACATGTACTGCTGATAGCCAGTGATATAATTGAAATATTAAAGACTGCCGTGTGATGAAGCTACCAATCTAAAATATTTTAATGACTTATGTATGTAACACATCATTACTTGGTGTCTTTCTTTCTCCCCCCCCCTTTATAAATATATTCAAAATTTCTGAGCAGTCAGCAGAAGCCAAGCTGGATGAGATTTGTACAATTTACTGTTAATGTGGAAGTTAGGTAGAACTTTGTTTTCAGCATGACATGATGTTCAAAAGAAGTAAAAGAGGAGATTAATATATATATTTTAAACTCAGTGTATGTTTTAAACAGTGGGTGGTAAATAAGACCTTAGGCTGTTACACTGATGAAAGCAAATAATTAAAAACTGTTTATTTGCCAAATGAGATATAGATCTTTGGAAAACAGGATGTTTCATGATGTACACAGAAAAGTATGTATTAAATCTACAGAGGCAACCAAGAACTTGGCCTTCCTTAACGTCTGGGTAATCGATTTTGTAACCTCAATGTTCACATGACACAGAATTTTGGATGTAATGTACTACAAGCTTGCCATAAATATCTGTTTTAATACGATAGTTTGGCAACAGAAATTTGTAGTGTTATTTTCAATATAAAGCAATTTGTTTCTTTTCTATCATCTGGATAGAAGCTGTATGCTCTTATAGGAGCTCTGGCTTATTGAAATGCAGGGAGATTCAGTCTTAGAGTTGGCTGAACTCTGTCCTTATAGGTGGAATTTTTCATCTCCATGTAACACGTGAAGGAACACACAAGTTGTGTGCCTTCTCAGTGTTCCTAGCTTGATGGTTTTCCATAAAATGAATGCCTCTGACATTTAGGAGGTCAATTCACAATAAATTATTCCAGTTTTTCATATTGAACTGAAGTCACTCGGTTCTATACCGAGCAGGTCTCAATAGTTGCAAAAGTATTTTTATCTCTATTTTTAACATTAATAAATTGGAGCACTTCCATAAAGTGTGTTATTCTGTTTGACTCACATAAGTTGTGCTTTGATAAATTGTGGTTTAGCCCCAGCTAGTAGCTCAGCACCACACAGTTGTTTGCTGTCTCCTCTTTCCTTCAGTGGGTTTTGGATGAAAATCAGAAGAAAAAAGTAAAACTTACAGGTTAGGATAAGGGCAGTTTACTAGGACAGAAAAGGAAGAGGAAAATAACAAGACTTCTAAAAAATATGCCAAGTAGATGATACACAATGCAATTTGCTCACCACTCCAAAATCTGATGCCCAGCCTGTCCCTAAGCAGCCACACTCCTACCCAGCCAGCCCCCTTTATATACTGAGTATGACATCATATGATATGGAATATCTTTTGGCCAGTTTGGGTCATTTGTCCTGGCTGTTTCCTTTTCCAGATTCTTATGAAAATTAGCTCTATCCCAGCTGAAAAACAGGACATTTTCCACCCATTACTTTACATCACCTTTGTCATGCACAGATCCTGTGCTTTCCAGTTGCCACCAATATTCTTGTCTTTGATTTATGTGTGGTTTGTAAACATATATATGTATATATGCATATATTGTTCCCTAAGTCTATGGACCATCTTACTAAAACGTCTTTGAGTTCATTTACTCCATGACTTTGGCTCCATATGTCATAATAATTACTCTTGGCAGGAGACATGGTGCATGGTGGATTGTTGCATGCTGCATCCAGAATTCACAGCTGGCGTATCTGGTGTGGCCCATGCCCATGGATGTCAATTTCAAGGAAGTTTCTTGGTGCTGGTTATTGAAGTCAGTTCAGTTCCATCATCACTGCACTTTGATTATAAGAGGTATGATGTACCCACTTAATGCCATGCTCCTTCACCCAATTGTAGCTGAGGTTGTTTCAGAAATGAGTCCTGCTTGCTGACTCAATCCTTTCTGAGGTGTAATGGTCCTAAAAGACTTGTTTGCCAAGGCCCGGGATAGTCTTCCCAGTGGTGGCATGGGGGATGGGATATATTTCTGGACATCAGGTGGTTGCTTATAAGCACATGGCACTTGTCTTGGTGGGTTTGTAGGAATGTAATGCAATCGATCTGCCAGAGCTCCCCATATTTGTATTTCAGCCATTGTCCTTCATACGACAGAGGCTTTGACCACTTTGTTTCCTTGATTGTAGTGTGCATTTCATAGTCATGCATAACCTGTGTAACAGTGTTCATGCTCAAGTCCACCCCTTGATCATGACCCTGTGTATATGTTGCATCTCTTCCTTGATGGCTTGAGGTATCATGGACCCAACAAGCTATAGATAATTTACCCCTATGTTCTCAGTACAGATCTACCTGAGTCACTTCAGTCTTAGCAATCTGCCACACCTGCTGGTTATTTTGATGTTCCTCAGTGGCTTGACTCTTGAGTACATGGGCATCTACAAGATGTACTTTTGAAACCAGCTCCTCTAGCCAGGCAGCAGTATCTTTTCACAATGGGGCAGCTCAGATGGGTTTGCCTCCCCACTACAAATTGTTCTGCTTTCATTTCTATAGCCACCCCCACTGGGCATTTCCCACCATTCATGAGTCAGTATAGAGGTAGAACACTGGCCATTTTTCTAATTCAGTAATGTCTAAAGTCAGCTGGATGTTTTTTTCTTCCTCAGCCTCACTTGATAGACCTTCTCCTTCAGCAGTTTCTGTGACTTGTCATGTAGGACTCCATGCAGCAGTCTTCCACCTCCTGTGCTTTCCCACAATGAAACAGAACTCATCAGTGAACAAAGGATACCACTTCTCATATTATGGCAGTTTATTATACACTGGGGTCTCTTCAGCATGTTTTACATCCTCCTCTGGTGATACTCCAAAATCTTTGTCTTCAGGTGAGTCCTTGATCAGTTCCAGAATTCCTGGTTCCCACCCCCTGGGGCAATCAATTCCAGGTGTACTTGGACACCACTCCAAGTGAAAGAAAATTGTGGCCTGCACTCTGCTGCCAAAAAGATTGATAAATGAATTAGTAATATGAATTGTGGCGTACCACTTTGACTCCAGTTCATATTGAAATTCTAGCAAGTCTGGCATGGGAGCACTTGTCGGTGGCATGACTTCATTCAGGCCACAATATTTTACTGTTAGTCTCCACTCTCCATTGAACTTCCACACTGGCCATATGTGAGACTGGTGAGTGAATAAAGGGTGAGCAGGTTCTCCTGATCACTGCTTAGCTGTCCAGTCGATGAATCAGCTTAAAGATGGGAATCAGTGTGTCTCAGTTGGCGTGATACTGCTTCTGGTGCACTGCTGTGGTATCAATTGGCACCTGTTGTTCTTCAACCGTCAGGAAGAGTCCTCCAAGAAATCAGGCAAGGTAGACAACTGTTTCAAATTCCTCCATCTCCAAAGCAGCTATGTCAAAAGCCCAACAGCACCCTTTTGCATTCTTGAAATAACCCCTCCAGAGGTAGTCTATGCCAAAGCTGCATGGAGCCTCTGGGACAATCACAGTGACATGTTTTTGCCACTTGTTCTCAGTTAGAGACTTAGCTGTTGGGATCCCTCTGTCACTCCAGAAATATATATGAGTTTTGCCCCTTCGTACCTTGATGGCATTAAGATGCACTATGCACCAGTGTTCACTAGAGCTTTATACTCTTGTGTCAATATACGTTTTCCATTCCACCACCTCATGTCCTATCCATGATCATATAAGTAAAAGCACGGGGTTCCTCATGGTGTGTATCCTCAATATCCTGTCTCTTGAGTAGAGGAATGTTTAGTCCTAAAATAGCTGAGGAACTAGTCCATATATTATGTGGAGAATAGGACATGCTATCTTTGAGCTTTGGGATAGTTTCTCCACAGTTGAGATGAAGGAGGAAGAAAGACTTTTTTCATATTGCTAGAGTGTGACAGCCAATTCATTCACTATTGGTACCTCTTTGCCTTTCTAGTTTGTTATTACCAATGTGTTAGTGTATAAAGATAGTATGCTCAGTTCAAATTTCTGTCACATGGGTCATGCATTGGAGTTCATCTGGTTCTGTGGGTAACTGCATTGTCTGGGTCATAATAAACCATCTCCCACATGGCTAATTCCCTCAGGTATTGGACATCTTCTTACATGATGGTCCACTTGCCAGGATAACATACATCTTCACTAAAGGGATACCTTTCCTTCATGGAAAGTTGCCTCAAGAGGCTGAGAGCTTGTGTCTTTTTCTCCATCACCTTGTAAATGCCCCCTTCCCTAGACAGGGTTCCCAGCTGTTTGGCTTCCCTACCTCTTAATTCCAAGCTACTGGGCTCAATATCCCACTGTCAGAATAACCAGGTAATTTTGTTCTCACATGGGTAGTAGCTGAAAACTTTTTGTATATCTGGCAGCTCACTCAGGAACAGGCGATGTTCCTCTAGTTCTGCCTCTTCTTTCTGCTCTTGCAATGGTCCTGATTCATCATCATCCCTTGCTAAATGAATTGATCATTTTGTGTATTTCTGCTTCTGTATATGGGTGACTGATACCAGCATGAGTTGGTTTTTAGTTCATGCACAGTCCCAGTTACTGGAGTTTGAGTAGCCACAGTGCCTATTTTACCTCTCTTCCCTGTGCCAGCACTGCCTAATATTGAGCAGTGGTTGGTAAATACTGGGCCCATGGCAGTGTAGTAAGTTATGCCTTTTAGGTATAATCACAGCATTTTCCTTTCAAGTTTTCTATCACTTCATCAGAGTCCTATAGCTGTTTGTGAGGGAAGTTCCAAACCCGCGGAGGTGAGAATTTCTCTAGATACCTGCCCACGTTTTCCCTCATGATATGCTACTCATGACTACCCAGCCTCCGGGCAGATCTCTGGGTGGTACACATTCAAAAAATAAGAGCATATTGGCTTGAACATCCCAAAGATATTAAAAATTCTCAAACATCACTGTAACCAACCTGAAAGGAAAAGTGGAGGTGAAATAGTGGAAGAAAATTTTTCCCTGTTTTCCCCATAGATTTGGTGTGATTATTAATAAATTTCAAGCGATTTTGTCTGAGGTATGGCCATCACAGAAAGGCTATATACAAATAACAGCTTAATCTTATGGCCATTGTAGTTATATTATAATTCAATATTACACAGTACAAAAAAATTAAGATCCTGATCCTCTCCAAGAGGGAATAAACATCACTGAAGGGAATACATAAACAAGCAAGCAAACAACTCACTTTCACTAGATTAACAACAAAACATTTTCCATTACTACCCCTCATCTCCCACAAAAATATGACAGAATAAAGGTGAAAAATATAACAAGATGAAAAAAAACCTAACACATGTTATTTGAGAAAAAACTCAGTCTTTGGAATGGTGTTTCACTGCTGCTTTTCTTGCCATCAGCAAGGAAACCTATGCCATATAGCAGTGCAGTAAGAGCTAGTATTTAGAATCTACATTTGAAACAAGGAAAACACACGGATGGCCCAAAGATACATGAACATTATTTATATTGTACTGCTGAAGAGGATGAGCTGGTCGCAGAACAGAAGGTTACACTGACCACATCCTGTGAATTGATCAGTGCCCTCGTGTCCATTTAAAAAGCAGTTTAGGCAATCAGACCTCTGCTGGTGTCAGACCCCTGGGTTACGAGTTACTGTTTCTACTCAGTGTTTTAGATAAAATAATGAGATAGGGTCACAAGCATATTCCCATCTTGCACTGACCTGTAGAACTGAAACAGCAGTTGATGGGCTTTTACAAAGAAGAAATTGCATCCTCTTTTTTTCTTCTTCCTCTCAGGATGTGTCATAAAAGAAACAGACCCAGGGACTTCATAAAGTCTCCAAGGAAAATTTGTTGTTGCCATTTACTTTCTTATGGAAAACTTCACATATATTGGTTGTAGGTGACAGCAGGAAAGCTCAGGACAGAATGATTGATAGCTGTTGTAAAACCTCTGACTCAGCAAGAATACTTCACTGGCACTTGGAGATGTTGAATTTTTCCACATGACATTTTCGTGGATGCTATCCAAAAAATATTCTCATTTTAAAGTATTTGGGAATTTCTCATGTATTTTATTCCTGTTATTCAAGAGACAACAGAGATACTGACGCCACTGCAAGGAAAAATGAGGTGTTTTTTTTTTCCTAACACTAAAATTTTTATCACATATATTATTGATTTTATTTATTTCTAAAATGGCTCCTTAGTTTAAGAAATGTTATGCCTACACTTACTATTTATCTCATGTGTCACTGTACATGATTTTCTGCTTATTGTGCTTTGATAACATATGTACTGTTAAACCTAGTTAGACTTTTCTTTGCTCCCATGATGTCTGGATAGCCTATATTGTCATAGTTTTAAGATCTATGCCATTTGCATTTTAATTTTATACTGTATGTGTGTTGAGCAAATGCTCACTTTTACTGAAATGAAGGTTCTATTAATGTTTAAAGTCTCAGAGAATTAAACAACTGAAATAGTTCCGTAATATCCACAGATTTATCTTAATTTTTTTCAGTAAAGAGCCCTGCTATATTTTTAAATTTTCTGTCCATATTCAGAAATGTTGTGTCAAAGTGAGATCTACTGATATAAGTCGATCTACTGATATAAGTCAATCTACTCAGACATGATGGTTTCAAATAACATTTAAATGCAAGTTCAGGATTACTTTGCATTAGCCAAACAATACATACAGGATAAGTAAATCAAATAATATCTGTATAATTATCACAGATATCTTTCATAATCAAAAGTCCAACTAATGCAAAAATGGCAATCAAAGTATCCAGGGTTAGATGAATACAATTTGCCTATGAAGCTGAGAGAATGCTCTTTGAAACATGTTGAATTGCCACTAGCTGGTGGTAAATGTTTGAGTCCCATCATGCCTTGGTCAAAATCAGCAGACACGAACCAAGACATAGAATTTGGAAAGATTGGAAAAAAAAAAGTCTTAAAATCACGGTGTAATGGAATCATAGAAACATAGGATGGTTTGGGTTTGAAGGGACCTATAGAGATTATCTAGTCCAACCTCTCTGCCATGGGAAGAGACATATTTTACTAGATCAAGTTGCTCAAAGCTTTTTCCAACCTGACTTCAAACTCTTCCTATGATGGGATATCCACAACTTCTTGGGGAAATCTGTTCCAGTGTGTCACCACCCTCATAATGAAAAATCCTATATTGGGTTTGCATGGCAAGGTTTTGGTAGCAGGGGTGCAAGGATGTGGCTTCTGTGAGAAGCTGCTAGAAGCTTTCCCTATGTCCAAGCCAGCCAATTCCAGCTGGTTTAGTGATGAACCCACCACTGGCCAAAGGTGCAACAGTGGTAACACCGGAAGGGAAGGAAATCCATCAAGATGAATACAGCTGAAGAGAGGAGTAAGTATGTGAGAGGAACAAGTCTGCAGGGATAGGGGTAAATTTCTTTCTAGTAGCTAGTATAGTGCTGTGTTTGGGATTTAGGATGAGACCAATGTTTTTAACACACTGGTGATTTTAGTTATTGCCATCCATTTGATGACTTTTCAACTTCTCATGCTGTCCTTCCAAACCTCATGGTTTGAGATAATGACAGTTTAATAGGATGACTAAGGAAGACAATAACAATAACATCAACAACTCTAGGGAGCATGAATGACCCAGAGCACTGCAAACGGGAGTGGGCAAATGTGTGCATCAGTTTGTGCAGCAGTTCCCGTAGGCAGGACAAGCAGAGAGGGTGTAGAGTGAAGGTTGAGATTTGCCAGGAGGACCCGAAGACCATGGTTGCCTCTCGGCAGCAGATGAAGGCTGCTCCTAGCTTACTATCAGTCATGACTGACGCAGCTTCCCAGACAGAGCTCCAGTTGGGTACAGGCCACCACCCAGATGCTGGGGTGCAGGGCATGTCCCCCTTTTGCTGGCCACCTGTTGGGAATTCACAGATTCACAGTATTCTAGGGGTTGGAAGGGACCACCTAAGATCATCGTGTCCAACCGCCCTGCCAAAGCAGGCTTGATCTCTTGAGGTCCCTTCCAACCCCTATAATTCTGTGATCTGTGATTCACTGTGGGAGTCGTGCTCAGGTGGAGGAACTCCTCTGCTTGGTGGCAGAACTCAAGGAGGAAGTGAGCAGGCTGAGGACCGTCAGAGAGTGTGAGAGGGAGCTAAGTTACAGGAATAATACTCTATGCTCACTCTCTCAGGTCCACCAGGCAGACATGGATAACATGAATAAGAACTCCCCATCCTTTCTCTCTTCAGCTGAGGAGAGGTCTTGGAGCATGTCCAGAGAAGGGCAACCAGGCTGGTGAAGGGGCTGGAGACCAAACCTTATGAGGAGCGGCTGAAGTAACAGGGGTTGTTTATCCTGGGGAAGAGGAAGCTCCTGAGACACCTTATTGCCACCTACAATTAACTGACAGGAGGTTGTGGAGAGATGGGTGTTGGTCTCTTCACCCAAACAACAGGTGATAGGACAAGGGGGAATGGCCTCAAGCTGTCCCAGGGCCAGTTCATATTAGATATCAGGAAAAAGTTCTTCACTGAAAGAGTTATTGGGCACTGGAACAGGCTGCCCAGGGAGGTGGTTGAGTCACCACCCCTGGATGTATTTAAAAGATGAGTTGATGAGGTGTTCAAGGATATGGTTTAGTAGAGGACGGGAATTGTTGGACTCGAGGATTGTATTTTCAAGGACTTATCTGTCCCGTATGTAACAAGAAAGATGCCTCTGTGAATATGGAAAAAAATGGCTTCTGAACTTCTTTTTCATATGTGCAACATTGTCATAAAAACTAGTAGTTAATGATTGCAAAAGATAATGCAGCCCTCTCTAAAGTGATGTCTTTATTTTCATTGGTGAATTTATTACTGATCATTAATATAAGGAAAGTTTTTTCTGGAAATAAATACTATATTTAAAGAGGAAAAGTACAGCATGGACAGCAGAAATAGAAAATTCTACACTTTGTCTTCCCACTCAGACTGTCACTAAGAGAGGGGAACTGGAATATTGCAATAGGCTGAGTATTTCTAGTTACGTCTTCTAGACTAGTGTGCCTTTAATATTATTTAAAGAAGTGAAAAAAGGAAAAAGAAAAAAATAGCCGAACAGCATATTTGAATGACCTTCACTAAGTTTAATAATCACGGACTTCACTTTACTGTCGGGGGTCTCATTATTCAGAGTTTAATTTTTATTTTTGAGAATAAATATCTATTACAAGTTGCTAGAAGCAAGTTAGCTTCAAGGTCCTAAGTGTTCAGTAAGGTAAGTTTTCATCAACAGTGATCTGGGCTGGATTTAAACAGGTAATCCAGAAGTGGAAGCAGTATTATTGCCATCCAGCTTTGTCTTCCACATTGTTCAAGATGAACGTGCAAAGCTGCACGTTTTTTTCTAAAAGCAACTCACTGAGAATCTGATTTGAAGGTTTATTTAAACAGGTGATATTCTATTTTACTGAACACATGAACAGACCAAGCAGCCTAAATAACCTGAAATTACTTGAAGGCTGTGTTCAAACCATGCATTTTGATATTATACAAACTTCCAAGAGCCATTTATTGTACCTGTAGAGAAGAAATCTTCATATCTTGTACAGGGAGCCCACTGAGAGAACATAAGGACTAATGGATTGACTTGCAGTGTTAGAAAACAAAATTTTGAAGCATTCTTCAAGGTTAAAAAAAAAAAAAAGTGGTTTGTGCTTATGATTTTTCATATATTGTGAAATCAAAATCTTCTAGAAAGACTAGTTAAAAGAACATAATACATATCATTTAGATGTCACAGATACATTGGCATTCTGGGAGGGATGGAGAGCATTAGAATTTATAAAAATTATTAAGAAAGTTTTAAAAATTGAAAAATTAAAAGATGAAGACAAGTGCAATAAAAATGGCATTGAATAAATTCTGAAACCATTATATGAGACAGAAATTGTATTTACTGTAGATGAAACTATCATAAAGTTATTTTTATCAAAGAAAATGAAAGTTATTACAATTCAGGTTTTATTCCAAAAGCAGTTTGAAACTGTTGGTAGTGATTAGAAGCTCAGAAAACAGAGCAAAACCCATAAAGCTCTATGATTTTAATCACAAAACTCTTAAGTATTATAAAAGTACTGGATAAGAAATTAGCAGATATTAAACTTCTTCCTTATACATAAATTTTAAGAATGCCTTTAAAGTTAGTGACAGCCATAATTTCTTAACTGGACTTGGCATTAAACTGTTATTGTTCTCAAGTCTCAGAATCTGTCCTTTCCCTAGATTTTCTGTAAGGTGAGCATGTTTCACAATGGAGGACACACAAGTAGCAGAAAATGAGCAATTAGGAGAAAACGATACCAGTTATTCAGCATCCATTTTAAATTAGTTGTTCCATTATAGACTGAAAATATACAGTAATCGATGTAGTATTACTTTCAAGAAACAGATGATACCATAATTCATTCAGATATCCTTAGAATCTGACCTAATGTTAATGTTTCACAAACCCATTGACAACAATCTTAAATCACTTTCCATGTGCCACTCCTAAACAATAATAAAAAGAGAATCTTAAAAAAAAAACATTAAAAGTACTAACAAAAAAACCCACCCCAGCTTTAGACCAAGATACATTTAAGAAAAAAGTTCTAAAATTCTCCCATATTCAAGCCATCATGTCCTGTTATATTCAAACTTGGAAATAATGTTTCCTGAGGACAGGAACCCTGTGCAGTCAGTAGAAAAGAGGAATCAGAATGTGAGCAGAAAAGATACAATACTGTATGGTGATTTTCTGCTAAAACCTTTTGCAGAATTAGAGCTTCAGGGGCTACAAATCTTCATAGCATCTTCTTTTAGACAAGTAAGGCCATTATTGAAAGCTTAAATTAGAAATAAACAAACAAAAGCCCCACCCACTCCACAAACCCTTAAAAAACAACCTCAAACCCAACAAACCCCACAACAAAATGCCAGCACAGTTTTTTCATCTTTTTAAGTCATACAGATTTCTTGGTGTGACAACGCATTTATCTGTCTAGAAATCAATTTGCAAACTGTAGAGCAGATCCAGTGAGGCTTTCCTGTGGCTCATCTTTATGATTTGTTGGAATTCAGCCACAAACTTTTAATTGGAAAACTCCCACTTGGAGGCATCTCCCAGTACAAGCTTCTTGCTCTAGCAACCCTGGTAGATTTCTTAGAATGATGCAAATTCACATTACAAATTAGTTAATGTGTGTAAAAGGAAAGGACACTGGTGATACCCTGTAATTTTATTGCAGTCCATATGGAAAGGCTGGACCGTGTCACACAAGATTTACTTACCTCAAGCCATAACTTCATAGTATCAAGAATACAAAATGCCTTTGGGTAACACAGACTGAGTCTACGCATAACTGTGGAGGGCTGTCACAGCAAATCATTATGATAAGGCAAGGAGACCTAACATTTTGTGATTTACAATAAATTATTGCTGCTGTGCACTGAATCTTAGACTGCATCCATAAAAATGGATAATGGATTTTCACCATTATGACATACAAACTTCACAGTCCAGAAGACTCTCAGAATTATTTTAGAAATGCAGGTCTACCTGAGAAGAACGGATGTGCCTTGGGCAGCTGCTTAACAGAAGCACAGAGGTTCTGACTGTTTCAGAACTAATTTCAGGAAATCCTTATGAACATCCCTGCACTGATGATTGTGTTTCATCATCACTTTTTCACCTTTCTCATTCTTCTTTCAGATTAGTGTATCCCAGTCAAATATACTGGATCAAGTCACATGCTGCACTTTATTGACATGGGACTAAAAAGAATAATCTGTGCATTTAGTCTTTTACAATGCAACACTTGCCTACCCTAATCTAAATTTCATCCTGATGATTTCCAGTAATCTAATGGACAATAGCAGTTTGGCCAAGACACATAATTATTAATTTTTAAATCTTTTTTGGTATTTCTAATTTTTAATGTTATGCCAGTATTTTCTGTCTTTCCCTCCCCCGTTTTTCACTCTTATTTTATTATAGCATCTACATTTTTAATGAGTTTTCTGCAGATTTAACTACCTCTTCCCCCAGGAAATAATTCCTGGTCTTATGCCTTAATGATTTATTTTAGTGTTGCCATCGAATAATCTTGTAAACATTCATTCATGGCCAGTAAAGTCATTAATGTGTTTTTAACTGGTCCATCCAGCCCCTTATCAGTTCATAATATTATTAACACCTGTATTTCTAGTTATGTACATGTACCTTCTGCATCAGTTCCACTGCATTGCTCCCTTAGGATAATTCCAATAAAAATAGGGTAGTATTTAAAAATTCCATATACTTACTCATATAAGTTTCCTAGTGATAAGTTAAATAACAAATGAGCATGACCTTTATGCTTTAGATTTGGCTGCATGTCCTGGAGGATTCCTGTTCTCCTTAATGTGTTCTGATTTCTCATGTCACGGAATCGCAGAATCATAGGGGTTAGAAGGGACCTCAAGAGATCATTGGGTCCAAACACCCTGCCAAAGCAGGTTCCCTAGGACATATCGCACAGGGAGGCGTCCAGATGGGTCTTGAATATCTCCAGAGAAGGAGACTCCACAACCCCCCTGGGCAGCCTGTGTCAGGGCTCTGTCACCCTCACTGTGAAAAAGTTCTTCATATTGGTGCAGAACTTCCTGTGCTCCAACTTGAAGCCATTGCCCCTTATCCTGTCCCCAGAGACCACTGAAAAGAGGCTGGCCATTTCCCCCTGTGTCCCACACTTAAGATATTTATAAACTTTAATAAGATCCCCTCTTCGTCTCCTTTTCTCAAGGCTGAACAGCCCCAGTTCATTCAGCCTTTCCTTACAGGGGAGATGCTCCAGTCCTTTAATCATCTTCATAGCTCTCTGATGGACTCTCTCCAGGAGATCCCTGGGTTTTTTATTCCAGGGAGCCCAGAACTGTACACAATACTCCAGGTGGGGTCTGACCAGGGCAAAGTAGAAGGGGAGGATCACCTGACCTGCTGGCCATGCTCCTTTTGATGCACCCCAGGGCAGCTGCTGGCTTATGGCCAACCTCTTGTCCACCAGACCCCCCAGGTCCTTCTCCGCAGAGCTCCTCTCCAACAAGTCATCCCCCAGCCTGTACTGATTCCAGCGGTTATTCCTTCCCAGGTGCAAGACTCTACACTTGCTTTTATTAAATCTCATCTGGTTTCTCCCTGCCCAGCTCTCCAGCCTGTCCAGGTCTCGCTGGATGGCAGCGCAGTGTTCCTGCGTGTCAGCCACTCCTCCCAGCTTTGTATCATTGGGCACTTGCTGAGGGTGGATGCAATTCCCTCATCAAGGTCGTCTATGAAGATATTAAACAGAACTGGACCCAACACTGAGCCTTGGGGAACACCGCTAGTCACAGGCCTCCAGCCAGACTCTGCTCCACTGATCACAACCCTCTGAGCTTGGTCTCACAGACAGTTCTCAACCCACCTCACTGTCCACTCATCTATCCCATGCTCTCTCAGCTTTGCTATCAGGATATCATGACAGACAGTATCAAAGGCCTTGCTGAAGTCAAGATAGATGATATCCACTGCTCTCCCTCCATCCACCCAGACAGTGATGAGATCATAAAAGTCTATGAGATTGGTCGAGCACGATCTCCCCTTGGTGAATCCATGCTGACTACTCCTCATGACCCCTCTTCTCTTCCAATTGCTTGGAGATGGCATCCAGAACAAGCTGTTCCATCAACTTTCCAGGGACAGAAGTGAGGCTGACTGGCCTGTAGTTACTTGGATCCTCCTTCTTGCCTTTTTTGAAGATGGGAGCGACATTGGCCATCCTCCGGTCTTCAGGTACCTCTCCTGTTCTTTAAGAGGTGTTGAAGATGCTAGAGAGTGGCTCAGCAATCACCTCCACCAGCTCCTTCAGCACACATGGATGTCCCTCCGGTCTGAGCTCCAGAAAGCAAAGTAAAGCCATACCATCTACAAGAGCAGCAACAAATATTGCCTGTCTTACAAATGCCAGGCCAAGGAAGATGAATGAGGTTAGTGCCTTTAACTATTGATTTGACCAAGAGCTTTTACTCTAGAGTTTGAAGCTAGGATGAAGAGCTTTCTGGAATTATATATTTCTTTTCCCTTGGAAGAAATTTTGAGGAAAATGAGAAGGGGGACTTGAAATTTCTGTATTGCAGTTTGTTGCTCCTCTAGAGTATTCATAAAAAATAGTCTATAAATCAGTTCTGATCTTTTCTACAAGACCATCTCACAGTCCCTTATTTCCCAAGAAGTATCAAGCATGTGTGGTAAATTAATATACATAGTCTGATCATGCATGATGTTCTATATCTAGCTTGCTAAAAACTACAAACCATTTTTAACCCACATCTATGTATAAATAGTTTTAACTTATATAATTTCTGTCTACCATATGTTTCATCTTGGCAGCGGTGTTATTTAATTTTAGAACATGTAGTTTCACAGTTCCTGACAAGAAATGACTCGTATAAATCTATTTGTTTTCCAAACACACATATATATAGTAGAAGAACAAATAATATCATATTAATGTGCATTATCTATATGCTATTTCTGACAGATAAAAATTTAGATATCTGCAGTACTATCACATTTGTAGAAGTCAGCATTTTTGTGAGGACTTGTGTACATCTCAGTGAAGTGACAGATTGCAAGCTGGCTTTTTGTATTTGACATGCTATACCTTAGAAGGCACATCTCAGATGAAATAAAATATTGTGCAGTGCCTTTAAGTTCCTTCAGTAATGGGTCATACATGAAAAATTCCTCTACCCCTCTATATTTCACTGAAGCAAAAATCTTGAACAGTCTACACTTACTGAAATCCTACAAAATTATCAAATAGTCATTAAAAAAAAAAAAGATTAAAATAAATTGATGAGGCTAAGAAATATTAGTGATGGTGGAAGAAAACATGAGAAAAATAAAAGTGACATGTTTGTTTGAAGACTTTGTTTACTCTTTTTATTATAAACATACTCTGTATGTTTTAATACAGAAATGGAAAGGACTATAATAATAAACAAATAACTTTTAAATTATTTCATATTTTCCACGATGTGCCCCAGCAAACTCAGTTTTATTCCCTCACAGTAAATAATTCTTAAGTCACCTAAATGTCCCAGTTCAGGATTATTGTCTTTACCTTTAAACTTGAGTCAGAAAATAAGGTGCAGATGAAAGTCCATAATCTCTTCAGATTTTCACTGAGTAATGTTTTATAGAAAAAAGTTTCTGAAACCCTTTAATAGGCAGATTTTTGACAATTTATCCTAGCTGATTCTTTCCAGGTATATACTCCAAGTTTGACCGAACAGCAGACTGAAAAATCTATGTTTTTTACTGGAATGTATTTGTTATTGGAAACATTATGTTTCAAGGAAAAGAAAAGTTTTATTTCATTTGAAAATTGACAGAGCTTTAAATTTAATTTTAATTAATCCTTAAATGTATTCTTCTTATAAAAAAAAAGAAGATTGTTTAGAGCAGTAACTTCTGAAATGGGTACAGCATAGAACAAAATGCTGTCATCAATCAGTGAATGATTTGAGAGATTTGTAATGGCATAGAGACCTTTAAGTTTTTTTAAATAAGATATTTGTCCAGGTAGATCTACTGAGGGCAGTGGATATACATGGATTTATAGCTGCTGAAAATTCATACATTTTGAGATGTGAAATGGCTGTGCATTTAAAAAGGTCTTCTGAACAGTACAAGGCATAGAACATCACTGTCCTCTCCTCTTCCATTCCATTCCATTCCATTCCATTCCATTCCATTCCATTCCATTCCATTCCATTCCATTCCATTCTTGTGCTGTGCTGTTATTTGAAGACTGCAAATGCTGAAAATACCACATCTCAGAGTAAGAGCTCCTTAACTGGAATGGTTCTGCACTACATTGCTGTTCAGTCCTGACCTGCATCAATAGTGTTTTCTGGTGACTGATTGTCAATGTTAACTTCACTGGTGAGTTTTCAGTCCCGTTCTTGCGGCGGAAGCATAGAAATCATAGAAACCAAAATGATCTCCAGGAAGTTGTTTCAGTCTAAAGCTAGAACTTTCACTAAAAATCAGATTATGTTAAAAAACAACCAATCAACCAAGAATGCTTGTGCATTCAAGGCAAAAGCCTGTGAAATGCAGTTAAACCAGAAAAAGATCCTTTTGTCGGAGGTTAATGTCTGTTTCTTACAACAGTTTAATGTAGCTATATCATATTGATTCCATTTATCAACATGCACATCAGATAGTGTTCTACTACCGTAGTGTGGCAAAAGATCTTTCTTGTAGCAAGTTTTACAAATATTTGAATAGAGAAGAACACTGTTTTAACAGTTGGCAGAGGGGTTATGCTCTGATAAAAATCTAGAATTCATTCCTGTGCCAGAAATGTTTAGAAAAAAAAGGTGAGATTTAACCACAGATTAATTCTTGTGGAAATAAAAACAGAATGCACAGATACATTGCAACTAGAAACCTGATTTTCAAAATAATTATAATTTAAGAATAGAGTTAAACAATACCAAGCAATTTTATGCATCATTTCAGTATTCATCAAATATTCAACAACAGTAAATTATTCACAATTAATACATACAGACAAAGTCTCCATATAATTTCCTGGAAAATAATTTTAAATTATTCAATAATAACACATTGTTGAATCTGTGAGTAAAGAGATTGCAGATCACAAGAAAGACTTGTAGATTACAAAAGCAGTAAAGCTACATGAAATACTAGATCTTATTTTCTCTTATTATGAAAAATTTTTGTATGATAATTTCCCATCTAAGAATGAGAAAATACATGGATTTTGATATGATATAGGCCAGTCAATTGAAATTGCATGTAATCTGATTCTTGAAGAATAAAAATAGCTGTGGCAGTCTTTTCATATTTATATAAACCACATTCAGCAAATGCCAACAAATATTAATTGTGGTTTTGGTTTTCCTTTAATCAGTAAATGCCTGGACATCTACTTAAAATTCTTGGGCACAGAATAAATATTTTAGGCTTTTAAAAATGCCAGCAATTGGTAACAGAATAACATCTTTTGAAGATAAAATAAACCTGAATAACCGTTAATTTTTTGTGTCTCCATTTTCTTTCTCATTTATTTTTTAAATCCTGACTTACAATAATGAGTTCCACCATCATGACATCCCAGCACTTTCCTCATGCTGTCCAGCAGAGAAATCCAGATTAGGTAGGGATATATAAGATTTTAGCATCATGTATGAAGGCTTGGAGCATTTTCTCAGTGTTGACACTTAATAACTACTTTTTCTTCCATCCAACTTACACATTATCTTCAATAACAATTCCAGAGCACAGATTGCAACAAATGACTGATAAAAATTAGAAAGGTACTGACTGGCCAGGAGAGGTGTGTAACTGATGCTTTTTGTAAAAGTGATTCATATACATGTGCATAATAGAATAACTGAAATATTAGGAAGTGATCTAAAGAAAAGCAGAGACTTTGTTCATAATGGTGTTTTAGCTTTAGGATGCTTCTTTCCATCAGAGCTCAGCTGTCTATCATGATATTTACATTGCTGATCATCAGGAAGTACTTCCATTGTATGTAACAGATTGGTTCCCCAATCAGCAACCAGAGGTCAGATGTCTGTTTTCACAACTTAAAAAAGTGCTCTTGAGCTTGTGTTTACTTACTATTTATGGGGCCAAAACCACAGCACAAACAAGACATGAAGTTGAAACATGTCAGGAAAGGCAGCATTATCTCAAAAGTATTTATCCAAACTACTCAGTGAGTGAGCATCAATGAATAATTAAAATTATTTTGGAACCAAGTCTAATTTATGGACAGTCCAGTAACCAAAACCAAAGCAAAACAGAGCAAACCAGACTGCAGTTCAAGAAAGTTGGGGCTGCCATCCTTTGGGGCTCTGGTCTCTTCCAGAGTGCTTTAAACTTTGTTACCTTCACTCCTTCCTGCTGAAGATTGATCTGATCTCTGACACCAACAGCTGCTCAAAACTTTTTGAGCTCATTATTTACTAGCTTAATCAGTAACAGCAGTGCACCACTGGACCCTGTGCAATCCCACATCTCCTGATCCTTTTGTTGCCCCACCATAAGCCTCTCTAAATGATGCTTTCATCTGTTTTGCATAATTTTGCCACACGTACACAGGTCCTCACATTGGCCTCCACACCATAGAGGAATACTGTTCTGAGGATTAAAGCATTTTTCATCGCAGACTGTTAAGCATTGTCATTCTTTAACCTTCAGTCTCTTTTCATGCTTACTCTTCAACTTTTTAGAGCAGTAGGTCATAAAAGAGCTTTAAGCTGAAATACTGCCTTAAGCTGTTTAATTGTGATTTTAATGGGTCATTGTGCTTTTAAAATTGCCATGTACAATGCTAAAAAGAATAAAGAAAAATAAACTCTCTGTAGGAAGCTGTTTTTTTCAGATGTGGCTAATATTATAAGATCTAGCTAGACAGTGAAAAAGTGGCTGAGGACAAATACTGATAGACAGAAATATTTCAGTTGGCACAAAAGGTGGCTCTGTGATAGAGAACACAAGTGGCTCACTCTGAGATTCCTTCCCAGGTGAAGTAGAGAGGTTGCTGTTGTCCTAAGAAAAAGAGGATACTGGTATAGTTCTATTAAAAGGCCAAATTGCTTATATTCTGCTAAATTGCTACTATTAATCTTGAATATGATGTTCTCTCCAGCAAAGAAAGGTGTCCCTGGATGTTATTATGTACCTAGAGGTTTGTGTTTTCTGTTTCAAAGGAAGCCTGGTGAGTCACTTGCATGGAACCACATCTTTCCAGCTTATTAAGGTTTCATATGAAGAAATTCCACTTCAGAACAGCTAACACAAAATCATTATTCCAAGCTGAGTTACATGATAAAAGATACATTTATTTGCCTTTAAGTAATGAGTTCTACTTCAAGGCTTTACACATTCATCCTAAGAAACAATATTTTTTCATTTGCATATTTCTCATTTTAAAAAAATCCTCTTAACCAGAACATTAAAATTTCTTTTTCAGAACTAAAATCTTAAATGTATTTATTTAAATGTATTTCTGTGTGTATCAATTGTTTTAATATCATCCTCCATTCCTATTGAGGTTACTTGTGTAACTACAGCATAGCAAGGAAACAACAGGAGAGAAAAAAGGTTGAGGTTTTGGTTTTTTTTTTCAAATCTATTTATCATGTAATCCAAAGAGCAGGTGTTTGGCATGAAGCCTCAAATTTCTACAGTATGTCACTGATTTCCACCTTTTTCTGTGCATACAGAAAAATATTTCATTATTTCAAACAGTTAAAAACAATCTTGTTCCCAGAAAGAGGAACGTTTTCTTTTCAAAACCAAAAAATGGTAACACTTTTTAATCGTAAGGTGCATGTTTCATATTCTTCATCAGTAACAATTTATTCATATTCACAACAGTTTATTTTTTTGTCTCTCTGTAATAAAATTTCACATGGACTGCTGTAAAAACCTTGTTACACTGTGTGGTGGTATTTCAGATTGAGGATGGTTATAGATCCAAAGGTGAGTCTTCATCATAATCAGGATTCAAAATTTGCCATTTTTGGCATTCACAGCTGGATGGATCTTTAAAAGCTTTGCACAGCTGGCTGAATACAAGGGCATCCTAACATATGCATAGTCATAAACACATAATGTATTATTTATTTTTTTTTTAAATATGTTTAGTAACTAATCCTGTAGGTTTAATTATAGATTAAAACATCACACATGGTAAATCTCAGTCTGCTGGACATGCACTATGTGACTGTGTTCGGACACTACATAATGACCCTGGTGCTCTTTTGCCTTTATTGGCTGAAATAAGCTGCAGTTTTTGGGAGATGTCCAGAGAGAGAAACTCTCTCTCTGTCCATGCTCTCTTCTTCGCCCACTTTCCGTCTCTTCCTTTTGTTCTCATATCACCAAGCTTACCATGAATGTGCGTACCTCTCTACATTTTCCTTTCTTGAAGCAGTCTGAAAAGAGGATGGGATCTGGAATTACATTTTCTATTGTGTGTGGACAAAGCCCTGTGACATGGCAAACATGGTGGATGTGTCCTAGTTTCAGCAGGGATAGAGTTCATTTTCATTCTAGCAGTTGGTGTAGTGCTGGATTAGGATGAGAGCAGTGCTGATAACACACTGATGTTTTTAGTAGTTGCCAAGCAGTCCAGGAATTTTCAGCTTTTCGTGTTGCCCTGTGGGGCACCCAGGAAGCTGTGAGGGGACACAGCCAGGACAGGTGACATAAACTGGCCAAAGGGACATTCTATACCATATGACATCATGTTCCTTTCATAACTGGCAAAGGGCAGCATCTGGTGGCCTGGTGTGTCTGCTGGGGGTCTTGTGCAGCATCAATTTAGGAGTAATGACTGCATGCCTGACAGTCAATGGGAAGTAGTGAATTAATCCCTTGGTTTGCTTTGCTTGTACATGTGGGCTGAGAGGCTGGGCCGTTTGAGGGGGTCTTGTGCAGCAGTCTGAGGTCTCACATAGCATCATCTCTGGGTGGAGAGAAATTGTTCTGTTCATCACTTTTATATATATATATATATATATATATATATATAAAACTAATATATATTATCTTCCTTTTTTGTGTGTTCTATTAAACTGTTTTCATCTCTACCCATGACTTCTCTCACTTTCACTCTTGCAATTTTTTCTCCCATCCTGCTGGGGGTAGTGAGTGAATGGCTGCATGGTGCTTAACTGCTAGATGGGGCTAAACCACAACAACATGGCAAGAATACAAGTGTTTATGAACAATGAAAGATTTGAGCCAGAGAAAACTGCAGGGTGTGGGTGTCTGCTAGAAGGAAAGCTGTGATGATATCATCATGTCATCATTTCTGCTTTTCCTCATTCATTAGAGGAAAAAAAAAGGACCTCAAGGCAACTTTGGTCTATCTCATAACTCACAGAATCAGAATGGTTTGGATTGGAAGGGACCTCAAAGATCAACTAGTTCCAACCCCTCTGCCATGGGCAGGGACACCTTTTCAGGTGCCCAAATCCTTGAACACTGCAAGGGAGGGGCAGGCACAACTTTGCTAGGCAATCTGCTCCATTGCCTCATCTCTGATCCAAATCTACCCACGTCTAGTTTAAAGCCATAACCACTTGTTCTGTTGCTACATGTCCTTGTAAACCACCTCTCTCCATCTTTCCTGTAGATCCCCTTTAGGTACTGGAAGACTGCAATAAGATCTTCCCAGATTCTTCTCTTCTCCAGGTTGAACAAGCCCAACTTTCTCAGCCTGCCTTCATAGGACAAGGGCTCCAGTCATCTTTGTAGCCCTCCTTTGGATTTGCTCCAACAGGTTTGTGTCTTTCTTGTACTGGGGACTGCAGAGCTGGACACTGTACTCCGAGTGGGGTCTCACAAAAGCAGAGTTGAGGGGAAGAATCACCTCCCTCAACCTACTGCTGGACATGCTGTTTTTCATGCAGCCAAGGATAAGTGTGGGTCATGTTGATGAGCTTTGTCTCAGCTGATATTGATTCTAATAGCTGTGTTGTTGAACTTTTATGCCACCTGGAGTTCAGTGGTGCTTACAGTAAAATTGATATTTCTTATATCACAACAAAATATTTGTATTGCAGGAATAGTAGTATAAATAGCACATAACGTGCTGGTTGTAAGACTATCGTAGACTGGGCTATATTTTGCTTGTCACCTACCCTCTATTGTACATCAGTTTGCAAAGTTTGTCTCTGGAGACAAAAACTTCCTTTACTGTTCATGTGGGCCAAGTAAAGTCAATAATCACATTAATCCCATTTTGGTGAGGGCAAGCTTCTTGTTACAGCCCTCTGCAGATCCTCTAGATGACAGAACTTGTGTATGAGGTAACAAAGGATATAGGGGAATGGAAGAAAACAAATTTTACTCAAGTCTCCCACTGTTATCGGAAGGTTTACCAGGATATCATTTAATTTACTGTCAATTAGAATTTGTCCTTGTATGCTTCAGAATGCAACATACTGAGTTGATATAGTCAGACTGACAGTTTTTGCCATGGTAATGCTTCTGAATTTCTGTTTTTTTCATAGAACACTCTAAGGTTTGAGATAAGAACAGGGTAATAATGCAGAGTATTATATTTTTTTCATGGTTTTATTGCAGGAAGGCTACTTTACCACTTCTTTATTCCTGTATAAACACTACTGCTTTTCTTATTGTCACTGCCATGTTCCCTCTTAATAGTAGTTAATACTTCTTGACACTTATTTTATATACACCTCCCCATTATCTTCCTTTGCTATCATCTGGATTCATGAAGCTGCTTACCTTTGTGACAGGCAAATAATACCTTGCAATTGATACCTTACTAGAGAACTTTACCAAGATATGTATATATACGCTAACCTTGAAAATAAAACAATAAAGACTTGGGGGTTTTTTGAGGTTTTTGTTGTTTGGCTGTGGGTTGGGTTTTTTTTAAAGCAAAAAATTTAAGAAAAAACAAGATCCCATGGGGTTATGATGCAAAAACATACATTATGAATCCTTTAATCTAGCAATAAATAGATATAGCTTTTTCTAATTTCCATATAGTTTTTTTAAAAAGATTTAGAGTCAAGTCTTTAACTGTAGAAACCATTTTTCAAGAAAATTTATAATGCAATATTAAACTGCATATTAATTAAAATTACTTATTACATGGAAAACTATTTTGCATAATATAGTAAAATCCTTTCAAATTCTTAAATTCTTGAAAGGAACTGTAATTTTATAGCTACACTACAATGACTTTTTCTGGTGGTTTGACCCTGACTGGAGGTCACCAAAGCAGCTCTATCACTCCCCTTTTCGGATGGACAGGAGGAAAATATCTATTGAGAGGCTGAGGAGTCGAGATAAGGACAAGCCTGATGGTGTTTGCTCTGTGGGTCCTGCAGAGAGATTCTGGCTGCTTCTTGCAGAAGCCACCCCTGTAGCCCCCCCTTCTCCACCAGAACCCAGCCACACAAAATCATAACAGATTCACATGTCTAGAAAAAATCATGTACTTACTTTTAAAAAAATCCAAGTGTCCCAGAATGATCTACCTTATTGCTTTGCTGAATTATCACCAAAATACTACATACAACTTCACAATGCTTCAAATTCTTCATTTCAGAACACTTGTTTCTTAAAATTTTGAAAGAGGTTTAGATATGTTTTAAGAATCTCCTAATAATTATTTTTTCTTGGCAAAGAGTGCTTTGAAAAGAATGTGATGTTAGATAATAGAAAGAGCAAGAAAGGAACAGCAACCAAACAACACGCCCCCCACCCAACTCTTAGACCTTTTTTGTATTAAAGTATTTTCTGTAGTAGTATATTTTTTCGCCAATCAGCCCTTTTAACAATGGGATAAGCGCTGTAAGAAAAAACAGATATATCCATAAATCCTAATTCTATTTTCCCCTCTAACATACCTGTATGTTATGGACAAATTGATCTAATTAGTTAAAGAAATACTTTACAATTACATGTTAATGAAATATTTGCATGTTGTCTGTCATTGGTGTTTACAGTGAATGGGCACATAGGTAGAAAAAGAACCCAACAATCATTCCTTTAATATTTTCCTTATTATGTGTGGGTTTGTGAACATGTAGAATCCAGTTCCAAGATTTCAGTGCACTTTAGTAAATTTTATGAAAAATGTTAGCAATTTTTATTGCCTAAATGATGACATTCTGGTAAAAGCCACCGGGAAAATGTCAGTTCATACTTATTCCAAATTGTGACATTGTTTAATTTTCTGCTAGGAAGAACAGGGAAAAAATAAAAATGTTTGCTCCACTAGTAATCAGAAAATAAATTCATTGGGGATCATGTCTACTGATGCTGCAAGCATACTACAAACTCTTCATCCAACAGAAATGTAGGTAATAAAAATGCTTTTCACTAGGTCAACACCTTTAGCACGAAACAGGTAAACACATTCAGTTTGTATCTAATGTTTCTAATGGATCTTTAAAGATGGGCATGTAACACCTTCACATCCTTAAGACTGTTAAACATTTTTCAACATGTTATTAGCCAAGTATGAATAAAAAATATGCTTTGTTTTTTCCTTCCTACTTTCATCCTCAGACATTTTAAAAAATGAAAGCATGTATATTAATGATGCAAATGGAAAGAGCCTAACACACAATGTTATTGTTACCATTTGAGCTTCTGTATATTCCTTTTAGCATTTTGCAGCATAAAAGCCTCAATAGATGGGTGTGTATCATGAATGAACAATGTAAAAAATTATGAAGTTAAAATGAAGCCTTGTTTTGCATTTCTCTTTGATGACATTTTTCTACACAAGAACCTAAAACTTTTTACTGAAAAATTGTATATATATTTTTTATTGTTTCTCTTTATGTTTGTTTTCACGTATTTAAATAGTGCATGTTTCCCTAAAATTATTAAGTTAAATTTTACTGACTGATCAGTAATGTTGTTTTTCTATGATTAAAGCCATGGGGACTGATTATGGTAGACTACCATACAAGGAAGTTATTGAAGTACCTTTATAGAGCAATGAATCATGGATCACATATACAGTATTTTTCTGTAGATTCTGAGATTATAAAGACTCTGTTGAGATAGAATAATATTCTGCTAGGCTATTTATTTTTCCTACTTTGCAAGGTATGCTTGAGATTGACTAATTTTTTTCAGTCATTGAATGGAAATGTTCAAATATTATTTGAGAATATTTTTTATCAGCTGCAACAATCTGAGATACTGTTTGATTATGTGTCAATAATTATTTGGCAAGGTAACAGATCATAAATTTGCCTTCATAGTATAGGTGTTGGCAGCAAAGCACCACTGCACCATTTATATTTACTTTTAACTTTTATTTTATTTTTATTGCCTCTAATTATGGCAAACTGGAATCAGAGAGAAAAATTAATAATTAGTTGTAAAATCAATGCTGTAGAAAATGGATTTTAAATAACAAACTAAATGCAGTGTTAGATGCAGCTTCCATTTGAAAGCTGAATTTTCATTGCTAAATCTGAGAAAAGCATTTAAGCTCATACTATCCTCCATGTTATTAGACTAGCAGTTTGTTGAGAAATTGTAGAGTGCTATTGAGGCTCTCCAATATTTTTTAAGCCATTGCAATATAAGTGTAATCAGTCACTTGATGATTCTTTCATCACTGAAGTACTTCCTAATAGGTCTGTTATTCTTTTCCATATAGCTTTGTATGAAAGACTAAGTGTCGCTACACTCAGGACTGAGCAGGATATCTTCATTCTTCAATACCTGATAATACCAGGGGTCATATTAATTTTGGTGTTGAACTGCTTTACAGATTTCCTTGTAGTCTCCATAGTCTCAACATGGAGTCGTCTGGTTCCTCACTGCAAGTTGTGTTAAATATTTCACAATCAAGATTGCTACGAAATTGTTATAGGGTACAGAGCCTTCTGCATTTACTTTTAGATGTTTTTCATACAAAAGTATTAGAAGCACTTCAAGACTATTGATAAATTATAAACATTGAATAAATAATCAAATCTAATACTGGCTCATGTCAATAACGAGCAAGGAGTCAATATTAGAGGGAAATATCTGTGTGTTTATGTATGGAACAAGTACTCTAGGATTTTAAGTAACCAATCAAAAATAGCATGCTTTTAAAAAATTTGAAATAAGATCAAGTGTACATTATTTCTGAGAAATCACAGACTTCAGATTTAGAAAAAGGACAGAAAAGAACCTGCAGAAAAGGGCCTGGGAGTCCTGGTGAGCAACAAATTCAGCATGAGCTATCAATGATCCCTTGTGGCCAAGAATCCCAATGGTATCTGGGGATGCATGAAAACGATTGTGGCCAGCAGGTTGAGGGAGGTTATCCTCCCCTCAACTCTGCCCTGGTGAGGCCACATGTGGAGTGCTGTGTCCAGGTCTGGGCTCCCCAGTTCAAGAAACCGAGGAAGGGCTACAAAGGTGATGAGGGAACTGGAGCATCTCTCATATGAAGAAAGGGTGAGAGAGCTGGGGCTGTTTAGCCTGGAGAAGAGCAGACTGAAAGGGGATCTGATCAATATGTAGAAATATCTACAGGGTGGGTGCCAAGAGGCTGGGGCCAGACTCTTCTCAATTGTTCCTGGCAAGAGGACAGGAGGCAACAGGTGCAAGCTGGAACACAGCAAGATCCATTTCAGTATGAGGAAAAAACTTCACTGGGAGGGTGACAGAGAACTGGGACAGGCTGCCCAGATGAGCTGTGGAGTCTGCTTCTCTGGAGATATTTAAAACCTGCCTGGGTGTGATCCTGTGCAACATGCTCTAGGGGATCCTGCTTAAGTGGTGGAGAGTTCGACTAGACCAGAGGTCACTTCCAAACCCTGCCCTTCTGTGTGATTCTATTATGACCTCTTGATTTGAGTTCCCCATCAGCTTGCTGAAAGTTGGGTTTTTTTTAATCCTTATTCAATGACTTGACCTTTTTCTATTGCCTTAAACATCTTTTGAGATGTGACTGTCCCTGGGAATAGAGGTGCATAGTAATGCTGGATTTGGATAAATTTATGTGATTTATTTTCTCCGGGGGGAGTGGTGAGTGTAAAATTACATGCTAATAAAAATGAAAATTAATCCATCACTAATATTGAACTCAAGTGTTAATGACTGGTCTGGGAGAGGTTACATAAATGCATTAGCAATATAAATACTCAAACTTAGAAGATCTTTCTAAAATAACATAAATGCCCCAAATAGGAAACAAGTTAGATATGTTGCAGGCAGTTTAGATTAAAAGGAAGTTATCTAGAGTAGAACCATGATTATAAAGTGACAAATTCAGAAATATATATCTTCATAAAATAATCCCTTCTTGTGATAAGAAGCATCCATGATTGCATAGTGGGTTGACCCTGGCAGGATGGCAGGTGCCCATTAAGCCTTGCTATCACTCCCATCTTCAGCAGGACAGGAGGAGAAGAAAATAAGATGGCAAAAAACTCATGGGTCAAGACAAAGGCAGTTTTACACAGCAAAAGGAAAAGGCTGTGCACAGCAGTAAAGGAAAAATGAAAGATTTATCCTCTACTTCCCATCAGCAGGTAATGTCAAGCCACTTCCTGGGAAGCAGGCCTTCAGTAAGCATAGTGGTTGCTCCAGAAGACAAACTTTATAAATAATGAATGCCCCTACTTCCTTCTTCTTTCTCTCAGCTTCTTACTGCTGAGCAGGTGTCATATGGTATGGAATATCCCTTTTGTCAGTTTGAGTCAGCTGTCCTGTGTTCCCTCCCAAGGTCTTGCCCACTGCCAACCTATGGGGGGAGGGGAAGCAGAGACAGCCTTGGTGTGTGCCAGTGCTGGTCAGAAGTAACCAGAAAGAATCCTGGTGTGTCACCAACACCTCACTGTGGGGACAAGTAATTCCATCAGACCCAACAGATGGACAATTTGCTATCTTAATTTTAGCAATTATATGTATATACATAATGAAGATATTTTCTGTTAAGAGAATGAAGACTCAAAGAAATGAGGTAAAATTCTGAGGTGTGATTGCCTCCTAGTTTTCAGCTTCAAAACATCCTAGACTAACAATGTCCCATAACGATGCTTTCAGAACAAAGTAGATAATTTTTAGAAAAGTAATTGAGAGAAATTACCTCTGAATGCATCTTCCTAGGCAGGTGTTACTTCACCCTACAGAGACAGAAAGAAAACAAACAAACAAAAAATAAATGAAATCGAAATATGATAATGATTACTTAGTAGCTGTTGTTTACTCACCCTGCAGATGCTTCAGTATCCAAAGTCAAAGTTATTTAGACCTCATGAGAGGAAAATAATTAACGTTTGTACAGTACACTGGAAATGAAATTTAAAAATGGAACAGTACACTGGAAAAAAAATACAGTGACGCTGAAATGGCCATATGGAAAAAGCAAGCCAAAACGTAAGTACAGGAGGACTAAACCTTTTGGAATTGCCCATGCCTACTGGAGTCATGAAACAAAAGAGCAAGATCCTTTACCTACTTTGTAATTTGTTTTTTCCTACCAATATTTCATTTTCAAAGTGGATGCTAGAATGTGCTTAACCTTCTTCTTGGAAAAGCAGTGAAAACACCTGAATAAAGTTTTAGTAGCTTCAAGTTAACTTAACAAAAAAAAACTAATATGCCACATAGAATACGTTTTACTGATTTTTACTCTACACAAATGCTAAAAAATAGACTACATAAATATGTCCTTTGTTATTTTTCCTTTTTCTCATTCCCTTTATTATGCTGAGAATAATTTGTGATTGATGATGAAAAATCTATTGGTTTAGTTGTTCCTTTCATCTAACCATTTATGCATTTCTCTTCTATGAGAGGATCATAAGAAATAATGGGCAAGGATTTGCAAAGATGTGCAAATACTTGAAACACTGCACTATGAGCATACTAAAATATAAAAGGAGTATTTTTAAAATAGTATCTGAAAACATTCAATTTCTAATTTTTTATCTGCAAGAAAATTTGCATGTACTTAAAAAAATAAATTTAAATATTTCCTTAAAAAGAAATGTGAGGGATGAACACAGAAGATGGTACAGAGAGGATGGATGTAACCATTTAGGTACTCTACATATTCAGCTGCTGCTGAAATGGATGCAGAATGTTTATGATTTGAAGCATCAGCTGTAAAGTAAGTTTGTTTAATTTTGGAGGAAATACTTATGCTTGGGTATTTTTTCTACTGTTTACCTTGCTTCACTGAGATAAGCTAAAGTACGCAGATGAAAGTGGCACAAAGTTAATTTCATTTGTAGTGCAGAGTAGAAAAATGATAAAGTGTGACTATTTACTTCTTTATCAAGAGCACTTATTTTTTGTCCCTGATAGAAATTATAATAGAAGTCTAAAGAATGAAAACAGCAATGGCCACAGATATTTCCATCACTCAATCTTAAATGCAAATGCATAAGGAAAATTAGCTTAGTTATGTATTTAGAGAGCAGGAAAAATCTGACAAAGTTCTGATTTATTTTCTAAAATATAAATATTGGGTTTGGTTTTATGGAAGAAAAATGAATGGTCATTTAATTCAAAAGAGAACCTGAATTTGTTTGCTGTGCCTACAGACACATTTATTTTAGAACAATTCAGCTTTAAAATAATCCAAGCTGAATTTCTTTGTAGTTCATTGGGAAAAATATCAGATATCTTTGTAGACTTTTAGATTGAGAATTCTTATTGGATTTTCAAGCAAACTCATTTTTAATTTGTACACACAGCCTCATATACATAGTTAAAAATGTAAAGTTTCTATATATGCAAATACATACTCTGATTACTCAGAGCACCTGATGCAAATATCGGATGTACTTCTAGTCTTTCCATGAGGTACATTGAACGATCTTCAAATAAGGAAAAAGCTACATAAAAAATGCCACAGTTCCTTTTTTTTTCACCATTACCATACTTGAGATTTTTGAGACATTCCTCAGGTTGTAGAACTTATATGTAATGATTTGTGGAAAAATCAGATCAGAACAGGAAAAAATATTTTGTATGTGCATACTCTTTTTGGCAGTGACCAAGTTAATTTTCTCCATAGTAGCTGCGATGGAGCTATGCTTTAGATTTGTCAGCAAAACAGTATTGATAAACCAGGGATGTTTTAGCGATTACTGAGAAGTGCTCACACAGCAACAAAGCTTTCTCTGCTTCTCACTCCACCCCAGCGAGTAGACTGGAGATGCACAAGAAGGGGCAAGTTGGGAGGGGGCACAGTCAGTACAGCTAACTCCAAATGACCAAAGGGATATCCCATACCATACAACCTCACACTCAGCAATAAAAGTTAAAAAAAGAAGGAAAGGATGATGTTCAGATTGATGGTGTTTGTCTTCTCAAGTCACCTTTAGACATGGTGGGCTCCTGCTTTCCAGGGGATGTCTGAATACCTGACTGCCCATGGGCAGTGGGGAATGAATTCTTTGTTTTACTTCAGTTGTTGTCCTGGTTTCAGTCAGGATAGAGTTAATTTCATTTGTAGCAGCGGATGGAATGCTGTGTTTGGGAGTTAAAATGAAAGCAGTGCTGATAACACCCTGATGTTTTTAGTTGCAGTCAGACAGTCAAAGCCAGGAGAGGTGACCCAGATGGGCCAAAGAGAGTATTCCATGCCAATTAAGTCCTGCCCAGGATGAAGGGGGGGCTGATGGGAGGAAGAAGGGGGGCGGTTCCGGGACGCGAGCGGCCGGGACGCGAGGGTCTTGGGGGACGGTTGGGTTCCGGGATGGCTCTGGGTGGTACGGCCTGAGTTGTGTGGTTCGGTGAGAAACTGCATTGTGTATCAATAGTTTCATATTCTTTTGCTGTAAAGTCTTGTTAGCATTGTATATATTTTATCTTTCTGTTCTCTTAGTAAACTATCCTTATCCCAACCCACGGGCCTCTTAGTTTCTTGGTTTTGGAGTTATTTGTCCCTTCCTTTTCCTTTCCCTTGTTTCCCCCCTTTTTCCCTTTTCTCCTGCTCTTTTACTTTAAGGAGCAGGCAGCTGCGTGGATCTCGGCCCACAGCCGGGGTGAAACCACGACAGTTGTGTGCATGGTTTTTGCCTTACCTACTAAACTGTTTTAATCTCAACCCACAGTTTTCTCACTTTTACCCTTCTGGTTCTTTCCTCTATCCCACTGACAGGAAACGGAGTGAGCAGCTGTGTGGGGCTGAGCTGAGGACCAGGGTTAGACCATGACAATGAGATGGCCATTTCCCAGGGAAGTCCAGTAGAAAATTGGGCATATTTTTAAATTTTAAATAAAACTTGAAATCTATTTAGCTCTGACAGAAGGCGCAGATATCATACAAAATGTTTTACTCTCATCTGTTTTTACTTCCAGTGTTCTTTGTTCTAAAGGGGAAGATAATTCTATCAAGCTGTTCCTTTACACCTGATCTCTTCTGTCTGTTTCTAGCTATTCCCTAACATTGATCCTCACGATTTAATATTCTAGCATATCCCTTGTCAGGGTCATCACTGCTGTTCTTCTTTGTGCTGTCACCCCTTACAGCTCTGACTGTTTATTCTGAGCATGTCCTCATTAGTGTGGGACTTTAAGGACGCACTCAGACCCAGTGTCCAGAAGTTGCAGTTGTGCAAATGGCCTTATCCACAAGTCAGACTTCACTTGGGAAGTGATTTTCCAAAAAGATGTTCACTCACACAGGAATGTCTACTGAGATGAGAGAAGAGATTAATAAAATGTGGCTGTCTTCCCATATGGCATTTCCACTGTGAGAAGTTGATCTGTTTATACCAATATACTGACTGTATCGTAACACTATGAAACCAAGAGCACTGAAATACACTCTCACTGTAAACCTGTATGAATATTTAAGCCAGATCTTGCTGCCTTGATATCACACTATTGAATTCGTATGTACGTGAGACACACAGCTGACTGAGGCTGAAGAGACAAGAACAAATAGATGGGCCAATTGAAGAAAACAGAACAAGCCACAGAGAAAGCAAAAGCCAAGGGTGTTTGCTACAGATGTTAAGTTTGTTCCTGTTTTGATATATGACAGGAAGGAGTAAGTTTAGGAGAGCCACATAACTCCAGGGTAAAGCAAGCAGAATATGGCTGGGGAAAGAACTCTGTGGAGTTTTGTGGCATGACTGGTGACTGCAGGAACAATGAGCATCTGACCTTATCTCATTTTTGTCACTGAAAGTAGATGGGAACATCAGTGGCTCAGGAGCCTGGGGTACTTCTTGTCCTCACGCTGTGAGACCAGCAAAGGATCTGCACCTTACAGGAGCACAACCTGCTTGTACAGACTCAGGGTGCCTGTTTGTCTGTGCAAGATCTACTGTTCATGAGATAGAGAGGAGAATGCAGTCATCGTGGACATGACTATGAATCTCTTTTCTGCTGCTATCTATAAGCAGATTCCAAATCTAAAACTGCCATATAAAGTTCAGAATAAATTAACCAGTTATGTCTATGTTACATGTGTTTAACTGTAACCTATGAGGACTGTGTAAAATCCAAAGAGAGAATGTCACCAACATATTTGTCACACATGTAGGCTGTGCTGACAGATCTCAAGGAGAACTGTATCAGTCAGTTCAATTTATTTCTCAGAAATCTTAATTTCCTTCTGTTCAGCTTACAATATCCCCTCAGAGGCTGGTCACAGTAAGGTTTATAGTCCTATAACATTCCATGGACAGAGATTAGTTAGAGTAGTCTCATTCCACTACATTCTCCTGGGAAGAATCAGGTGGAGATTATACGGCAACATCAGCGCCAGTTCAAGCTACTCTGCATCTTCCAGTATGCTGCAGATGAGCTAAGTATGCTGCTATGTATTGTTATTTCCTACACACGATTTGTCAGCTAAGCCAAATGGTACATTTGGTACTTTCCAGCTGTAACATCTCACTGCTTCTGCTCACAGAAAACTCACTGCTTCTTAGGAAGGAAGTGGCAAAAAAATCCAGTATGTTGGTCAACCACCTTCAGAAACCCAGGGGAATTTTCCTCTCCTAGTTTGAGAACAATGGAAGAGTATTCTGAGTACTCATGTTACAAGCTCATGTTGGAACTCAACACTCATCCTTCCTTGAGGAGACATTCTGATTATTGCTAGCCAAATCTATTTTATTTTGATTTTGCTCAGAAATTTAAGCCAAATGAAAGACAAGATCAAACATTTATAGATATGGAGGAAGAAGAGGAAGAAGTTAATGATACATTAGAGGAAATTAAAGAAAACTTTATCACAACATTTGTGTCTCAGTACCATACTAATTAGTGTAAAATTATTATGTCAATCCTGTTAATTTATTTAAAGGAAAAAAGACAACATAAGATAATAGTGATAAATGGGTAGTAAAAATCAAGTTAAGAGGTAAGCAAAAAATTTTAAGTAAGTTAGTTCAATGCTATCTTTAGTAAATCACAATGCCTCAAATGTGGAACATTACTTTTTATGATGCAAAAGGGGAAAGCCACAGTGAAATTATAATAAATTTGCATATTTTAATTACCTGGTTAATATAGCCTAGACTGAACTATTGCAAAAATAGCATCAGTATACAAGAACCCAAATCCTATGATAATATGTTTGTTCAAATATTCTACTTATTTCAAGAAACCAAATTTTTCTTTCAGATATAATTCTGACAAAATGCTCAAAATAAAAAGGATTTTTAAAAATAAATTTCAAGCCTTTCTTTTTTATTATTCCTTAGACATAGCATATTAGGCATTGTGCACTGATAATTTATTTTATTTTAGTAAAATATTCTTTATCAGTATTTTTACACTATTTACCTGGGTCTCTGTATGCTCTCCTCAGTTAGAGGTTAATCTCTTTTCCCTTGTCTTTATTTATATTATCTGTTTGTCTTTTGTCTTGATTTTCTCAGGCCATACAGCTGTGATATTAAGAATTTAATCAGATTAATTCTGAAAGAAATTGCTTAGTCACCATGGTCATGGTATCATGTAGAGTACAAATGACGTATGATTTAATAGTGCTTTTACACAGCCACTTGCCTACTTCCTCCCCCTCAGTGGGAGGGGGGAAAGTAGGAAGAACAAGAGTGATAAAAGTCATGGTTTGAGATACAGAGAGATTAATATATGAAGGAAAACAAGGGAAAAAATATGCCAAACAAATATGCAAGAGGAACAAAGGAAATCACTCACCTCCCTTTACATGCAGACTAATGTCTAGCCAGTCTCCAAGCAATATCCAACCTGAAAGCCAAATAGACCTCATCTCCCTCTTCCTCTTCCAAGCATGATGTCATATGGTATGAAATATCCCTTGGTCAACTGGGGTTAGCTGTCCAGCTATGCCCCCGCTCAACCTCTCACCCACTCCTACCTGACCTGATGGGCAGGGGGCAGTGGAAAAAAGGAGGAAGTCTTGACACTGTGTAAGCACTGTTCAGCAAGCACCAAAGCACTGGTGTGTTACCAACACTGTTGTAGCTGCAAATCTAAAACGTAGCATCATACATGCTGCTATGAAGAAACTTAACTCCAGGCCAGCCAGAGCCAGATTAAGTCTTTGGATCCAACAGATTTAATTAAAAATAAAATTCTTCTCCATTCATCTATAACTTTAATGCTTTCAGTTTTACATACAGACTCATATATTTTATGAATATATCAAGTCTCTTTCTATATAAGGCCTATGAAAAGTCATCAAAGCATAGGCTTTGAAGACTGATTTCAAATAAAAGTAGCCCCATATTAAAAATGTTATTATTCAAGATGTTGGTTTCATCACCAACTGTTAGAAAGTACCAAGTACGATAAATTAATATAGAACTTTCCTGTTGGATATCTGGTGACTGTAGAAAAAGAGCATTTAATAGGTACAGTGATTCCAAATGTTTGCATGAAAATAGTTGTATGGGTTTAAACAAAATGTTCTATCAGAAAAAATACTGAAAAGAATGGAAATAGTACTCTATTCTTGCCATATATCCTGATGTATGAGGGTTAAAGAAGAGTTATTAAGTGAGTGTGTAAAATTTTTTAAGACATTAAAAGGCATTAGCTTTTCAACTGTATGAGCATAATCCTACTTACCTACCAGTCTCAAATAGCATAAAGCAAAAGGCCAATGATGTTTTGTGTATTAATGTGTAGAGTAATCATGCTAATCAACATCATGTGTTTGCTAGTCACTGCAACTATCAGGATAGTTCTTACCTTTTTCCCTAGAAAGTAAAAGTATCATTAATAATATTCCATTGTAAAAGAGAAAGTAATAGGTAAATCACACAGATGACACAGTATCTACTAAAAGAATCTTTTTAGAAATTACCTTTTCTATAATCAAATGTGTGATTCTCTTCTCTTACATATCACATAAATGCAGTACACACAGAAACATGACCAAATAGCAAACCCTTTCATAGGTTCAGGACTATGTGCATGACTTGATAGTTAATCCTTACTTAATATATTTAATTTTGTTTTATTTAGTGAGAAGCACTGCAGAGGCATTTTATGCATGTCAAGTGAATGTTATTTATATAAGAAACTGCCAACTTTGAATCGAATTGTATTTTGAAAGGGAAAAACCCAAAAAAAATCCCACACAAAAAAGGGAAGGGAAGAAGAGCTAGCTGGAATGCAGTGATTATAATCCCTTTAGTCTAGATCCTGCTGGCAAATAGTATCATACAATTCAATCTTATTTTAGGCAAGGTAATAGGAACACATTTCTGTGATTCTTTAGCTAGCTAGCTGTAGCAGTGTGGATAGCTGTTACCTAAAAAGATCTCAAGGCAGATGAGAAGTTTGTTGCTACTTTACTAAGGTAGTAGCTTATCTGCTGTTCAAAGTTGTACCAAGCTACATGTCACCTTCACCAGTGATACATGCTAATACTTTTACTTCTAGAATCAAGTGTTTTATTTAAAAGGTCCCATGCAAAGTAGCCTTTCACGTTTCACCAGGTTTTCAAAAGCAGATTTTAATCTCCTCTGATTTAGTGTTCAAAGGCAAATGTATCTTCCGCAATCCCTAAACAAACTGTTGTCATATACAAATTGCTCACTTTTTTTCCCAGAGGAGATAACATCTGCTCCTAAAATCATGCAAAAACACCTGCAGAGGGTGTTTCCTGTTATTTATAAAAAAAATCTCTGTCATTAAGTGAAGAAGGAAGAGACAGTAGTGCTCTTTAGCGCTACTTTAGTAATATTTTTGGCTTTTTAAATTTGGAAAGCAGCAGGATACTGCAGTGAGTACAATATTAGCAAATGGAGCCTAAAAGTAGACAGCCAACGATGATTAGGCAATTCAGGATTGACAACTCTGATTCAAGTATTACTGTAAAAGCTAGAGGAGGCTGGATATCTCTTTCGAAATTAGAAAAAGGAAATACTAAAAGTAGATTATATTTCAAGTTGTTATCTAAAGAAACAATAACAACTTTCCTCTTCATTTCCTAGAGTGATTATTTTTCTATATCAGTTACTGCGGTACAGACTTCCTGCTATCCCATCCTTAAAGTAGTCAGCACAAGATACGTCAAAAAAGCAAGAAGGGAGACTACAAATGGGAAAAGTTACTTGCAGATTAAGCTCCTCCTTAGATGAAGAAAAGTATTTATTTATTCTCCTGATCCTAAGAGTTAATGACTTAGATATTTTCTCCATCTAAATAGTTATCAGTTTTTAATCATCCATGTTTATGTCCTGTTTGAAGCTCTTGCAAGCTTCTGGCTTCAATGTTACACTTGAGTTAAAATGAATATAAAGTTCTATTTGTTTTTATAATTTTTAATTTTATCTTCTGTTTCCTTGAGTTACTGCTTATTTCAGATTTCCATAATGAAAAAAGAAGATGTTTTATAATCCATTTCACTAATATGTAGTTTTATTTTGAAATCAGATTTACAGTCCTCTGATACCAGTATTTCTAACATTTATCACCGAACCTTTAATCTCATTGCCAACAATATACATGAATTCACAGCACTGTAGAATCATGTAGATTGCAAAGGACCTTTAAGGTCATGAAGTCCAACCATCCACTGCCAAGTCCACTACTAAACCATGTCCTGAAGCACCACATCTACACATCTTCAGGGTTAGTGGCTCCACTACTTCCCTGGGCAGCCTGTTCTGGTGCTTGACAGATTCCTAATATCTAACCTAAACCTCCCCTGGCACAACCTGAAGCCATTTCATCTTGTCCTATGGTTTTTCATCTAGGAGAAGAGGACAACATCCACCTGTCTACAAACTCCTTTCAGGTGGTTATAGAGAGCAATAAAGTCTCCCCTGAGCATCCTTGTCTCCAGATTAGTCAACCTTGGTTTCCTCAGCCATTCCCCTTAGGACTGTGCTCTAGACCCTTCACTGGCTTCATTGCTCTTCTTTGGACATGCTTCAGCACCTCCATGTCCTTCTTGTAGTGGGGGGTCCAAAACTGAACACAGTGCTTGAGGTGCAACTTCACCAATGCTGAGTGCAGGGGGATTATCACTTCACTAGTCCTGCTGGCCACACTTTTTCTGACAGAAGCCAGAATGCTGTTGGCCTTCTTGGACATCAGGGCACACTGCTGGATCATATTCAGTTACCTGTTGACCAGTACCCCCAGGTCCTTTTCAACTGGGCAGCTTTCCAGCCATTCTCCCCTAAGCTTGTAGCATTGTATGGCATTGCTGTGACCCAAGTACAGGACCCAGCACTTGGCCTTGTTGAACCTCATACGGTTGTCCTTGGTCCATCAATACAGCCTGTCCAGATCCTTCTGTAGTCATCCTACCCTCAAGCAGATCAGCAGTATTGCACAATTTGGAGGATGCACTCGATACCCTTATCCAGATAATTGATAAAGATATTAGAGACCTGGCCCCAGTACTGATCCATGGGGAGCACTACTTGTTACTGGCTGATAACTGGATTTAACTTCATTTACCAGAGCTCTTAGTATGCAACTATCCAGACATTTATTTACCCAGTTTCTCTAGAAGACTGCTACGGGTATCAAAGTCTTTATTAAAATCCAGGTAAACAACATCCACAGCCTCATTCACTAAGCAGGTCACCTTGTCATAGGAGATCAGGTTTGTCAAGCAGGACCTGCTTTTCATGAACCCATACTAACTAAGCTTGATCACCTGGTTTTCCTGTACATGATGCATGATGGCAATCAAGATGACCTTCTCCATAACCTTCCCTGGCACCAAGATCAGATTCTTAAAATTATATTCATCATTAGAATGTTGTGAGTTTTAATTTCTTTTTTTTTATAGGGTTTAAGACAGGTTCTTTCTTACTGATGGCCACTGGTTTACAACGATGACAGTCTGGCTTTGATATTTTTCCCTAGTTGGGTGAGCTAATTGAACATTATCAATGTGTACAATTTTTTGGCATCGTCTCTTGTTTTGTATGCTGCTGTGTTTTTGCCTCTAGTGAATTTTGACTACCATCCCACTCATATTTGCTTACCATTAAATCCTCCAGAAGTCTTTCCAGTTTTCTATGACTAACATATAATTTTGTGATTTGTCATTTTGTCAAGTTTTTAACCTAGATCAGTAATGGCATCTTCAACACCAATCCTAGCAAAATTATTAGAGAATCCTATATAAGTCTTCTTCTAAAGTAATCATTACTGTCTGAAGTTTGGGTCTTAGGGAGTACTCTGCTTCATAAAGCCTGACATATTCTTACTGTTGCTAATCCCAAATTTCCAAGTTAAGAGCAAACCTCTGGAGACCCTCCAAAAACCTCAAATTCACTTGTTCGCTACTGGTCCAACAGCTCTGTGTGAAATATTATGCATTCAGATGTGAGACATATTCCTTGGCAGTAGCCCAATAACAATATAATTCTTTACCTATTCATTCACGTGACCAGAAGTACTAAGTGTGTCCTTCAGCATATTATGTACACACATACACGCAGTGCAAGTGGTGCATAAGTGTATAATTTCTAAGACTGGCCATGGCACCTTAGTCACAAGAACTTAGAAACCAATTTCATTCTTTCTCTTGATAAAAGTACCAAATAAGAGTTCATTCTTGTTGGGAAAAAAAAAAAATAAGATAGAATGGGATTTTAATTTTGCCCAAACATTTTTACTCAAAATTTCTATCATTGATAGCTGATAGCAATCATAACTATACTCGAAGTCAGAACTAAGATGAAACATTGGGGGCAAAGGGTTCCTAAAACCTGAGGATGGTTCTTGCTTTTAATGAACAGTATTTGAAGAGCTACTGTAACAACCCAAATCACTAAGGCAAATTAATCTATTTGACTGAATATGTTGTCATTTAACTGTAGTCTGTTGATTTCACTGTAACACTTTTCACCTAAAAGGAATCATAAATGTGTTGAGGTCTGCCTATTCACAATCCTCATCAAAATAATTGTGAATCAAAAAAACCTAAGTAATGTCCATTAAAATTATTACTTATTTTATGCTCTTCCAAGTCTATACTATCCTATGCTTTTGATATTCACTTACTTCTTTGAGTGCCTCTGAAGTTATTTGGCATTCAGATTCTCCCTCCACTGCTTCATGTCTCCTTCACGTTTTTGTTTCTTCTTTTCCTTTTTTTTCCCCGTCATCGGTTTATTTTGGGATCTATTAGTTTTATTTAGAAAATATTTCATTTCTTTAAAAAATACCAGTTTGGGTGAAGTTCCTCTAGCTATTATTCCTTCCCCCTTCCCATGTTGTTTTTGTTTAAGTGTATGGAATTCTCTTCCAACTTAATTTTCTCTATGCACATGTTTAATTAATTGGTGTTCTAATTCCAAGAAGTTAAATTACCTTATGTTTTACTAACAAATTTTAATTTGCATTGTTATTTTCTATTCATTATCTCCTGCTGTTTTAAATTCCTCTTTGGAAGTTTTGTCTCACAAAGCTAAATTTTGGCTTGCCTTACCTCCATTAAACACTGAACTCAATACTCAAACAAAGTCTTTCACTAGATACTCCAAAAAACCTACATGACATTCAAAAACCTGTTGCTTTTATTCTCTAAATTATAATAATTCAAGAGGCAGCAATATAATGTCCTGAGAAATTTGGTCCATGATCCCCAGTGTTCATGTATGACTAAAAAGGGAAAGAGTGCTCAGGCAAAGTAAATTGGTTTTATACATAGATTCAGTGAAAAGGATAAAATTAAAAATAAATCAGGGATATTTTGAAAAGCAGCATGAATAATCAGAATATGTATCTTCCCAATCAAGCAAAAACTTCTATCTTCACATTATCCTTGTTTTTGTCATTGTTCTTTTATATGCAATTTATGTCACATACTCTTCTCTAGAAAAGTTTGATTTTTTTACTTATTACATTTTTTTTATGAAATGAATATAACTCCTAACCACAAACAGACAATTTTTTTGTTCAAGGTCCAAAAGAAAAGAATATAGCTTATAAGTTTTCATCCTGTCTACTTTAACATCGAAATATCTCACTTTTTTGGTAAACCCTTTGACCTTAATGATGCTTTATAACAGTAATTTATTTGATTATGAACTAAGTAAATATTTCAATTTATTCAAAAAGAGCAATATTGGATTGCATTGATTTTCTTTGTAAAATATTGACTTTCTGTTGCTGAACCTGTCTATGCTGTTATATTTTTTTTAAAATACTTTACTTACTTTTAAGCAAGCATATGCCAATAAATATTTTGTGCCTAGTGTAGCATAATTTTAACATTAGAGTACCTGGCACTTACATGGATGCTTGAAAATGGAGATTAAATCATGTTTTTATAATTAATCACATAGACTACCACAGATTTCTGATAGAACTTTCAATTAGGGTTTAAAGTGCTCAGTTACACAAATTCAAATTTCCACTGAAAAAATCCTGAGGCCCTTTAGAAATATTAAAATAAAATATTGTTTCCCTGTGGTTTAATCTGGACTAAAAGTGACCACCATCTTCAGAAATTAATCCATAATGGATAACCAAAGAAATATTTCTGGTCATATTGAATGCATTCTGAAATTGTATGATCAGTGCTTGTTCACATCAGATCTTTTGCTTTGGGGTATCTTTACCTTAGATAAATATGAATTCTTCAGGGAACCTTAAATGAAACTTCCTCTAGCTATTAAGACTTGTTTCATCACTTTTAAACCACTATATTTTTTCAAATTCCTATGCAAATGTTTCACCTAAATAAACAAAAACAAAGCAGAACCATCATGAAATGCTATACCATATACTTAAATTCTCAGTTTTGTCTTGGAGCTTTTATTAATATAAGTATAAGAGCAAACAATGCATTATTTTTTTTGTTGTTGTTGACTTTCTTATATTTTTAATAAATCGAAGGAAAAAATCCAAATCAAAAAAGGCCCAAATCCTGTTCATCTTATCCCCTCCCCTAAGATTATCAGTAATAGATAATGATCAGCAGCTAAAGCTGCAACCATTAGCACTGGTACAATCATCTCTCTGTGTAACATCAATATAGCAAACAGAGAAACAAAAGAAAATGGTGAATATCTCCGTAAGCAAACTCTCTCTTTAGGTGTAAATTTAAAGCCTAAAGTGTGATTCAGTGTTTCAGAATATAATCACCAAAGGACTTCACTTTACATTTTATATTTTATTTTAAAAATAAACCACAAAGGGAGAAATTTTTTTGTCATTTACTATACATCTTCTAAAATTGTATTCATTTTATATATTAAAATGGAAAATAAAATCATTATTGAGACAATGTATATCTAATTAATTAATAGATTTATTACTGTTTTGCATAGCATAATATTCTCCTTGTACTTGGGTCAATATTCCATTGAAAAAATGTATATATCATTAAGAAGAGCTAAGCACCACTTAAATCTGTAGATTTCCAAGGGATGCTGTGGAGTCTACATCACTGGAGGTTTTTAAGAACATCTTTGACAAACCTGTCAGGAATGGTTTAAGTAGAATTTTTCTTGCCTTAGGGCAGAAGGTAGGATGAGATGATCCCTTGAGGTTCCTTCCAGCCCTATTTTTGGTGACTCCTGGCACCTTCAGCAATGCTGTTTCTTACAAGTAAGTACATTCAAGTAAGTGGAATGACCTATACCAACAATCTCCAAGATCTTTTCCATAGCTTATTTTCTTGGAACTCCAACAAACAAATTAAAAAACTAGATTGTTTATACGTGCACATATACATATGTACTTAACAGCAATTACTGGCACTAAATAGATTATTCTCTATACATTTAGTCTTCTCTTTGTCTTTCAAAGACTACAAAAGAAAGTAAATTTACCCTGCTGTAGCAATATATTTATTACTCTGTGGTAGCAATGGTGCTTAGACTTACATTTAAGGTAAGGTATGTTGAGATAGAATCATAAATCTCAAACGGAGAAGACAAGCAGTTCATTGAAGTAGTGACCACTGTCCTTCCTAGGATGTGCAGTACAACCTGACCCATCAGCATCTCTTCATCTCTGTGGCTCTGGTCCCAAGCAGGGCCTCCCATTGCTTGGAGCTCTTAGCATCTTCTGAAAAATGTAGCATCTTCTCCCCAAAATGCCATGATCAACATATTTTTTATGCAGTGAAGAGAACTGGGGATGGAAGAAGCAGATCTATATCTATTTAAAGTCCTAACACAGTTTTCTCTTCAATAACAGTTGTCTAATCAACCAGACACTTCAACTGCTTAATTGGTTTTCTGTTTTATTCTGCATTACTATACTCTTCTTTTGATCTGCCCTGAAGAAATATTTTAACAATACTTTTTCAGTACAGACATTTCAGACTCCCAGAAATCTACTTCTTTCTACTGAAACATACTCTCCTCTATACCCTTGTTAAATTCATTCTTCTATCAATGAAACGCTGTAATGAAAATCATGAGTGGTCCATAGTCAGTAAGGTCCACTGACTTTTAATTAAAGGTGGGTGTCTTATTGCCCAGAATGCAACTGAAAATTGCCCTAAAATCTTTGTAATAAGTAGCCATTGCTTATCAATCTCAAAATCTGTCTTCATATACAGTGAGTTGCCAACATAATTTTCTCTGAAAAATCCTTGATCCTTGTCATCAACAATAAACAAATGCAGAAAAGTCAACAAGAAGTTCACACATCTCCTATTTCTCTGGCAGTTTAATATAACATTCATAGAGAAGGGGTGCTCTACTTCTGTAGATATTGCAAAAATTAATTTGACTTGAATAGTAAGACTCATAAAGCTTATAAATCCTTCCAGAAATCACAATAATAATAAAGAATATTTTTCCTATTAATTATTGCAGATCTTCTTAAAAAAAATATATCTAATTTATTACACTACACAGACAGAGTAAAAAGAGAGTAGGATAATGAGCAGTGTAACCAGATCGTAAAGCACTTCCCCCCACCCCTCCCTTCTTAGCAGACTTCACTTGAGTCAAGATATATTTTTTTAAATTCTGTGTTGAGTCTGTTGTGCACATGGTTCTGATTGTGGAATAATCTCTCCCTGTCCTTATTTCAACTCCTAGGCCTCTCAATATATATTTTCTCCCCTGTGCAGATGAAAAGGGGAAAGATAGAGTGACTTTGGTGGGCATCTGGCCTCCAGCCGAGGTCACACCACCACAGCGTCACATCTACATGTCTTTTAAATACCTCCATATGGTGACTCAACCACTGTCCTGGGAAGCCTGTTCCAGTGCTTGATAAGCCTTTCAATCGAAGAGATTATTCTTAATATCTAATCTAAATCTCCTTTGTCACAATTTAAGGATGTTTTCTGTTGTCTTAATTCTTGTTACTGGGAAAAGAGACCCGTTCATAACATCCTTTCAGGTAGCTGTAAAGAGTGATATGATGTCCCCTCTGCCTCTTTTCCTCCAGACTTAATAGCCCTGGTTCCCTCAGCCGCTCCCCAAAAGACCTGTTCTCTAGACTCTTCACCAGCTTTGTTGCTCTTCTTTGGATGCAGTGATAAACCACAGATTATTAATTTATTTTATTTTATTTATTTATTTATGGGTCAGCCAGGAAGGCCAACTGTATCCTGGGGTGTATCAAGCAAGGCATTGTCAAACAGTCCAGGGATGTGATTGTCCCACTCTACACTGCACTGGTGTGGCCTCACTTTAAGTACTGGGTGCAGTTTTGGGTCCCACAGTACAAGAGGGATACAAAGATATTGGAGAGTGTCCAGAGGAGGGCACCAAAGATGGTGAATAATCTGGAGGGGAAGTCTTACAAGGAGAGGCTAAAGTCCCTTGGTTTGTTCTCCCTTTGGAGAAAAGGAGGCTGAGGGGTGACCTCATTGCAGTCTATGGTTTCCTGAAAAGGGGAAGTGAAGGGGCAGGCACTGATCTCCTCTCTTTGATGACCAGTGATAGAATGCAAGGGACTGCCTTACCAATCTGATGGCCTTCTATGATGGAGTGACAGCATTGGTGAATAAAGGGAAGGCAACTGATGTCACCTACCTGGATTTGTGCAAGGTCTTTGACACAATCCCCCACCACATCCTTATCTCTAAATTGGAGAGATGTGGATTTGAGTGGTGGACCATCCAGTGGATAAGAAACTGGTTGAAAGAATGTAAACAAAGGGTGGTGGTCAATGGGTCTGTGTCCAGGTGGAGGCCGGTGACAAGCGGTGCCCCCCAGGGGTCTGTCTTTAACATCTTCATCAATGATATCAATGATGGAATTGAATGCACACTCAGCAAGTTTGTGGATGACACCAAGCTGAGTGGTGTGGTTGATACAACAGAAGGAAAGAAGCCATCCAGAGGGATCTTCAGGCTGGATTCTATGATTCTATAAAGCTGTGGCAGGGGAGGTCTAGGTTGGATATTAGGAAGAGATTCTTTACTGAGAGGGTGATCAGGCACTGGAACAGGCTCCCCAGGGAAGTGGTCACAGCACTGAGATTGACTGAGTTCAAGAAGCGTCTGGATGATGTGCTCAGTTGTTGGACTTGATGATCCTTACTGGCCCCTTCCAACTCAGGAGATTCTATGATTCCGTGATTGATTCTATCATGATTCTATTCACCAGTGATCCAGTAGATGATTGGAAAAGATCACTTCTAAAGTCTTTGAAGAAACCTGGAATTTTTTGGCCGAAATCAAGCTGGAAGCTGGATTAACAATGCAGTCCCCAGTGTCTTTTGAGCATCAGCATCCATTCTTCCGTCAGTTATCAAACTTTGGTTCATATAACTATGCTGAAGCATAATTGCCGTAGGAAGGCATTAGTCAATACAATGGTATGAATTAAAAAAAGGATGGCTTACAATGAAACAAACAAACAAAAAATGTTCCATGAGTTCAAGATTCAAGAAGATATCTTGGAAAGAAAGAAAACAAACATTTACTACTAAGTTTAAGCAGCTGTCTCTATAAAACAGAAAAAGTCCAGGTGCCAGAAGGATAACACAGAACATTTTGAAGTGCTTTCTTCTTTATAGGCTAATTAGATCAAATTACATCCTAACTTACCTTTGATGTTTATTTTGAGGAAAAAACATAACCATTTCAGAGTTTCTGAAAACTTGCCCTTGTTGAATTTCCACCCAACACTCAAGCCTGCTTATCTATGGCAGCACAACCTTTTGGTAGATTGGCCACTCCTCCCAGTTTTGTGTCATCAGCAGGGTCCAGTCATCATGGTCATGATGAATGTGTTGAAAAAGACCAAAACAAGTACTGACCCCTGGGGCACACCACTAGCTACAGGCCTCCAGCTAGACTGCTCTCCTTATCACAACCCTTTAACAGGTAAAGCAAAAGCTCTGCATGGAAGCAAAGCAAGACAAAGAATTCATTCACCACTTCCCATCGACAGACAGGTGTTCAGCCATGTTCAGAAAAGCAGGGGTTCATCACATTTTCTTGACATCATCACATCATCTTGACACATTTTCTTTCTCATTATGATTTCTTGCCAAGACAAACACCATCACTCCCAACATCTTGCCTTCCTTTCTTTTCCCCCAGCCCCTTATATTGCTGAGCAGGGCATCCTATGGTATGGAATATCCCATTAGTCAGTTGGGGTCAGTTGTCCCTGTGTCAGTTTCCCCTCCCAACTTCTTGTGCAACCCCAGCCTGCTTGCTGGTGGGGTGGTGTGAGAAGCAGAAAAGTCTTGGTTCTGTGTAAGCACTGCTCAAAAATAAGAAAAACAGATATAAATAAGAAAAACATCACTATATTATCAACACTGTTACCAGCACAAATCCAAAACATAGCAGCATACTAACTACTATGAAGAAAATTAACTGCGTCTCAGCTGAAACCATGTCAGAGAATTTGTGAAAGTCTCTAATTCTCTGTTTATCACAGTCAAAGCGGTGGAAAAAAATAAATCCAAAATCCAATTAATATTAAAAAAGCCGCAAGATACCTCAACATCTGTTATTTCTTTCTTACTGATTGAACTAAGTGTTTATTAACTCTACTGTTTCTTTAATTTCCATTGCATCTTACAAAGTAATGATGTCTCTTTTATTAAGGATTCATTTTCATTTGGATTAAAAAAAAAACATGACTTGCTATGAGAAAAAGATTGTGATGCCTAAGGTCAGAACTTCCTTAACAGCATCACTGCCATTCCTAATTTCTCCAGTGCCTACAGACCTCCTGTTTTGAAACATGTCTTCTCCCTGGAGCACAGCATCCTGATCTTGTTTTATGGTACAAGTAATATAAGCATGAAGAGTTGTTCTTTTTGAAATCAGATAGATAAAAAAAAAATCCACTTACAGAGCTGCTTTCTTCCAGTGAACATTTTTGCCTGAAATATCTCTTTACCCATTGATGTAACAGTGAAAACATATTTCAGAATAAATAAATTTGTCTTAAAAAAAATTCCTATACTCTATTGAATGGAATGTAAATTTTAAGTATGTATGTGCTTTTTGGAATTGTTACACTAATGCTAAAATGGGATGAATTAAAGTTTAAAATTTTGCTGCTAACAGTAGCTGCTGTGATTCAATCTCAGTAGGCATCTCACCCCCACACAGACATTCCCTCGCTACCCCACATTGAGACTGGGGAGAGAATCAGAAGGGCAAAAGAGTGAAAACTCATTGATTTAAATAAAGACAGTTTAATTGGTATAGCAAAAAACACGCTAAGCAAAGCAAAACAAGGAATTAATTCTCCACTGCCTGCAGTCAGGCAGGTGTTCAGCCATTCCCAGGACACCAGAGCTCCATCACACCTAACAGTGACTTGGGAAGACAAACACCATCACTCTGAACATCACCCCTTCCTTGTTTGTCCAGATTTTGTTGCTGAGCATGACATCATATGGTGTGTGTTGTCTCTTTGGGTAGTTGGGGTCAGCTGTTACCACTTCGTGTGCACCCCCAGACTACATACTGGTGCAGTGGTGTGGGAAGTAGAAAAGGCCTTGATTCTGCATAAGCACTGCTCAGCAATAACTAAAACATCCCTGCTTAACCAGCCCTGTTTCCACACATATCCCAAAAAGCTCCATACCAGCTACTGCTGAAGAAAAATAATTCCTTTTCAGTCAAAATTTGTACAAAAGAAAATACAAATAGAAACTTTGATATCTATTAAGACATCTCCAAATTATTTATTTTAATTTATTCCTCACTGAAGTTAACTCATTTCCCTAAATAATTAATAATTTACAAATACTACTGTGTGCTTTTCACTATCCAATTTTTAGCATGGTGTAGGGCAACATAAAGTGATCTCCTTCTAGTTAGTGTATATAATAAAACCTAGATTGTTATGCCAGGTGCATAGGTGCCATAAACCTTCATGCTTACCATTATAATTGCCCAAAATGATTCTGTGAGGAGGTGCACATTTTATTGTGCTTTGAAATCTGGGTTCATTGCAACACTGAGTAGATTAATTTCCACTGAGATTCATAAGATAGAACATGATGCTGGTGTATACTCCTAATAGTGAAAATTGTACAATTTCTTAGAGTTTTCTTTCTTTTTAAATAGTTAACATATTAAATACAGTTTCGAATTTCTTCTTAGGGCTCCCTTTACCTTCCCTATCATCCAGTACTCTCTAGTTTCTACTGCACATGCTATTCCCTGTTCCTTTATTTTTTTTAATTGAATAGGAGCATAAGCACTAATACTCCGCTAAAAGTGGAAGTCAGTGGAACTCTGCCAACCTGCAAAACTCTCTATTCCTGTTTATGGCTCATCTGATTAAGAAACAGAGAATATGCAAAGAAACAACTATTGCCACTATCATCTATAATGCCTCTCAGGATACATATTTCATACAAGAGCTATGTATATTCCTGCTTTGCCAAATAATTAGTAGTCTAGTTAGAACTGAAATGTATCATTTATCTACTAGCACAATATGCAGTGGTTATTATAAATAAAAATAGTGTTTAACACATTATTCAATACATTTTCACTTTTTTAGGGGCTTTTAGCAGAATATTTTTATTCCACACAATTCTGTTTTGTAGGGTGGGATTAACAAACCTGATCTGACCTAAGGTCAGAAAGATCAGAAAAAGAAATACAAAAATACTTTTACTGTATTTGGTTCTGGTTTCTTGTGCTGGATCCCACATTCTAATTCTTCATTGAAGAACATTTTCTTTAAAATAGGGCACTAGAACACAAAAAAACCCATAAGCTGGAATTTTTAACATGCATACATTTAAGAAAGCCAAAGTTGCTGCTGACAACTACATCATGCTTTGTATATTGGTGAAACCTGCTTGTACTAAGTGTGAAATTACTTTTCATTTCATATAGCAATGTGCCAAAGCAACACAGATGTTCTGTTCAAGAGACTGTGCTTGAATATTCTTTTCAAACTACAGTGCTGTTTTCATTGTATACAACAAAGAAGTAACATCTGTCATATAATACATTTGTTTAAAAGAATATGCTGTATTTTTTTAATGTATTACCTTGGCAACTTGATCTCCAAGTTTAAGAGAATATACAAAAATAAAGTTATCAAGTAACAGTAAAAATCTTAATTTTTTAATCTTTTTTATAACGTACCACTACTTTAATAATTTGCTACTTTTCTTCTGTCATATTTGAAATTTAATTCCCTTCCCCAGTACTAGAAGACTGGACCACTAGTTCCTGATCTGATTTTTAATCTACTTCTAAATGCTGAATTGCTTCTATCTGTTGCAGGCATTAGAATTACTTATTACTGATGTTTTCAAAGGAGATACCTTATTGTTCAATGCTACTCAGATGGCCTGTTATCTCTGGGCCCTAATCCCCTCTTTTTCAGTAAAGGGAACTGAATAGGTAATTGGATCATCAATGTAAAAGCACCATTGGGAAGAGGTGCTTCTTGTAAAATGCTGAGGAAACCTGCTAGTTGGAGACATGCTACAGCATCTTTGAAAGGAAACAAATAACCTGACCTGAATATTGTGATTAATTTGCTGCCTGACAGACCTGACATCTGGAAAGGGTTTCTATTTCCAAGTCAGACTGTTAACAAAACACTACAAACTATCAGTTGGAATAATTCCAGTCTCCTTGACTTTGACTGTCTAGGTTGACCCAGAAACTCTTCACTGGTTATGATTTATCCTCAAAATAAACATCAAATATAAGTTAGGATGTAATTTGATCTATCAAGTAACGTTGATGTCAATGACTGTCAGACACAGTTGATACACTGAATGTTCTAGTATGAGTAATAGCTGTTTTATCAAGACTTTTTTTTACTTAGTCTCTTGAAGAGGCTGGAAAATAATCAGAACAGATTATCTTCCACAAGGCAGAGAAGGTTCTTATCACCCTTTTTATTCAATAAGTTTAGGGGGAATAGCTAGCAGGAACAGTATTAAACATGCATTTATTCTACAGTGCTACTGTTTCATGTATATTGTTTCCACTTCAATGTGTTTGGACTACATAACTATGAAAATATAGCTATGAAAGAAAAGCTATTAGCAATCAGTCCAACAGAAAGATTAATAGTGATCCATTTAACTAAAAGTCAATTAACATACATTCGTTACATTACTGCAGTGAAAGGATAATGTTGACTTTAATGGTATTAAATTAAGGAGTTCTAAATGTTCCTTTTCATGTTTGCCATTTTTTCTCTTTGCTGTCCTTTGCTTTCTATGACTTTATTTCCCCTTAACAAAATCTAAGCTTTGTTTTCACAGGAATATTTTTAGAGATGGACAGAACAGACCCATTTAATGAGACAGGTGTTACAATACATGGCATAGCAAGTATATGAACACCTGGATGGTCTGAATTACATTTATTCTTTGTGAATGAACATCAGGCTAAGAAACCTTGACCTCTCAACAGATTCTACCTTTCCAAGCATGATATAATTGTAGATGCAATTGTTAGAGATGGAGGAGGAGGAGATAAAATTGTCTTTTAGTCTGAGCTTTTCAGGAGAATCATCTTAGTATGATTTTGCTGACATGTGGGTTCCTTTATGTTTGGGAAGAACAGTGGTCAAGTGTAGGAACATGAATTTTCCTGCACTGGAACATTTACTGGGCAGCAAATTTAACTGTGCCCCAATGATGCATTTGTTAGTCTATAGCACATTAATGTACTTAATGGCTAAACTTGTTTTTTTAAGAATTTTTCTACAAAAGGCAATACTGTATGCTGTTTATCTAGACAAAGCCATTCTCACACTAGCATGCCACAACTTGACTTCCTTTATCTGGATTATTACAATTTCCAAAAACTTGTGATGTAGCAGTCCATTTTTTAAGGAGTGCTGGTGCTTTCTATTCCTTGATGCTGTCTGAAATAAATGGAATCTCTTTTCATTGCACTTGGCATATAGGTTGAATCCAGTGCTCTTGGCACCCTTTTTTCATCCAGTTTGTTCCATCTCTTGTGCTAATAAAAGATGGAAATAGACTAGATAAGTGGCTTTGTGGAAATTAATTTATCAGGAGCACATTTCTGTTCTTCCCCTCCCCTCAGCACATTCTTTGGTCAAAAGTTTCATTATGTCCAAACATATCCCTGCTGAGAAGGACTTGGGTGTCATGGTGGATGAGAAACTTAACATGAGCCAGCAGTGTGCTCTTGCAGCCAGGAAGGCCAATGGTATCCTGGGCTCCATCAGAATAGGAGTGGCCATCAAGGACAGGGAGGTGATTGTCCCTCTCTACTCTGCCCTCATGAGGCCCCATCTGGAGTACTGTGTCCAGATCTGGGGCCCATAATACAAGAAAGATGTGGAACTGTTAAGAGAGGATTCAGAGGAGGGCCACGAAGATGATTAGAGGGCTGGAGCACCTCTCCTATGAGGAGAGGCTGGGGGAGTTGGGCTTGTTCAGCCTGGAGAAGAGAAGGCTGCAGGGGGACCTCATTGCAGCCTTCCAGTACGTGAGGGGAGTGTACAAACAGGAGGGGAATCAACTTTGTAGAAGGGCAGATAATGGCAGGACAAGGGAGAATGGATTAAAGCTAAAGGAGGAAAAGTTTTAATTGGATATTACAGGGAAGTTTTTTTACAGAGTGATGAGGTGCTGGAACGGGCTGCCCAGAGAGGGGTGGATGCCCCATCCCTGGAGGTGTTCAAGGCCAGGTTGGATGGGGCCCTGGGCAAGTTGGATGGGGCCCTGGGCAACCTTGTGTAGATCCAGGCCTGGAGATTGGTGGCCCTGACTGTGACAGGGGGTTGGAACTCTATGGTTCTTGGGTTCTCTTCCAACCCAGACCATTTTGTGATTCTACGATTCCATCATATCCTTCTACAGTTCAAAATCTGAGAAACAGTAGAACAACAAACAAAGAGTTGAACAACCCATTTACAAAGTGAAAAAAGTATCTTCAATCAATCAAACACATTTCAAAGACTTTAGTTTATCTGGCACCTTCCAAAATGTAGATATTTTCCTATAATTGTTATTATGACTTTTCAAATGCTATTTTCTGCCAAACGACTTGTAAGACGTTTAGACAGCAAGTGTTGTCTTTATTTTTTATGGGTTTTTTTTTTTGGTTTGGGTTGGGTTTTTTTGAGGGAAAAGACTAAAGAAATGCTGAAGAAATATATAACTATCCACTAGCCTGGAGACTTATTTTTTAACTAATTAAAGAACCATGCTATAAATTGAGGGCAAGTAAGGCATAAAAATATTGCAGATATGCACTGTTCTCAGTAATTTATATTTCCAAGGTGAAACCTTTACATTTTCTTTACTTCTTGTCCTACATTTGAATCCCACACAGCAATACTAATACTGACCTCAGGAGACTCTAGTCATGCTGTAGGCCAGAAGATTCTTGCTAATACCACATAATGGTTCAATACTCTCTGTCAACTCAACCAAGCAATATCTTCCTCCCAAATGGACAACCTCTATAAAGGGTGACACCCTTACCTGGTTTACTGAAATCTGGGAGTTCACTTCTAATTAGACCTGACAAAAGCTTGACACAATCAGCAGCACTGGGAACTGAAATGCTGTTTCTTGAGCATAACAAAGCCTTCAGTTCTTTCTTTTTAATATCATTAAGAGCCCTGAGGATAACAACAGAATGTAAGGGAAGGATAATATGATCAAAAAGACAGGATTCTCTGCTATCTTTATCTGTGGCATGAACCAGGTTTTTAAAAAAGTAAATTTCAGGAGCTGATACAGTAACAGTAGAAATGACTACATTTTCATAGATCTGAGTAAATACTTAATAGAATGATGCATATGCAAAATTTTATTCACATAAGACTCATTTGCTAAATATTTTAGAAGAATAATAGAGAGGAATCTACTGCAGATCTGTAGTTTGGATGAAGCAAATGTACTGTTTCTTAAGAATGACTTATGAAAATATACAAAGATCAAGATAAGGACAGGGAGAGAACACTCACCAGTTACCATCAATGACAAAACAGACTCAACTTGGAGGAAAATTAATTTATTACTAGACAAATCAGAATAGGATAATGAGAAATAAAACCAAACCTTAAAGCACCTTCTCCCCATCCCTCTATTTTTCCCAGGCTCAACTTAATTTCTGTACCTCCTCCATGCCAGCCATGCAGGGGGATGTGGAATAGCGGCTGTGGTCACTTCTCCACAGTGACAGCAGCACAGTGTCTGCAGCAACTTCCTCCTCAGGGGGTGGACTCCTCAAATTCTTCCCTTGCTTCAGACTGGGGTCTGTCTCACAGGAGACAGTCCTCTATAAACCTCTCCAACATGGGTCCTTCCCACAGGCTCGAGTTCTTCATAAGCGCTCCACCATGAGTCCCTTCCATGGGGTGCAGATATTCAGGAACAGATCACTCCAGTGTGGGTCACCCACAGGGTCACAAGTCCTGCTAGCAAACCTGCTCCAGCATGGGATCCCTCTTTCACTGGCCCACTGGTCCTGCAAGGAGCTTGCCCTATTGTGGGCTTCACACATGGTGACAGTATCCTTCATTGCCTCCACCTGCTCCTGTATCTGGTCCTCCATGGACTGCAGATGGAGTTATCTTCTCTGCCATCAACTTCTATGGGATGAAGGGGGACAGCCTGCTTCACCATGGTCTTCTCCACAGGAGGCAGGGAAATCTCTGCTCTGGCACCTGGAGCACTTCCTCCTCCTTCTTCACTGACCTTGGTGTCTGCAGAGTTGCTCCTCACATATTCCCATGCCTCTCTCTCTGACTCCAATTCTGTCTGGTGCATTTTTTCTTTCCCCTTCTTAAATATCTTATCTAAGAACTGCTACCACTGCCACTGAATGGGTTTGGCCTTTTCCAGTAGAGTCTGTTATGGAGGCAGCTGGCATTGGTATTTTTGGACATAGGGGAAACTTCTCTAACAGATTCTCATAAAAGCCCCCCAAAGTCTCCCTGCTACCAAAACTTTGCCACACAAACCCAATATAAGAAAGTTGGCCTACGTGATCTCAAAGGATGTCTTCCAACCTCAACAATTCTGTGAATAAGTAAATAAAAGCTGTGAAAGTAGATCAGAGAGTTAATGCACTAACCTTTAAACTCAGTATTATGCCTCTGGAATTGATCTAAAATGAAGGTCCATTTGACACTCACAGATTGCTTCTATGTATGCACTTGTACAATGCTTACGCACTAAAAGCAACAGATTCTGTTGGATACATGATGAGGAAGCAATATTTTGCCTCTCCTGGCAGAAGTAGAGGTTGTTGTCAATAATTGAAGCTATTTTGTCAAGTTCTATGTGGATCAATATGAAAGCTCAATGAGAAGTTATGACATGCCAAGGACTCAGTGCTACCAGTATTGAAATGGGCAGATTGTTTTCTACCAGTGTTTTAGTATAGATGTCCGGTGCTTTCAAGATACTAAAAGTTAGCTGAAAAACATGAGTCAAATCTATTGCGAGGAAAATGATGCAGTATGGAAGAAAAGGCTTGAAGAGATTGCCAAGCTAGTGACCTTAAAGGAACTTACACCCTGACAGTTGTGTTAAGGTTCAGGTAATTGAACTCAGGTCTGCTTCTAAATTCATAGATAGAAGTTTGAGATACATATTTTTGGTAAGTGCTACAGGGTATTTTTTCTGGAATAGGACTTATCAAAATTATTATGAATTGCTTTAGAAAAATAATGCAATGTAAACTGGGAATGTAATGAGGAATATTAAAGATTCAATGTTTGCATTCATATATGCAAATCATGTCCAAATGTCAAATAAAATGCATGCTTTCAAGCACATCACATACATTGTTCAATACAGGATTAGAGGGGTGAAAACAGTCCACAAAAACCTGTAGAATATTCTCTGTAATCACAAACATGCTCTAGTAAATGTGGGTTTTTTCAAATACATCTCTTAGTCTTCTGTACTATTCACAGAGAGGAAAAATTAGTATTTAGATGGAGTCAGTAAGAATTAAAGGTTTTGACATTCTCAGTGAAGGACTTTTGCTTCTGGAATCCTTTACTGAAGGAAAAAAGAAGCTATTCTCTGAATAAAATTTGAAAAATTATTTTATTCAGCAGGCAAAAATACAACCATTTAACAGATATATATAGTAACCATAATAGGATTTACTCCATGGAGAAAGCAGAATGTCCTGGTCTGTGAGCCAATTAGTCTATTTCCAATTATTCTTTATCTCAGAGGAAGACTGTTGATTCAGGAATCTGGTTTCCACTTGAAGTTATTTAACTTCAGGCCATTTCCTAAGGTTTGACCATTCCATCATTTTCCTATAAGATTAACTGATATTACAGGATTATATACCTTTGTGTGAGACTTTCTGTTTGTGCAAAACTGTTTTATTCCAATTGTAAATATGTTTTGTGTCAGTAAAAGTAATATATGGAAAGTGAACATTTTTATTCTCTGAACAGATAAAAGGAAAATAAAACCCCCACATTTTTATATTTTTGATTCTGTGGAAACAGAGAAAGCAGCTTAAGAACCAAGGTGAGAACATGAGGGAGTTTATCATAGTAAATGCTCCTCACAGAATCTTAGTAAGTTATTGTAGGGTAAATGCACACCAACATCTATAAGTCTGTGTCAGGTGTTTACAAGTCAGTGTTTCTTCGCAATGGAGAGTACGGGAGAGAGAAAATTCAGTCTGAGTCAATATTTAGAAGTACACAATACTGAACTGAAGCAAAGCAAGAGCTCAGGCACGCTTAGGAATACACACACACAAGCTGTTAAAAAGTGTTCCTCATTAATTTTTTTGTCTTGATCTCCCTGCTGTGCTTTACTCTCCAATTTGGCAACTTAGCACTGTCTTTGGCCAAGCTTCTCTTTTCCTTCTCCATTTTAATCCTTTATCTGGTAGCTCCGGGCTTGCTTAAATTTTAACCTTGTAAATATCTTTGATACATGCATTTATGTTTGACAAATCTTTGCAGAACTGCTATATTGACCACTCTAATTTTCATATTGATGCCTTTTTTCCAGGAGCAAATGAAATATTTTTAATTCCCCCACCCCCCTGGAAATAAACATTTAACTTCCAAATATCATAGAATCATAGAATGATTGAATCCAAACATAGGTTGGAAGGGACCTTTAAAGGTCATCTAGTCCAACCCCCTGAAGTGAGCATAGTCACCTCTAACTAGATCAGATTGCTCACACCTTCATCAAGCCTGATCTTGAATGTCTCCCAGGATAGGGCCTCCACCACTTCTCTGGCTAACCTGTTCCACTGTCTCACCACCCTCATAGTCAAGAACTTATTCCTAATGTCTAGTCTAAACATGTCCTGCTCTGGTTTAAAATCATGGCCCCCCTTCCTATCGCTACATACCCTTATGAACTGTCTTTCTCCAGCTTTCCTACAGGCCCCTTCAGGTATTGGAAGGCCACTGTAAGCCTTCTCTTCTCCAGGCTGAACAGTCCCAACTCTCTCAGCCTGTCTTGATAATAATCCTTGTGTCCCTCCTCTGGACCCACTATACAGAAATAAATATGCATGCAGATATATATATATATATATGTTAAAAAAAAAAGCCCTAAACCCAAACCTGCTCTACTGTGCTATTTATATACTGTAAGTGCCTGAACAAGTTGGGAGAGCAATCAGCACAGGGTTGTCTGGTACTACCACTCCTATGGATGTGATGGAAAGCTGGGGAAGTGAACTAAGCATTCCACCATTTAATATACCATATACATGTAAAAGTGTCAAACTGTGTTATTAAAGAAGGAGAGATAGTGAAGGGCTCTTCATCCCCAAAACAGAGGAAATACGTTGGATTTTGACTGAATTACAGGCTGACTTCCCTCATTTTAATTGAGAATTTTTGTCTTGCTTTCATAGTTTCAACTAATTATTAAACACAGGGAATATCTAAAATAACCACAAATAAAACTACTTGGTACCTAGAAGGGTAATCTTCTCTTTGCTATGGAATTTCATGATGCAACTCAAATGTATAATATTTTGTGAATGTCCTTTGATTGGGGAATGTTTGAGACTTGTGTAATTTTGTAATTCTGCAAAACTGAATCCTTTATCAAAGTAAGTTATTGTTTCCAGCATACAAGCTGCTAAGAAATGTAGGTATTTAGAGGATAATGCAATGTGTCGTCAATATTTGACACCCTACTTAGCATGAACATTATCTACTAAAATCTACAAAATTTATTCTTCATGTTCCCCCTGTATTGCTAGAGTGCCATATGGCCATGCTTGTTTTTCTTCAAATAATTTTTACATAAACAGCTGGTGAGCTGTTTTCATTGTAACATGGCACATATTTTCCAAGACAGTTAGGAAGGATTGATGTAACACTAGTATCTGCAATGCTTTTCATGTCAGGGTTGTAAGGAAGCTTGTATGTATTATTCAAAGACTCCAAGCTCATTTTATGTTTTGGTTGCTTTGGGGGGACCCTTATTTTTGATTGACTGATGAGCAAAAAGATTACATTTTCGCTCTTTCCACTGATACAATCTTTCAAATAAGACTTAGTAGAGATGAATGCTTAATCACACAAAAGACAGTCAAATTATAAAGTCTTGTGGAAGCTCTTTCATATTCATTTGATTAAAAGTTGGAGTTCATCTAACCTAGAATTTGACCCCTGTCACCTTATATAAAAGTAAATCTGAACTGACTGGCAGCAAGGGGTTATTTCACCTAGAAGATAATGAATTTCTTTAATTTACTCTTTAATCCTATGTAATTCTAAAAAAAAACAGTATAGAATAAATAGTAACAAAAGCTAAGTTAAAGATGGATTTAAAATCTTAAATTTAAAATGGCTTTTAGGCAGACCATGCACCAAAGCTTGTTTCAGCCAGTGATACTAGTTTGCAACAAGTTTTATGTAAAAAATTATTTTTCCCATCACATTTACCTGTAAAGTTTTGCAACATTCCTGCCTCTTACTTCCAATTAATGACAAAGTAATTCATAGTTGTTTAAAAAATCAAAAGGAAACTCAAAACTGTAAGGAAGGACTAAAGGATGAGGAAGTACTTTACAGCTTTACTTTTAATTAAAGGTTTCTGTTGTTTTCTTAGGTATGAGGAGTGATAAATATTTTATATGTTTTATCAGTAGCCAAAGCAAGCATCTGCAAAGGAAACATACACCATGTGGTAGATGACAACTGTTGAAAATGATTGAAAAGTGTGTGGACATCCGGACTGGTGATATAAAATTTTGAAACCAAATCCTGTTAGAAAAGCAGGACAAGTTTTCCTCCCTAATGTCTAATGTCCACAGTGGTTCACATGACACCAGAAAAATTACTCATAGAATAGAGGTGTAGGGCTACATTGAAATGGTCCTCCGATATCAGCTGAGCAAATTAGCTCCTGTCAACAAGAACCTATAATAAATTCTTCACCTTGAGGATCTTGTACTTGAGTTTTATTTTCTAAATAGGCTTTTCTGCTTGTTTGTACAGATGTTATCTGCAGATAAAATGATGGGTAAATTTACACGTTCTCAAATTCTACAAGGAATAGCAAACACTGCTGAAAATAAATTTAAAAAGCTTACAAATAGCAGAAAATTTTTTACAGATTTTGGGACTTTCTGTGGAATACTTAGAAATCTCTACTGGGCTCATCTTTCATTTTTTTTGTTTATGGACTAGCCGTTTCTACTACTTGCTCATAATAAAGACATTTCAAGAATTAATAGTTAATTCCACCTAAATTTAATCCTATTTTATGTATTGTCAGTGGCTGACTAAGAAAGTTTGAGACCTGCTTAGGCTGACATGGAGAGAAGTTATTCAACAGCTGGCAAAAATTAATGAAGGACTGAAAATTTGCAAATTATTATTATTCCTGCTCCAAACCCAGCAAGCACCCCAATAAACCCTGCCGCGCAGAGATCCAGGAGGGGCAGGGAATGGGGAATGAGGGGTTTTCAGTCCGTTCTACCCAACCTGTCTTCTGTCTCAGCTTGGGGGGAACAGGAGGGCATTACACACACACACACACACACACATATACACACACACACACACTTCCCTTACGGCGCCGTGGGGTCCCACCCACGCGAGAGTCGTATCCACGAACTTCTGCAGCATGAGTCCTTTCCATCGGGGAGTCATCTCCTCACCACAGGCCTCTCAGCAGGACTTACCTCCATAGGGTTCTGACATTCAGGCCCAGACTCCCCTGGATCCCTGCAAAGTCACAAGTCCCCCAGCAAACCTGCTGAGGCTTGGATCAATCTCTTCACAGGGCGTAGATGTCTCTGCTCCCCGTCCTCATCCATGGGCTGCAAGGGGACAACCCGCTTCACCACGGTCTTCTCCACAAGATGCAGGGGAAACTTTCTTTCCACATTCCTTTCCCCTCCCACTCCTTCTGGGCCTGGCCTTAGCTATGGGTGCAGCTGGTCACATATTCCCACTCCGGTGGCAAAGTGCGCCAGCCAGGAGGTTTCTTTTTCTTCTATAAGTGATTCACAGAGGCACTATGAATCCTTCTCTCATTGGTCAAAAGTGACTTTGGCCTTGAATTGGCCTTTGTTTACTGTTTGGAACTCACAGAAAACTGTAACTGCTGCTTTGCAAAAGCCATCTAAGCAGCACAGCAACAGCAAACTGCAACAGGTACTAATGGAACAGAAATTTTACATGGGTCTTTGCCTTTGACCAGAGGTCAGAATACATTTATGAAGAAACATATGAAAACATGGTTCAATTCTCATGTCCCTAAAACATCTGAGAACATCTAAGACATCTGAATACTCCTAGGATGGCTCTTTAGATATGATCTTGATATGAGTATGCACCTGTCCGATAGCATTATAATGCTAAATAAATGCATTAAATAAGAATATATAAATTTCTACAGTAAAGAAAATTGAGGTTAAAAACCACTCTATGATCATATTAAAAAGAATATAAAATATGTTTGTATTCTGAAAATGGATATCAGAGATAATAATTTAAATTCAAATTTAAATCTTTCTGATGTTCAAAAAATGACAAAAACAATTTTGCCTTAGAAATGTTTCAATCTGTGCTTGTTTTACTTACACCATATGTTTTGGTAGCTGAAAGATACTCAAGATTTAGTCAATGTTACAATGAAAAATTACATTCTATCAGCTTATTAGCTAGTAGGAAGCTGGGTTTCTAAAACCTAGTCAAAGTGAAGTTTTAAATTGGCTCACATTAACAAGGTCATATTACACTATTTTTGTACATTAAATAGAAATTCATGCGTGATACAGTGAAAACTGTTGCATATTTGCAGAAGTGCAGATCGGTAAGTGAAGTAACCACACAGGAAGACTCTTGGATCAACTGTGCAATATATGATACTCTTTTTTGCATTGTTTTTTTGGGTTTTTTTTTAAATCCACAGTGCTGTAAGATACTGCAACAGATGTCATTTACAGACAAATGCTTCCCTGCTAGGTCTTAATGTAAACAGACAAGTCTTGGGATAATAAAAATCCCTGAACTAACCCAGAGTTCCAGTTAACTGCAATTTATTTGATTACTTGCTCTGTGTGTCTTCATGGTCTTTTTTTGTTTGTTTGTTTGTTTCCTATGAGAATGAAGCAAAAAATGGATGCACAGAGTCAGATCAAATGTTTATCTAGGAAAGTATCTGGTGCCCAACAGTATTGAGTTGCATGTGCCTAGGAAAAGTGCTCCAGAGCACATTGTGGTTATAGATCAGTCATTGAAAGTTTACAGCAGAGATTGAATGAAAGTGTGAGCATGGAGTTTATTGCTAGACAATTAAGAAAAAAACAAAAGTTAAACACCAATAGTGCCAGGCAATAATGAAGAATGATGTTAAATAGAGATATATATTTTAGGGGAATCCTTCATATCCAGAATACAACAGAGACAATGTACATAAATTGATTGTCTCTAGTGTTCCTGAAGTAAACAGAAATGTAACTGTTTTTCCCTCTGGCCAAAGCCTTATCAATAGCTGCAATTCTTGTGCAGGAAGCTGTGCAGGCCAATAAATGTGGATCAAAGGAAACATTGGTTCTGAGGACCAGTTACCTATACTTCCCAAGGACTTTTTTGTTAGAGGAGCTCACATCTCAGCTTAGTCTCATGGACTAGATGCCTATTTACAGCTAGGATTGGGTGTGTTTTTGGAGCACCCTTTCTAGTCTAGTTTCCTATGAACAAAATCCAGTACACATACTACTTGACACCACAGTGCAAACAAGTGCATACCAAGTGAAGTTGTCCAGCAGCTTGATTCAAAACAGAATACTAAATCATGTTCTTTGATGCTATAATACCAGATACGGATGAACGCAATTTTTATCATGTATCTGTGGGAGCTTTCTCAAGCATATCAGGTTGAATACTTATAAACCAGTTTTTAGTTGGGCTAAAGTTTCCTCTTCTTCTTTTTTTTTCCCTCTTTTTAGAAATATATCAGATGGAAAGTATTTAATCTAATTGTGTCTACAAGTGAGACATTCGGTTTTGAGCCAGATACCTTAACTGCCTTAGCCATTCTTTCATAGTTAATGGAGAGATACAAATGCTTTTACAGCACACATCATATGGAGTATTTAAAATATCTATTCTAGATTAAAATAATCATGCCTTCTAGCCTTCCACTGCCTACAAACAGAGCCTGAGGAGTTTCTTGTAGGTCTTAAACCCATTTATTCAAATGAGATCAATTTAATTATAAGCTAAGTGTATGCATATATGATTATATCTTTCTGAAGAAACTTTACAGGTGCAAGGAAAATACCAAGTCTTTATTTCCTTTGAAAAGTTTCAAAGTTCTCAGCATTAGTTTTGATATTCAGAAACAGCTTTTCTTAACCTGTACTGCCTTCACTGATTAAATTATATAAATGCTTTTAGACATGAAAGGGAAGATAAAAAAAAAACAACCCAACCCTTTTTGAAATATCTTTTGTCCTGAATTTTCTTTTGGAACTGTGTATATATTGTAGTTTTGATGAGAATTGGCAGCAGTCATCCTAACAAATGGAAGAATTTATAACTAAAAGAATGGTCAATATTTGAACAATTAAAATAAATGGATATGTGTACATGCAGGTAAGGGGAAGAAGTGGAAGGAGGGGAAGTCAGTCACCAGGGGGATCTGCTTTGGTGTTGGCACAACCTGCAGCAGAGCAGCAGATCTTTGTGCACATGGGGGTTTCTTGACTTTCCTGAGGCAGGGAAACACCAGGGACATGAAAGACACTCTCCCATTAGCTGGCAGCTTTTTCAAGAACCACTGATGAGGCATGGTTGTTGACAGAGCAATGGCATCCACGCCTGTAAAAAGTAGTCTAGGTTGTACTATTGATCCAGAGCACTGCAAATAGAGTGTGTGGCATGTCAGCCAGGGCATGATGTGGCAGTTTGCATGGCAGTTTGCATGGGAGGGCATGCAGGGAGGACCTGGAGCAAAGGTTATTTTTCCATCCCTCCTTCCAGTTGTGGCCAGTAATATTGGGATGATCAGACAGACACAGTCCACTAATACATGGCTCTGTGCCTGTTTGAGTTTTTTGACAATGGGATGGCCTACACAGCACCAGGCTTGCTGAAGTCAGACAGGATTCACCTTTCTCAAAGGGGAAAAAGGGTCTTTGTCCAGAAGCTACTAGGGCTCATTGACAGAGCTTTAAACTAGGATTGAAGGGGAGTGGGATAATATCGGGCCTGCCTGGTGACAAGTTGTGGGATGACATGCCAAGGTTAGAGGGACAGGGTGCCAGTGAGGCCCCTCAGCCTGCAGCTCAGAGACATGTTTGGCATACCACAGAATGCTTGAAGATCAGCAGAGATGAGCCAGGGGTTCCTGATGTAACAGGAATCAAAAGGGAAATCCTGGTAAAATGCTCAAAGGAATTCCAACCACTCCAGCTAGTAAGTTAGCCTCACTGAAATGCCTCTATGCATATGCATGTAGCATGGGAGCAAACAAGAAGATTTAGAGACAGGCACATGCCTGAAGGGTTATGATTATAATGGCATCATGCAGATGTGGTAGAATGGCTACTATGACTGGAGTGTTGAAAGGATACAGGAATTTTGGAAAGGACAGGAGAAGGGGGTGTGGCTCTCTGTATCAATGACCAGATGGAGTGTGTGGAGCTCCATCTGTGAATGGATGAGCAGCCAACCCAAAGTTTATAGGTCAGAATTAAAAGGAGCACAGGGAAAGGTGATGTTACAGCAGGGAGTCAGCTACAAGCTACCCAGCCAGGAAGACTGAGTAGAGACCCTCTATAGACCGATAGGAGCAGCCTCATGTTTGCAAGACCTGGTCCTCATGTGGGACTTCAATCACCTTGATATCTATTGGAGGGACAGCACAGCACAAGAAATCCAGAAAATTCTTGGAATATGTTCATGACAACTTTCTCCTCCGAGAAATAGAGGAGCTAACAAGGAGAGGTGCCATGTTGGACCTTATTCTCATCAACAAGGAGGGGTTTGTAGGAGATGTGAAGCTAAAGGGAAGCCTTGGCTACAGTGACCATAAAATGGTAGAGTTCAAGATCCTCAGGGCAGTGAGAAGAGCACACAGCAAACTCACAACCCTGGACTTCAAGAGAGCAGACTTTGGCCTTTTCAGGGATCTGCGCGGTATAAATCCCCAGAGAGAAGTGGAACCCAAGATAGCTGGCTAGTAGTCAAGGTTCACCTCCTCAAACCTGGGGAGAGCTGCATCTCAACAAAGAAAAAGTCAGGCAAAAATGCCTGTGGGCCTGCATGGATGAACAGGGAGGACCTGGGCAAACTTAAACACAAAAAAGGAAGCCTACATGTGGTGGAAAAAAAGGCAGGTAGCCTAGAAGGAGTACAGAGATACTATACATTTTATGAAAGCTGAAGCCCTGATAAAATTAAATCTGGTCAGGGATGTCATGGACAACAAGAAATGTTTCTATAGCTATGTCAATGATAAAAGGAAGATGAAGGAAAATATAAGCCCCATCCAGAACACAATGGGTGACCTGGTTACTCAGGATATGGAGAAGGCTGAAGTACTTAATGTATTTTTTGCCTCAGTCTTCACCAGCAAGTGTTCTAGCCACACCATTCAGGGCACAAAAGACAAAGGCAAGGACTGAGAGAATAAAGAATCATCCATTGTAGGAGAAGATCAGATTGAATACTACATAGGGAACCTGAAGGTGCACAAATGCATGGGACTTGATGAGAAGGATCATCGAGTCCTGAGTAAACTGGGGAATGAAGTGGCTAAGACCCTCTCCATCATATGTGAGAAAATGTGGCCATCTAGTGAAGTTCTCTTTGACTGGAAAAAAAGGGGAAACATAACCCCCATTTTTAAAAATGGAAAAAAAGGAAGCCCTGTGGAACTACAGGGCACTCCGTCTCATTTCTGTGCCTGGCAAGATCATGGAGGAGGTCCTTCTGGCAACTATGCTCAGGCACATGGACAGTAAGGAGGTAATTGGTGACAGCTAACATGGCTTCACTAAGGAAAAATCATGCCTAACAAAATTGGTGGCATTGTATGTTGGGGTTGCAGTGTTAGTGGATAAAAGAAGAGGGTCATACATCATCTACCTGGACTTGTGCAAAGCATTTGACACTGTCCTGCACAACATCCTGGTCTCTGAATTGGAGAGACATGGAATCAACGGATAGACCACTTGGTGGACAAGGAATTGACTGGATGATCACACTCAAAGAGTTATAGTCAACAATTCAATTTCCAAATTGATAAGTAGTGTTCCTCAGAGGTCTATATTGGGACCAGCAAAAGTCTTTGTCAGGGACATGGACAGGGAGATCAAACACACTCTCAGCAATTTTGCCAATGACACCAAGCTGGTGTGGTTAATACACCGAAGGGAAGGGATGCAATCCAGAGGGACCTTGACAGGCTTGAAATTTGAGTCAGTGTGAACCTCTTGTAGTTCTACAAGGCCAAGTGCAAGGTCCTGTAGATGGGTTGGTGCAATCCCACCACAACTACAGGTTGGCTGGAGAATGGATTGAAACCAGCCCTGAGGAGAAGGACTTAGGGATGTTGGTTGATGAAAAGTTCCAAATGAGCTGCCAATGCATGCTTGCAGCCCAAAAAGTAGATTGTATCCTGGTCTGTATTACAAGACGCATAATCAGCAATAGGTCAAGGGAGACGACCCTCTACTCCACTCTGATGAGACCCTACCTGGAATACTGCATTCAGGTTTGGGGACCCCTGTACAAGAAGGTCCAGAGGAAGCTCACAAGGATGAACAGAGGGCTGGAGCACTTCTAAGAAGACAGGCTGAGAGATTTGGGCTTGTTCAGCCTGGAGAAAAGAAGGCTCCGGGAAACCTCACAGTGGCATTCCAGTACCTAAAGGGGGTCAATAGGAAAACTAGGGAGGAACTGTTTGTCAGGAAATGTAGTGATAGAACAATGGGTAATGGCTTTAAACTAAGAGAGGATAGATTTAGATTAGACATTAGAAATAAATTCTTCTCTGTGAGAATGGTGAGACACTGGAACAGGTTGCCCAGATTAGTTGTGGATACCTCACCCTTGGATGTGTTCAAGGCCAGGTTAGAAGGGACTTTGGGCAACATGATCTAGTGGAGAGTGTCCTTCATGGCAGGGGGCTTGGAACTAGCTGATCTTTAAGGTCTCTTCCAACCCAAATTCCTCTAAGATTCTAAGATTCTAGGTAATGTTTGTCAAGATACTTTAAGAAATAAATTATTGTTTTTTAGTTGCCAGCACGATTGGGATCTAGAGATTTTTGCAAGAGAAGTAGTTTCAAAGACTGAAATTAAGTAAACAAATAACCCATCTGTGTTGTTTTTCTGATGGAAAAACATGGAAGTAGATAGAGGCTGAGTTTTATTAGAAGCAGACCATGCTACTATGAAGGACTGCACGAGTGACAGCAGTGACTAATCTTGCTTATGCAAAGAGAAGGCAAGGTAACAAATTTTACTTCGTTGTCAGTTATTGAAACACTGATCAAATGGAAGCTATCTGAGTACATGCATGATGAATCAGCCTCTGAGCTGTCAGACCTTATGCTACCTCTTGGGATAGTAGGAAGAGACGCTCTGTTACGCAATCGGATGCCCTATTGAGATAGTAAGAAAAGACTGTGATCCCTACTGATATCAGACACAGGGATGAATGTCTATATGACAGACAAGGGGAAACAGGAAAGACCCTAGCTACACATTTCATGATACCTTTTTATTGTAGCACTTATCTCTTTCTTTTGCTCTATGTCCTTCTCCTTTTTTTTTCCCATATGCACATTAATAAATAAGTTAAAAACAGAGATTTCAAACCTGTTGGAGGGCTCTGTAAATAAACAGAAGGAAATTACAGTGATAAGGCAAAAGTGCCTGCTGAAATTGGGGAATCATCACTTTGGGGTACATGCTGAAGTCCTCACAGAAACAAGACAAGCAGAAAAATATCTCCATTTTGACAATAGTTGAAGGGTCAAAGGCAAAAACTACCTAACAGTTACACTAGAGACAAAGAATAATATCCTAACTGCAACAGCAAGTTATGTGATAAATATGTATATCCTTTTCTGCTCCCTAAAAACAGCATCATCTGTGCTGCTTTCTGTCACTGTTCTGTATTGCGTGCGTTTGTAACACCAACACTGCCCAAGGCATCAACGACAAAAACTTTATTTTTTATGGATATGTCAGGGCAAGCTGACCTATATATAGCTAACCTACAATTGCATAGTATGCATACAGCAGCAAATATATATTTCTGTTTTCTCTTTAAGATTTAAATTGTTCTTGTATTATATTTAAAATATGAGCACTTTTCTTCAGAGTAAATAGTGTATATCTGAGACACATATACACACAGAGAAAGATGGGATGTTACTCAATATTTGAAATGACTTGTATTTCCTGCTACCAAAAAAGGAGAAAAAGTTACCTGCTTCCTGTTGGTGTGTTTAGACTCCACAGCTTCAGAAGAAGGACTTTCAAAGTTCATTTACTATCAAACTGAAGCCAGCATTGTGCCACTCCATCTTCAGAAACCAAAATGTAAAATTGTAAATAAAACTGCAGATAAAAGGAATGTGCAATAGCACAAAAACAACAGTATGAGAAGGAAAAAACAAGTGAGATAAAACCATCTTTGCACACAACAGACATATGATTATGGGTCTATGCATGTGTGTGTATGTATGAAATCTAATCTATTAACACAGGCATCTGGCTGTTAAGTGATAAAATGAGAATTCAGAAGATAAGGCTATTTTAAGCCCAGAATATTTAAACAGTGTTGAGAGTAACAAAAAAAATTATGTTTGCTTTGTATGCCTTGCCTTTCTTCATAATTAGAGCAATTATTCAATTCTTTTGTCTTGCTGTAAAATTATCTCATTGGTTTGTTAGGGTTTTTTTCTTGTTATACTTGCAGATCATAGAAGAAACAATATTTATACTCCAGTGCAAGTACTCAAAGGATCTACTCTTCTCTCTTATACCAATCACTTTCATTAATCTGTAATTTTCAGCACTTGCAAAATCCATCAGGTCTTCCTCTTTTTTCCTCAAACTGTTTTCTTTTCTCATAATGTCAATTTGACAGAATTTTAATATGATAAACGTGTTGGAGATTTAAGAATTGCCAAGAGCAAAAAGTATCATAGAAAATACTGTCATTTGGGACAGCATGCAGCATGACTTAACTAAAAAGTATCAATCAGTAGAATAGTGTCCCGATTTTCACAGAATCACTAGGTTGGAAACGATCTTTGATATCATCATGTCCAAATGTTCCTGTCCTCTACTAAACCATATCCCTGAGCATGTCATCTACCTGTGTTTTAAGTAAAACCGTGTGAATTGTAATCTTCCCAGGACAAGAAGTGTCTTTCTCTACAGTTATGGGGAAGAGGGTCCTTACAGGCTGATGATTAGCACAGAGAGACACTCCAAAAGCTCAAGGAAAACTTGACTTAGAGAAATAAGTCTCAAAGAAAGGTTTTGGTGCTTCAAGAGACAAAATTGCTCTTCAGGGAAAAGAAAGCTGAAAAGGATTTTATGTACAATTTCTTCATTGCTAAAGGCATGATGTTGTTTTTATTGCCCAAATTACAGAATGATTTTGTTGTTGTTGCTTTACAACATTCTCTAAAAATCCATCTCCTCTATTCAAGTGTTATATCTGGGTTTTCAGAGATAAGCTACAAGCCATGTTTGAAACTCCAGGTTTTGTCTGAAGATGTTACAGGGAAGTCAGTGGTGATCTTTGGAGGTCTACTGCTGTTGGCTTACAGGGTCCCTTTGCCATTACAAGGAATTAAGAGACAAATCAATGCCTAGAAACCGTGCCAGTGAAATTGCAAAAGGAGACAAGCTTAGACCCAGGAAACTTTACAGAGTGGTGGGGTGTTAGGTACCACAAAGAAATTTGGTAATGCTCCGGTAAAAAGGGCTGGGCTAACACTTCAAACCAACACCTGCAATTAGTTCCTATTGTTTGGAAGAAAGGCGGGTAGGATGTGTCCAGCACTTTTTATAATTAGATGTCTTTCCAACAGCCCATCTGTAGTCTTTCAAAACTGTAAGAAATATTTGTGCACATAGTCGGGTTCTGATTAATTTCAAATTGAAGTATTTGTTCTTGGGAAAACCGCTGTGCTCCTAGCTTAGCAATTTAACTGATAGGGCCTCTTTGCAATTCCTCCATTTAATCACAGTACAACAGGTGAGAATTAGTGGATCAAAGTGAAATGTTCAAGAATGCACAACCTATCTTTTTTGAGAAGTAAAAGCAAATTACCTCCCAGCTTAGCACCAGCGGAGATAGCTGTTTTTATATAGGGTGCAGTGAACCACATGAACTATGTAGCAAAGAACATAAGTTTTTAAAAAAATCTCACTCTTTGAAGCATTGTTTGATTATTACTTGATTTGAATTTCAAGAAATAAATAGCAATTACTACTTTGAAAAATTGCCTTACCAGCATCTGCTGATGCCTTTGTTCTGTTGGCTTAAAAAAAGAAAAGGTCTCCTGGAGTGAATTTTACATCAAATTTGCTACATAGAAATGCACTTCCAGAAAATTAATGTCTCATAGATTTTCTATTGAGAGAAGCACTTTCTCTGTGCAAAACCCCCCTGATTTTCATTAAGGACAGAATAGGAAAGTATCTGTTTGTTGATGAATCAGAAAAAGTAAATAATTCAACATAGCATTTTGAATTTCCAGTATATATTCAGTATTCACTCTCTGGTTTCTCATTTAAATGTTCCATATTGTATATTATTTGTTGAAAGAAAGTTTTGTCAATATCTTACATGCATTCTCAGACTGTATGGAAGTAAGTAAAACAGTACACCCATATATGTCAAAATATTCTATGTTGTCTATTAATTACTTTAACATCCAAGTATGGTATATATTAGTGGGAGAGGAACTTTTAAAGTTCTTTCCTTGTAGGTTCAAAATCAGTACTTTATGCCAATGGGTGTGAGTGGTTTTTATAAACATAAGCAATAGCAATGGAAAAAAAATGTGTATCTGAGGATTCTCTAGTGGAAAATATCCTTCTTGCAAAACTGAACTATTTCAAGGAGAAAGTTTGCTTTCTGGAAAACAATTATCAATTTTGATTGAGAAACACTTAAAAAATTGTAATACTTATTGGAAGGGATTACATTTTTTTGCCACTTAAGTAATGTATTGAAAGTGTGTAATGGATGAATGCACAAAGTACAAAGATAAGCTTTCTGCTGCCTATGCTGTCTTCCCCTAGAAGCAGACCTCCTCATCCATGTATTTGAAATACAAACACAGAATTAGCACAAGAAGCAGAAACTGTGACTTTCTCCATACTATAAACATGTTTTAAAGAAGACAAAAATTAAGTCAGTGTGTTTAGATTGAAATAAAAGTAATCAAAAATGGGGAAGGAGTTTAGAATTTGTTGTGAGTTGTGTCTCTTTCCCTATGGCTCTATTTACATATGAAATTCTTGATTATTTATTTTTAATCCATCAACAAGGTTTGCTCTAAATTACAATAAGTCAACCAGTAGATAGGATTATTAATCTTACTTATATCCTCTTCTGCCATTTTTAATTATTTTGAACTGTATCTGTTGAGATTGCTAAGAAAGGAGCAAGAGATAACACTCTCTTAAAACTCCCAAAACCAACCAAAGATCACAAACAAACAAACAAACAAACAAACCCCAGGCCCTGTAAAATCCCTTTATCATAGTCAGTATTTAAGTATGTCAGTTCCTGTTTAGGTTTCCTATTCCTCCTGCTCAGTACTACCCCTCTCCCTCACCATGCAGCCTCATTGGCACAGCTTCATCAACTGCTATTTATACATATTCTTCTTTCTATACATCTAAATCAGAAAGGTGAGGAAAATGTACTTAATACATTCAAGGGATTTAATGGCATGAAAGCCTAATGCTGGAGCCATATTTGATTCCCTACATAGGATAGGGTCAGGATTTCTCTTCTTATTTCTTATGTGGCAATTGAGATTAAATTATCTTCTAGAAAGATATTTCCTCCCTGATTTAGACAGGTGAGGTGAGGGTCCATTCAACTAGCCAGCATTCAAATATCAAGTTGCTAAATTTAAAGTCAAACTCAAGTTTACACTTGCACCCTATCCTATACCAAATATACAGCTTGCTTTCTATGCCTTGTATAAGATTTTGTTAGGCCATCAGCATGAGAAGTGTAAATACCACAGAGGAGAAAATAATTTAAGAAGGTGAAATTAACCTCTGAGACTTTTGAGGTTTTTTTACTTTCAAAATATTGCTTGAAAGTGTCTGATGTTTTTGCACTGGAAATAATTAATCTCGTATTAGTATCATGACTAAAAAGACCATCATCTCCACATTCTATGTCCTGCAAAATATATTCATACTTTAGTAACCCCATACTGTATCTCACCAGTATTTATTTTCTAAATTTCTTCTGAAATTACATATTACTACAGCTCATCAGTACCAAAAGTGTGGTGGTGTTGGGAATATTGCTTGTTTCAATAGACTGAGTACAGTCTTATATATACAATGTATACAGTAAAGCACTATTTTGATAGAGCCTGTACATGCTATTAGGAGCCAAATGTGTAGTTTTAATTCTAATGACTCCCTTTCTTGGTAAAGAGAAAGTATTAAACATCTGTAAAACTATATTAGAATTGTATGTGAAGAAATTAAAGTAAAAAGGCTTTGTATTTGTAATGTAACTTTGCATTAACATTTCATGAAGATTTAAGTTTATAAAAATTCAGAAAAAAATTAGGATTATTCAGTTACTTTCAAGATTTAAGAACACTTCAGAATTCTGAAAAACTTAGCAGCATCTACAGCTGGGACTTAAGAAACTATAGGACATTTAAAATCAATGAACTATTTAAATTTTTTGTACATTCATGTGGAAATCTTTACAGTGCTATTTTTGTAATTCAAGACCATGGCAATTAAGGAAAAGAATTTAAATACAGAACGAAAATTCAACCCATGCAATTAAACATAAAAGAGTGTTCAAGAGAACATCCCACATTAGCACAGAATAAAAGTATGTTTGCTAATTATTAGAAATATAAAGGGGGGGTGTGTGCATTTATGTCTCGTTTTATATCTAAGTTTTATTTTTGCATCTTGGCCTGTTATACTCTACACTGAGCTAGCAATTAGTACCAGAAGTCAATATATGTGCATGAAAACCTACTCATGTAATCTAAAAATAGAAAATGCAACTTTGCTTCTTTAGTGATATTTAGAAGTTTCTGGTAATAATGAGTGCTAGCAGCTGGGGTAGAGAATGAAAATTCATAGGGGGAAAAACAATGACTTCAGAAGAAAAGATATTTTCTAGGATAGAACTCATCAAAGGATGTTGCGGAGATGGTGAATAGCGATGGTGAGGCATCTGTTTTTCCTTATTCCTATCTCCATGCAAAAACTCTAGACTTACCCCTCCTGAACAACTGATATAATCATCAGTCTTCGATGCTATCTCCAGTTAATTCTGATGCTGAAACTTTGCTACTGCCTCTCTGAATTTTTAAATCTTGTCAGAAATACGTTTCTTCAGAAGTGTTCTTTGCAGAACTAAAGATTTCACAGTCCCCACTACATAAACAGGCAACTAACTGCCTGAAGGCTGCAATGGGTCATACAGTTAATTTGAAGTAAAAGCAGTTTACTTTTCACTCAGAATATATGTGTATGCGTGTGTATGCGTGTTTGCATGCACGCGTAAAAAAGATGCTAGGTGTAAAAAGCAGTACTGATTTCAAATGTATTCTCTGTCTTCTGAGATAGTTTACCTAGCAGATCTGGCCTTGGTGCCTGTATCTGATTCAATAGTCCAATGACTATTTTGGACTTTAGACTGGGTTTTAGATTTCAGTAATTTTCAGGAAATGAGTTTCTGTCTTCCTCATCCCAAAAAACTGATCAAAGCAAGATGCCTTTCTTAGTTAACACTCCACCTCTCCTAATGAAACTGATGAAAAACAGAAATTTCGTTCAGAAAAAGTATAGAAAAGTCTGACTCTTTTCCAGCTCTTAACATAGTTAGTAATGCTTAATTCTGCATATATGCAAAGAACTAGAAAGTTACATGCATTTCAGATGGTTTTTATTAAAGAAAAAAAAAAATCCTTATCCAAGATTTGAATTTAAATATAAACAGAATTGGGTGATTCTGGAAAGTGGGGAGAAATATTTTTCAGGACAAAATGTGTTTGATTAATGTAGTTCATAATTTAGACATAAATAGGATGCATCAGTTCCCACCCTCTACCTTTCTATAAGTGATTTGAATCTTACTTTCTTTCACCTTAGTCTCATTACCTAAAAGTTAAATATAATTTTGCTAAAAAGAAGATGAATTATTTACCTGTTTGAGTAATTACATTGCTTAACTTACAAGTGGCTGTTTAAGTTTATGTATTTTAATGTTAAGAATGGGTGAATTAAAGATATTATTGTAAAGATTTATTTTAGTAGTTATTTTTATAAAATTATTTCTGAATTTGTATTATAATTAGAAGTGCAGAAAAATATTCTGAATTTTGATTGCTTTTTTTTCAATAAAATGTAAACATGCTGGATACAAAACCAATGCAAAATGCTTTTTTTGCTTTCAGAAAAAAGAAGCAGAGATTATGCCTTTATCTGAAGAAGAGTCTACATCTTCCAAAACCTTGGGTGTGTAGGTAATGATATCTTAATTTACTAGGTTTATTTCTTTAAAATTATGGTGGTTTACATGCACTTCTTAAATATGATTTTTGTTAAATTTAAGATTTTACCAAGGACTTTAGAATAATTTTATACCAAAATACCCCTTGTCGTGATCCAATTTTTACCCTGAAGTTTTTGATTTTTAAAAAATAAAATGTGTGTATAACTGTTTTGGGGTTTTTTTCGTTATTCCTAAGTATCGTGTTCATTTTTAGGTCTTAGTTAGGAACGTTCACATTAACGTGTAACTATTTTGTGTTCAATTATCTTCAGTTTTCCACTCTAAAACTGTTCTATGCAACATTTTGTATTGAATGTAAACAATAGAAAAGAAATCCAGAGAGTCAAACGTTGAATTATCTACTTATGAAATAAAGATAATACTCTGAATTTACCGAATTGCATTTACAATTGTTTCATAACAATTAATAACCCTAATTTCTCCAAGAAATTGGCATCTGGATCAAAAGAAGTGGAAGTAGGTCAATAAACTGTTCAGAATTATAGACACCTTGCAAACCCATATTGCATCTGAGCACCAGTCTGACTATAAATGTGGAGATGGGTAACAGTGGAGAACTTCAGGTTTGAGCCCTGCTGTTCACTATAAAGTCCTACCATCTGCTCTGCAAATATTGGAATGAAGTGTGTAAGACTCTTCTTGGATGTACAGAGATGCCGCCGACTCTGTGAGGGAGAAGCACACAGAGATGTGGCACAACTCTGTGACATGATGCGTGCCAAAGCAATCCTCACACCACTGAAAATCAAGCCACAGATTTGATGGTTGGAACAACTTCAGAGCTGCACACAGGTTTTTATCTCCTTGGTTCTACACATTGGATTTTTCTAAGATTTTGAAATGCTTTGGACTGCTTGAATATCTTTAGTTTTCAGACAGAATTTGTATTTTCAGTCGCTTCAGAAACAAATTTATTTCTATGTGCTGTGAAAAAGAAGAATCAGAAGACTGTTTCTCTGTAAAGAAATTAATTCTTTTACCTTTACATACCTTAGTGAATAACTATCTAATCCTTAGTCATGTCCCTTACAATTACTAAAATAATATCAGGGTTTCCTGGAAATACCAATTTTGTTTTGATCTATTCTTCAGTGATGGTGTGACTTAGATACCCTTCTTGCCTTCACACCATGGATTATGCACCTTGATTGCAACAAGATCCCAGCACTAGGCTTCTTTAAAATGACTGTCTTTCAGCCTTTGCAGGACCTTTGGAAAGACAAATTTTTCTTTCCGATAAATTATTCATAGCATGCTGTGACATAAACAAACTTAACCACAATGAAGGTACAAGTCTGTATCTGACTGTCCACTATTGTTCCATGGCTCAAAGGCTGAGAGAAGGAATGAAATCCTGGACCAAGAACTAGAAATGAACTTTTAAACATAGCTGTATCAGCCACTCCCACTGGGCAGTTCCAGAGTTTGTTTGAACCTATATATTTAGCACAGTATGAAAAGAGAGTCACTTCTTCCCAAACTCCAAATCTGAGTCATATTTGCATATTGACACTCTTCCTTCCTCACCTCCAGTTCTCATAGGCAGCCTACAGCCTGTTCCAAAATGACCAGAACTTACCAAGACCTAGGATGAGTACAGATCATTCACAGAGAGGGAAAAATAATTTATGGACTACCCATCCCTAAATAGAGTCATGTTGGGCTATCCTTTCCAGGTTTCTGGAGGCATCATTATACCCATAATGGGCTCTTGGATGATCTCAGACAAATGCTGGAGGTAGCTTGATTCCCTATATGAGGCTCAATCTCCTGAGTGAACACTTGGATACATGTTGTAGCTTTGTTTCAAGGCTATGTTTCTATGGACGTGTCACCACTTGCTCTGAACGTCCCTGGAAGGAGTCCAGAATTGGTTTATCACTTGCTTTGTGTGTGTCCATTACCAACTCTATCTGTCGTATTTAGATCCAGGGGGACTGCACCACCTTTCTTGAGGACATGGTCTGGGCTAGGGTCTTGCTCAGCTTCTGGTTCTCCACTCATTAGGGGGAACCCCACCCTCATTATTCCATGACAACCCTGGGATCAGGACTCTACAACAGACTATATGACAGACTATGGAAGACAAGGAGAAGCTATCAACATATGACACTCAAGAGTGGTCACTCAAAGCAATGGTGCCCTTAGTTAAGAGCTTTTGACTTTGCAAAACAAGAACTTCAGCAAAGAAGGGCCCAGCCTTGGTCTTTCATGGCTGAAATATTTTGTGTCTTCTATAATTAGTCTCTTGCAACTATAATTGTAGTTTCACTAGCATGACAATAGTTAAACTTTGCCAGATTTTTTTTTAATTTATAGATACATTTTTATTTATACACACATGCCTTTTTTATCAGGGTCTATAATTCAGTCAATAAAATTAACTTCAGATAGAAACTTCTTTTCCCCCCCCTCTCTTTTTTTTTTTATCCCTTGACATTTCATCATACCAAGCTTGCTGTTAAATCTTATGGCCATTTTTAACATGAAGAAACTTGTCTTTAGAATTAAATTAAAAATTCCATCTTTTCATTCTGTTCAAGTGATTGTGTCATTCCAACTTAATGTTAAGCTAATTAATAGGAAGTTATTTGTAATGAGAAAGTATGTTCTCATTCTAATTAAAAACTTGGTAACAAAAAGTAAATACAGTTCAAGCAATTAACACATTAACTTTGAAAAGTTCATCACGATTATTAGTAAATCACATGGATGTTTTCGGTAACAGTGACATTAACAGAACGGACGTGTCATTATAGTAGTGTAGACCATGACAATGTCACTTTGGAAGAACTTCCAAAGAGATTTTGTGGTCCACTTCATCAGAGGGAGGAAAAAAAAAAGAAAAAGAAACAAAGACCTTAATAAGTGCATGCTTGGAATCACTGCTGTTCACTAGCAACATCAGTCATCACAGTCTGTGAATGTACAAGTCTTCTCTCACTGCAGCCTGACACCATATCAAGCAGCCTGAGCAAAATGAGGTTCTCAATTAGAATTAAAGATAATAGAGTCTGCAACCTGAAAAGGGAGTTCCTTCTTAAGTTTAAGGTAAAAAATAAAGCTGACAACAAAAATTTCATTTTACTTATTTGGAAGGTGGGAAAGCTTGAGAAAATGTTATGTTCAGCACTTCTCTGACATACATTATGAAAGGTGACAACCTCAACAGCTGTAGGTGGAATGTAATGAGGCCTTATTATCCTGATTTTACAGATGGCAATCTGAGACATATAGCAATCAAAGCTACACAATGCAAAAAGATTATAAGAGTCCTATTTTCTGGGATAGCAGAGCTTTCACTGACTTTAATAAGCTTTATTTGTATCTCACAGTGAAAAAAAAAAAGCTTTCTGTTTTCATAGCCCTCAGTCCTACACTAAATCCTCCAGTAGTTTGCACTGCCAGTCCAGGAAGTTGTCTTTAATTTATCAGCTACAACCAAACTAGACTGTTATAGACACTTCAGACAGGTTTACGTGTTATACTGTAAATGAGGTAATCAACAGGGGTTTCCTCTGGGGTCTGGGTATCCCACAGAGCTGAATTCCTAAGGAGTGAGTAATTGCAAGTTCCTTTCTGTCTGGTGGATCTAGGTGTGAGAAAAGGCAACTAAAGTGCTTTATGATTCAGTTAGTGTGGGCAGATGTGTTCTGTAGCCTTAATGAACCAATTAAGGAGGCACCTGAAAGGTAGGGGGGTGTCTAACTGCATTTTTAAGGAAAGAGGGTGCTAGAGGAAAGATAGCAAGGCTTAACTAGAGAACACTCTGAGGCTGTACTAGACCATTACATATGCTAGAATTTTTGTTTTGAACAGTTTACTGGTTCTTTTTCAAAAAATCTGAAACACATTTTTTTGGTTTTAGAATATGTAGCTGTGATTAACACTTAACTGTGGCATTTTGAAGGAGGAAAGGGAAGAAAGAATATTTTAACACATTTGGAGATTTTCTTGCTATTTCACTATTTAAGATTTGTGTGCATACACCTATAGTTTTCCTGTTTTTCCAAAAACACTTATATTCTATAGTGTTTACAAGAAGGAGAAAAAAAAACCTAACCAACAAACCAATAGAAAAATAAAAGCAAGATCTGGTACATGGAAAAGACCTACTTCTGGGAAGATACAGAAGACAGAAATTATTGGAGACATTGCTCCTAAGTTTATTTCTACATTCTTCTGACATTCAGTGTCTCTAGGTCTCAGTTTTCCAAGGAAAATTTTCTCAGTGGATTGCACAGTATTTTGTGGACGGACAGTTACTGTTTTTTTCTTTGTTTCACCCAGAAAAATACATTTAGGCCTCAGCTTTTTCAAACACACTTCAAGCTCTCTAGTAAACATATGCTTTCATAGTTCCTCTGAAGTTGCACAGTCCCCATAAATAGCACATCCTATATAAATAAAGCATAATAACAGGATCTCTTCATTCACTGCGGAAATGCAGCCACCCTTAGACGGAAGGGAGATACTGTTTAACAGCGCACAGCGGCACAATTACTGCTGGAGCGTAATTGTTCCATTGAAATTTGTCATGCCACAGACCTACAATGCCTTTTGTTTTGTCGGAGCTGTAGTATGAAGAGCACCTGAAGATGTTATTAATGTTTCTTTCTTCTTATTGATACCAAAACAAACCCCAAAAACAAACCCCCCCAAAAAAGCAAAGCCTAAACATTAAAGTCTTCTTATTGAAAACATAAACTGCCCAGTACAAGCCAAAGCTGGCTGCAGCAGGTACTCTGCCCTGCTTATCTGAGCAGAGGTGTGTATCAGTTCAGCAAAGTGACCCTTCTAAGACCCCTGCTGCCTCCCACAGCTTTGCAGACTAATAACGATGACTTTACACCCTAACCTCTGTCTTGTTAGATGGAAATCCTTCTATTTACATAAAACCAAAGGAGAAAATCTGACTTGCTAAGAACAAACTGAAGATTTCTTACCAGAGTAATGTGTTTGCTGGCACAAACTCTTCCCAGACACACAAGTTCAGATAGTCTCCCTATTACCATAGCTTGGCTCATTTCCTTTGGCTCATGCTGTTTCCCAGAGAACTCTTTTCCTTCACAAAAATTCTTGCATTAGTAGCACTCAATCACAACAGTTAAGGGAAGAAATACTTGGTTACCATTGAAAAAAATTATGCTTGAAAAACTTTGAGAGATTGAGCAGTGTTTAATATCAGTTGTCTTGTATAACGGTTACCTAATAATGGCTGATCATGTTGCAGTCAGACTCAAATTGGTTTAGGTCACTGAAAAGAAAAAATAAAAGGCTTATTAACCAAATTCAGTAAAAATCATACTGACCCACAAAATTTTCTAAAGCTATAGGCTTTAATCTAATGAAGAGAATTAGGCTTTTATCTAATGAAGATTTTTTTTAAGATCATATCTAAAAAATTTCCATTCCTTCTAGATTTGCTCTAGCCTTGACTCGGTGTTTAAATTTCCTACACCTTGACTAGTAAGCCTGCCTGTCTGTAGAGGCACTCTTGTTCAATTTCTATTGGAAAGGTTTGCAACTGGTCCTTCCATTTAGGGATCCCAAAGGAGGTCTAATCCACTAAATCAAAGGTTTCTTGTCTTTTGGTCCCAATGTTCAGTGCTCCCTTCCTTTTCCCTAAATCATCTTCACATCTTTCAAGTGTCAGGTTGGCCTTTATGTAACTTACCATGTTGAATCTTTGGAGTCGACATGCCCCTTACAGTCCAGTAAATTTATATGCCAAGTTTTCCTTCAGGCTCAACATCCCACTCAGTGTTGCTGTGATGAACGTCAAATCTGAACAGGCTTTGGCTATTTTGGGTTCCCTCATGAAAATTTCAAATGATGGCAAAAATATATCCTCATGTATCTACATTGGTTATCCCTTAATCTGGCATTTGTTGTCTGAAAGATACTGTAAGCTAAAATATGGAAAAAAATACTTCTAAAAAAAATTCATAAATCTCTCTTCTCCCTATCATACTTTTGCCTGCATATAATTTCATCTTCCATCAGAGAATGAAACAGCTTTTCTACTTTCAGTGTGTTCCTTCATTTCTTACAGTCATTCATATGTGAGCAAACTTGTTTATTGAGCAAACGGTATTAGTTGAATTTAAAGTTCAAGACTACTAGGAAATTCTCACATGGAAAGTCATGCAAAACCTTATTTCTTCTTAGGAATGTTTATAGATACACTGTTAGTTATTTTTTTTCTGTGTTTGAATATTACAATGTCATCGCTGATGGCATCAGTTAGAATCAGAGTTGCAGAAACCTGGTACTGCCCTGGACAGAAGATGGAAATTCTTTAAGAATGGAATAATTTCTGGACAATGTAGATAAGTAAAGAAGTTTTGGAGGGATAATGAAGCTTCCAGTTTCATTTTAGTTCTAATTTTAGATTTCAAATCCTTGTATTTCTGGTTTTTGTTTTTATTTTGCTGGGGGGGGGGGGGGGGGGGGAGGGGGGGGGGGGCTTACTGTTTCGGGTTTTGTTGGTTTGATTTTATTTTTTTTAATGGATTAAATTTAAATAGATTTTGATATACGGGCATAAAATTTAATTAAATAATTAATTTATTACTAAGTAGTAGATATATTAATTAGAGCAGGAAAAAATTACCTCTTTTTTATATTTTATAAAACATATCCCTTGTTCTAGTCTCTTACACAAATTCAGGTTGATCATCCTGAAAGTTTGTCTATTATCTTCTAAGGCTAATCTTGCAAGTGTAATTATCTTTCCTACTGTGTTATCATTTTACATTCATTATCTACTGCTGGTAATAAACTGATTTTAATCCTTTTATATTTCAGTTCATCTTCTGTTTTCCACTTTGTCTCTGCAGTTCCCAGCTGACTTAATTCAGGACCTGAAACAGATCACAAATTAAGCTATGTAACTTCAAAAGTTACCATTGTTTACTCCATGAATGGCCCTGGAGCAATGTGGCTAATCAAACACTTGATTAAGCTTGATTCAAAGTAAAAGGGTTCTGTGTTCCCTGGACACAGAATACAATGTCTGTCCCGTATGTTCTTTGCTTTTAGGATTGCCTTTAGTATTTCTAGTTGAAACTATTAGTTCAAGGTGCCCACCACAGGTACTTTTCAAAATCAAAAATAAAGAAAATAGTGAATGTTATGTTTTTGTTAAAAAGTGTTGTTTCAAATATGCATAGTGGCTTCATATAGCAGATAGTATCCTGTTGCTGGATTTTGGCAACAGTGTCTAGAATAAAATGTTCTATGAAAATTTCTTGCTTTTATTGGTTTATCTCAGGAGAATTAAAAATATTAATCAATAAGATCCAATACTTTCTTTAAGGATATTATTTCTTTTCTTCTGAAACATGTCTAAATTAAGACTGTGAAGCTATATTAATTATATTTAAGTAGGAAAAATAATGTATATAATAATTCTTATTAAAAAAGAAAAGGCTAAAATATCTACGTCCACTATTAAGGATAGTATTTAAAGAATTTGGCCTTTATTTTGCTTTCCTTGGGATCAGGAAGAGCATTTTGAAGATTCTTTAAATGTTCATATGAAAAGAAATGGATAAATAATGTGATTGATAAAAACTATAATGTCAATGATCATATCAATAGTTAATTGTGGTTCAGTGCCTGAGTCTAGAAATTATACAATAGCTACATGAACCAGTGGCTGATGACACAGAGAGAAATCTATACAGCTTTTTTCATGCCTTTGCAATATAATTTAAATCTAGAACCCTAATTTGAGCAGCCGATAGACTTCACCTTTCATTTGGAAAGAAGTGGGTTTAGTTAAGAATATCTACAGTGTTTTGTCTTGCCTTTTTTTGCTGGTCCTCTTAGAAATGTAGTATATGCCAATAAATTCAAATTTGATTAAGAGTCCTTGTTAATATTCAGCAAAATATTTGTCACCGCATTTTTCTATAGAAACTGTTGAAGGCTGCTTCAAGTCTGTACTGAAGAGATACAAAGGGTAAGTGGTCATTTTTACAGAGCAGAGGAGAGCAGCAAGGCTCATAAAAATTTCATAAAGACACAAGGACACAGCTTTTTAATTAAACTCTGATGTCTAAGAGGTTACTGTCTTATCTTGATCACCAGAATGGTTTTTTTTTTGTTCAAATTCAAAAGTAACATCACCTGAAAATCCATTTTATAAAAGAAGTTGAACAATGTAACAATTGTTACAAAACAGATGTAATAATTCCTTTATTTCTTTATATATGATGTATAAAATTAATGAAACTACATTTTTAAATAAAACAGTAGAGCAGATTTTGCTTTAATATTTTGCCTCTGGGCTACTAATCTTTTATTCTACTATCTACTGGGTTGACTCATTCTGTGATTTCAGGGAAGCGAATTTACTTCTAGCTTTCTTCATTGTATCTCTAGCATTGAATAACAAAATTGCAATGAAAAAAACAGGTGTTGCAACTTCTTTAACAATCATGGGCATACAAAATAGGAAAGTTATACAGCTATGTATTTTTTAAATGTGAAATAATTAGGCTAATCTCTTGCTGCATTGATATACAGGCATTAAGGTCAGTGTGTTCAAATTAATGGGGGATTAGCCTGATGTCACTAAGGATCTTAAAAAATTTTTAGCCCTTGTGAAAAGAAAAAGACCAGGAAAGTATACTTTTTCAAAACAGTTCTGGGAATCCAGTGTAAAAGATTACAAAAAATGATATTTTATACTAACAGGAAAATTAATAGTGAATATTGATATAAACTTTGTCTTTGTATTGAAGCAGCTAATTAGGCAATTAAAGCTGTTAAAAATTGACATAAGACTAACCTCTGAGGAGCATCATCCCAAATCTCAGAAGGAAAATGCAGAAAACATAAGGTCTTTAAGAATTACTTTTAGTTACCTCTTTAGATATCAACACATTAGGTCTGTCTTTATACTTCCCATATTAAGTAATACTTACTGAGTACATCGATGACTCAACCTACAAACAGTCTAAAATTCTTAAATTCCATTCATGTGCTGACAGTATAATTTAATAAAATATATACTGTTGTGTTATAATTTATTCCCTTTTATTCACAGTTGAAATGTTTGAACTTACTCCTGTGTTTTTGGTTTTTTGTGTTATTTTCTACAGTAGGGAATTTTCTCATAACTAGAAGTAAATGTCTCTATGGTTATCCCTGAAGTAGATACTTCAGTCAGAAGTGCTTTTGCATGTCTACTGACTCTGAAACGGCTTTGTGTATGGATGTTGGTCCCTAGGATGATATTTAGTACCTTGAAAGATAACAAGTAGCAACCTTACAGTCTAAAAACTACCCATGTGAGGGAAGGAGAGCAGGTTGGTGTTGGCAACCACATGAGGCCAGTCCAAAGGTAATCTGAGAAGTCAGCCCATGATCTGGGTCCAAGCACACTGAGTTTCAGCTACCATTTTTTTAAACTCTATGTGAGCAATCACAGTTTTGACATCTTGGTTTTCCTTTTGGAAGCATTATACAAATGATATTATAAAAATCTAGCCAGTTCCTGAAGTAAAATATTTACTTGGTAGTGAGTCATGTAAAGTGCATGCATAAATACATCTATAAATATTGTCTGTAAAATAATCAATATCTTGCTAATGTGTTTCATTTCTATGTTTTCTTTCATTATTAAAGAAAAATTATCTTGGATTTCAGTGGTCTTCTAATACTACTCTAATTATTTTAGAAACTAAACTCAGGAATAAAGACTTTATTTTGCCTACTGGTCAAAAGGACGCTCTCAAAGAAGGTGCTTATAATGATTGCTGTGTTGTTTGTAAACTTGGACCTATTAATTTTCAAAAAATTGCTAAGTACTCAATCAACAATGATATTTGTAAGATATCACAGGGTACATATCATATCTACAGCTACCTATCATGTATTCTCATCTATATCAAGGTAGATCTAATTCAAACTAAGCACTGAGTACTCATCTAACGCCCACTTAGCAGAAGTGGGTTCTTATAGTGAGAATTCTGTGTGTTTCATAGAATTTTAGTGCCTAAAATCCTGTTTTTACTGTTGCTGTTGTTATAGAAATTCATTTCTATAGAAACTTAATCGCTATAACAACAACAACAAAAAAAATTTAGGTACTGAAATTAAGTCAGTCGTTATCTCAGTCTGAGTGTGGTGGATATGTAAACCATGTGTCAAGTATATAATGACTGCTAAGAGACAAAGATAACGATCACTTTGACTAATCCTTAAAATTGAATGGAATGGTTATTATGTACATTCATTTTTCCTCCAAACTGTAAACAGTATTGATTACCTCTTTACCATTCCATTATCAATGTAAACTACTTAATAGGTATAGATCTACTAAAAATGATAAATTAAATGGACACTTATCATTTCATAACTTTAAAGAATATCCAAATAAGTCTTTGAAAATCAAAATGTATATCTGATTTTTAAAACCCTGATAATTTGATGGTTTTAATAAAATTGTCAGTATGGGTGTTATGTGAGAGTCAGAGAGATGTGTTGGACAGGTGCCAGTAAACATCCAGAGATACTGTGCTAACTAATTAGAGAACAATAATTTATAAACATAAGTCAATACATGACTCACTGCAAACTTTTGAGGAGAAGTTGTACCCAGATACTGCTTAGAGTACACTATCAACAAATTTCTGTGTTCCAGCTATAGATCTTAGAAACATGCTTATCAGTTAAATGCAGACATTTTTAGAGAGCACTAAATGCACAGATGTTTCTGTTAGCCAGATTATTAAGTTTATAATAAAACTAGTCTGTCAGTATTTAATAAGAATTTATTTAAAATTCATATCTTCATATGCTACAAGTATGAACGAGTGAATCTTCATTAATCTTATTATATGGGTAGTTAAGCATGACTACCACCTTTTATGCCTAAAGCAACGCTGAAGTTGAAATTTAATGACTTGACATAGGCCACCCCAAAAGAATCAGTATTGGAGTTGATGAGATTACAAGTAAGGCTTCTTGGTTTTGTTCACCCTTCAGTAAAGCATCTGTGCTTCCCTGTTTGTTTTTGTTGTTGGGTTTTTTGGTTTTAACCCATGAATGATTGAAAGCATGACTTTATAGGTGCTGATTATGCTGATGTGCATGCAGTGTTCTATATCCCCTGTATCTCCCTGGATTGAGAGCGCTGTAACATCTCTGAATGATAGTACTACTACAGATACAATATTTTCCTTTCATTGTAGCCTAGGACTGAGTTATAGAAGACTGCTCTTTCTGTTGCAAATCCCATAAAGCTTTTATTATTCTTTAGCAGCTAATAGGTATGGCAAGTGATCATGGTGAAAAGGAGAGAGCTTGCATAGTTCTATTAAATTCTGGGAATGACAAATTTTCCAAAGTGTACAGAACTATAATGTGATTTCCTTAGGTAGATGCTCATTTGGTTTGGAAGGGGCTTCTTTCAGAATATAGTGTAGAGGTATGTTCTGAAAAAAAAAAAAAAAAAAACCCACCCCAAAAATCACTTCCTTCTGTTGATTTATTTCACAAGATGACAACACAGAAGGTCTCACAAATGCCTTGATGCTCTTGACTGAAATAAATAAGCTGTAACTGTTGTTACAAATACTGTTGGAACTCACAAAAATAAAATAACATTGAAGAATCATAAATATGCCATGCAGCCAAGGATGGATATTTCTGGAATCATGTTGAGTGGGAATTGACTCATCATAAAGCAAAATGGTTCCTTTTGGAACATTGCCCAGACCTACCTAACTGTATTAACTCCAAGTAGATATTGCTGCATAAGTGTCAGGGCAAAGTGAGCAATGGTAGATTAGACAGACCTCTGAGATACATAAAGAAGTGTTTCCAGACTACCACCAAAGCTGAAGGAAGAAAATTAGATATTATTAAGGAACAAAATTAGATATCATTGTGAATAAAATATTAGGATATAACAAAGAAATAACACTAAACACCCCCCTCCCCTTCCAGCTCCACCCCACCCTCACACACACACACCCCAGTCAAAAGCATTATCTTTTGGGATTTATATCATAAAAATGATTGAGACTGTTCTTCCAAGAAAGGACATTTCAATTAATCTTCAAAAACCTATTTTAAAATTAATTTAAACTATTAGGAATGTTTTGGAATTTTAATATCTTCTTTTAAAGCAACATATTATTAAAAGAGAACAAATATAATATTAAGTAAATCTAGTTTGCAATTGTGATTTTTTTTTGTCTGACTGAATGCATCATTCAATTGTAAAGGTACTGAGGATAGAACTCATTGCAAAAATAATTAATCTAACAGTTTTCTTCCAATAATGGAAAACTTTCATATCTATTTGTTTCACAGGATTTTCCTCACATGATGTTTAATTTATTTTTAATTATCATAAGAAAATTTTTTTTCTAACTGTATGTTTCATTCTATATCCGGGTCTGATACAGATACATAAAGTAAAATCTTCCTGCATCAGGTACTGACAGTGATGCAAAACTACACTTGTTGACTTAGATGCAGAAAGGAAAACTAATCTTTTCAACACATTTTATTTTAGCAGGAATTTTAACATTAATTCTACTATATCTCATTTCTCACATAGGAAACAAAAATCCATAAAAGAGTAAACAGACAATATTTCCATTCATTTTAGCTATATTTATTTTTAACATTTCTTTCATAATTATCTCTGAAGTTCTGAACACAAATAAAACACCAAAACTCCCATATATGTCTATTTTTAGTGAACAGCATTTATACTTTTTTTTTATGTGATATACTATATAGTTATGAAAGACTGAAACTTCCTTCAGCCATTATAAACATTACTAAAGCAATAGATCTATTATTTTTTAATAACATTCCACACCTAATGAAAATATGGCAAAATATTCACTTAAATTTATTCACTGACTATAGTGAAGCTTAGGAAGTACCGAGATGATTATTTGTATGATTGATTTATTACTCATGCCATACATTTCCATGGTACATCGACTGAATCTTTAGCACCTTAATCTAAAATAGAAAGGACACTGTATACCTATTCATGTGTGTGAAGAAAAATTATTTGTGAAAGTATTTCTTCATCAGAAAGAAGACTGTTCCAAGGATGGAAGCAAAAGGTTTATCAGAGCATAAGCAAAGGTCTGAATCTGAAAGATGAAAGTAGCAGAAAACTCTTGAGAATTAGGAAAAGATGTGGGGAAAGCATAATGTGCAGGGGAAATAAAAGCAAAAAGAGCAGAGGGATTTTTTTTTTTCTGTTCTTCATGGTCAAAAACCTTGAAATGTGCAATTTAAGAAACAAATTTAATGGAAGATGCAGGAATGACGTATAAAAAATCCACATGTAACAGTAACAAATGAAAAACCCTCTCCAAAAGAGGATAATGAGGTATTCATGTAGAAGCTGAAAGTGTAGTTACATTATCTTCTGTCAAGCCTACAGCAAAAGTAATTTTTTGGGAGTGATACCTCAGGTAAATTTTAGTTTACCTACAAGCTACAGTACTTCTTGCCCATTCATTTCTTAATCAAAAATGTACAAACCACAAGTAAGTAAATCCACTGCACTGCCAAACTTTGATACATGCACACGATATTCTGCCATTCACCCACAGGTCACTGATTGAAACCCGAGACTCCATCTAAACCTGAACATTCCAGCCATGTTCAGGAATATTCAAGTACTTTATGACTGCTGAAAAATTTGCCAAACCCCCACATAACAATAGTGTTTACATTCTAAGTAATCTTAACAAAAACTACTTATAAAGCATTCTTCAGGGCATACAGAAGCATTTTGTCAAGCTATGGGAATAGGACTATGCATGCAAGCACAGCAAATACGGGTTGGTGGGTTTTTTCTAACTAGTAGCTCTGTCTGGTTTTATCAAAAGCTTTACATGGCTAATTGTCTCATCACCAGCCATGTCAATGGCCAGGAGCACAAACCAACAAAAGGAACTTATTTCATCTGTCAAACAGTGCATGCCAGTACATAATAGGATGCAGTGAGAAGTTATACTACTCAGATAATATTTAAATATATCTGCAACTTAGGAAAATAAAACAGAAGCTATGCAAAAAGTTTGTCACCATAGAACAGGTTCACTGCCCTCAAAGCTGAGGGACACTCAGACAGCTGACCATGACCCATCCAAGGCCACCATGAGGAAGTGGCAAATCACAGTAGTGGGTGATGCCCTGCTGCAAGGGACAGAAGAACCCATCTGTTCAACCTGATGTAAAGGTCTAAAGAAGTTTGCTGCTTACCAGTCCCTGGATCCTGGGTGCTGTGGAGAGACTGCTGAAAGCCCTCATAGAAACCTGCTAATATATGGGCTGAACAAGAAGACAGTGAGGTGACTTGTGAAAGAATGGCTGGGCCCAGAGGGTGGTGCTCAGTGACACAAAGTCTAGTTGGAGGGCAGTGTAGACCAGAAGTCAATACTGAGTCCAATCCTGTTCAACGTCTTCCTCAGTGATCTGTAATGACAGGCCACAGCGTACCTTCTGCAGGTTTGCTGCTGACACTAAAATTGAAGGAGTGGCTGATACATCTGAGGGTTGTGCTGCCATCCAGAGGGATCTTGAAAATGGATAAATGGGCTGTCAGGAATCTCATGCTATTCAACATAGGGAAATGCAGAGTTGCACACGTGGGGAGGAAAAAAACAATGTATCCTGAAGGCCATCCTGCTGAAGAGCAGCTTTGCACAAGAAACCTAGCAAGCTGACTATGAACCACTGATGTGCCCTTGAGGCAAGGAATTCTAATGTTATCCTCAGCTGTATTAGAAAAAATATTGTCAGCAGGTGAAAGGCGGTGATTCTTGCTCTATAATCAGCGTTGGTGGGACCACAACTTAATGTTCTGGGCTCCTCAGTACAAGAGACCTATGGAGGGGCTGAAACATCTCCCTTGTGAGGAAATGTTGTAAGACCTGGGGCTGTTCAACCTAGAGAAGAGAAGGCCTAGGGGGGAACTAATCAATGTTTACAAATACCTGAAGGGAGGGCACAATGAGAACAGAGCCAGGTTCTTTCAGTGGTGCTCAGAGTCAGGACAAGAGATGACAGGAACAAACCGAAACACAGGAGGTTCTGTCTGAACATCCAGAAACATTTTTTGACAGTGAGGGTGACTGAGCCTTGGCACAAGTTATGGAACCTCGCAAGTTGTGAGGTTGTGGAATCTCCATTCGAAAGCCACCTGGACACAGTTCTAGACAACCTGCTGTCAGGTAGACCTCCCTGAGCATGGGGGATGGACAACATGACCACCAGAGATGCCTTCCAACCTCATACATTCCATGATTCTGTAAACACATTTAGAGTGACAGATTATGTAAGCCATTACTTTACATTTATATATATATATATATATAAAATACAAAAAAGCAGGCATAAATTATTTTTTTAAAGTAGCTTTCTTCATAAATCAATTAAGTACTATTAATTATTAGTCAATAAACACATTTTCTTTCTGAATGTCACTGTGGTCAGATCTTTTAACTTTCTTGACTATTAAGTGTAATACAATAAATGAGAAAAAACAATATCTAGCACATTTTAGATGTTGTGCTAAGTCTGATACATGTATCCACATCTCTCAACGACAGCAATAGAGTCATAATAGATTTGGGATTATTTGTAATTCAAAATATTATCGTTGTACAGTATTTGAGAAACAAGCCCGTAGGTTTGATAAATGACTTCCAGAACTTCTACAGAACTATATACACCGCTTTCTGCTGTCTTTGATCTGTCAGCACTTAGTTTTCATGCTCCAGATAGCTCAAATCTAAATGAAAAGGTCCTTTGGTGATCTTGAATATGTGTCCTGCCAGACCCATCCCTGCCTGCTCTAACTGCTAGTAACAGTTAACGTTATGATAGTATACAGACAGGAAACATTCCTATATCTCTGTTTCTTTGACCCAAGTGAGAGATCTGTAGCTCTTTGGACCTTGTCAAAGGACATCTTCTGAGTTACTGTATTCTTCATTGTAGTCTGTGTGTGCTCTTTTGGCTGGGATAGAGTTGATTTTCATCATAGAATCTAGTAGGGGACTGTGTTTTGGATTGGTGCCAAAACCATTGCTGATAATGTAGAGATGCCCTTGTTACTGCTAAGCAGTGCTTACACAGAGAAGCTTACACTGCTTCTTGCACCGCCCCTGCAATGGGATGGATGGAAGTGCACAAGGGATTGGGAGGGTACACAGCTGGGACAGCTGACCCTAACTGACCAAGGGATATCCCATACCGTATGACATCATGCTCAGCCATAGAAAGCTAGTGGAAGAAGAAGGTGATGGCATTTTGTCTTCCCAAGTCACCATTACACATGATGGAGCTCCTCTTTCCTGGGGATGGCTGAACACCTGCCCATGGGAAGTAGTGAATGAATTTGTTTTGCATTTCTTGCATGCATGACTTTTCTCTCCTTATCTCAACCCACGAGGTTTCTCACTTTCATTCTTCTGATCTCTCCCAATCCCGCCAAGGGGGGAGTGAGCAAGCAGCTGCACAGAGCTTAGCTGCCAGTTGAAGCAAAAATCACAATACTGTATCCTTAATATAGCACTTGCACATGTAGTATCTGATTGCCAAGTTTCTCTGCAGAATCCTCATTCAGATCCTTCCTTACAGCACATGCCTGCATACCCACAGCTATAGCATTGTTGTAATCATCTGGGCTGGGCTCCAGGTTTTCTGGGGACATGTGTCAGTGTTCAACCACCTTCAGCAGCTCTAGTGGTTATGTTGTGAAGAACTGTGGGAAAATGTGCTGGTTACCTCAGAACGCAGCATAGACCCATTCGCTGAGATGTTTTCCCTGCCTCTGTATGGAACCTCCCCCAAGTTTTCCATTTCCAAAAGCAAAGCTTTTGATAACTGCTACTTCCAAGAAATTTTATCACAATTTCCCTCTTCAGTTAAGCTTTGCACTTAACAACTTTTGTGTAACTACAATCTCAAAATAGTAACACATCTACACTTATTCAACTTCTGAAATTGTTTTTTCAATGTTTGACATGACTTATGGCTTCCCAGAAACAGCAATCTTTTTTTTTTTTTAATCTAAATTAAGCTGTTCATCCCAGAACTAAGATATTTTTATGTAAAATAGAAAAAACAGGTTCTTTTTAGCCTCTTTCCCTTTGTCTAGCTAGGGTGTTGTTTATTGTGTCTGTCTAGAGTGACCACAAATTCATTTCATCATACAGCAAGAATAGATGCCTCTCTCTCAGGGTATTGTTACTATCAATTTCTGTTAGACACAGGGGATTGGATTCAGTTGCTTAACTAAAGGCACTCTTTGACATTTTAGTTGTCCTGTGGAATCCCACCTAACATTGATCTACTGTTTAAAAAAGAAGCAAGTCTCTTGTAGGTCTCCTATGTCACACAAACACCAGTTACATGCACCGGTCCCAGATACTCCACAGCATCCAAAATACCACTTGACATGTATTTAAGCAACTAAATACCACCTAATGAGTTATACTTGTAACAGATCCCATTCATGGGAAATGCCTTTATGGGATTCTTGTAAAACCCTGATTTCTTTGCAGATACTGTTACAGAACATTTCACCTTGAGTTTAAACAAAATTTAAAATGACAAGCCTTGTTTTGTATTAGTGTGTAACTTAACAAAGCTAACAAACACAAATTTGGCTCCCCAGAGTTCTCCAATCAGGTTTTTTTATTAATTATTTCCACGCTATTTGCTTCTAACTCATTGAATTGAATATGATGGTGGCTAGTGAGTGCATGTCTAAATTTGTACTTACTTGCAAAGTTCTTGATCCTAAACTTCTTAAACGTCTCTGCCCCATTCAGACATTATCCACTTCAGTACAGTACTCCTAGAGAAATAAATAACAAAAAACCAAAAGAAAAACCCCAACACCCTACCCCTCCAACAAAAAAAATATGAACAGCCGAAACCAAAAAAAAACTAACCAAAACCCAAAAAAGTTTTAGTATGTACAGTTTCATGTATAGTTCTAATGTTGTTCAGTAAAGTGCGTTGAGCAGGGTGAAAATAAGCCTGGGGAACAGTCATACTCCCTTCTGCTTGATGAAAACAAAGCTATATATTTCTGTATAGGTTTTATCTGGACTCTATTGATGTCATCTCTACAAAATCATTTCAGTTCCACTTAAAATACTTCTACCATTCACTTGATTTTTTAAATTTCTAAAGTGACCTTCGTGTAGCTGGTTTTGTATATTGCAGCCACTCAAGCTGATCTGTGTTACTTAAAACTCATTTGAGTTGGTTTTGAGGTTCTAGAATATGTTCTCTCATCCACCCACTTGGTACTCTCAATGTCTGTCTGAAGCAGGAAGGTTTTTTCTTGAAGATCATACAAATATACACAATAATTTGCTCAAGATTGGGTTCTTTATTGAATATTTTTCAAGCATTTTGAGGCTTTGTTCAGTCACCCAAATTTTTGTACCATTTGTCATTTGAAAAAAATTGATATTCGGTACACTAATGAAGTCTAGTTTTCTATGAACTCATGTCCTATACTTCTCTATTTATTTCCTTTCTGTAGGTAACCATGACACTCAGCAGAAGACATGTGCCAAGGTTAATCCAGACCACAAGTCAGCAGACTACTGATGTTAAATGAAAGGTTGAGGGCTGATAACACACTGAAAATGAACTGTTCTTACATCTCCTGGTTGTCACCTTGTTTCATGGCTGAAGAGTTCTGTGTTAACTGTGGATCACAGATGCTTGTCAAAGACATCTATCAGCATATTTTTAGTTAGGTTAAACTGAAATTCTAGAGCCAAGCTAAACGTGACCTTTATTAGTCATATCTTTCACTTACAGATCTTATTTGAAGGCATAAGATATTTGGGGAGTATCAATGTCCTCCAAGCACCAGCAGATATTGCTGCTAAGGCATTCACAGCATTTCTGGTCCCCCCCACCTCAGCTTCTTGTCACCCAAATATTGCAGAGTTGCCTTATGACTTGGGTGATAAAAAAACCATTTCCCTTATTTCCACAATAAATCACAAATACTTAAACCACAATTATGTCAAGATTTAAGACTCCAAAAGGCACTATTTGGTCATTCTAAATAAGGCCATTTCAATCATGAACTCACTTAGGCAAGAATTCCTCTATGAAAAGCAAATAAATCTTTTATTTTAAAAAAAAATTAAAAAACACATCCTGAAATGGTAACAATTCCTCAAACCAGGCAGCTGTTTAAATCTTTTGTATGTGGACATCTCTTCTTAACCAAGTGAGAATTGCTCTTAACAGAGCTATATATTAGTCTACTTGTTATAAAGAACAAACCATCCATACTTTATTTTGGAGCTGTCCCACCAGTATCACCAGCAGGGAAAACCCACCAAAGACCTCACATATAGGCTGAATGAAAGACATTCTGTATGTTACCTGAAATGTCCGAGTGCATCAGCATATATTCGGCCATGTCCTTCCTTCACTGTATGACCCAAGATGCGGAAGCCCCTGTGCATCCTGTAAACTTAACTTACAGGAATAGTCTCACAGACTGCTTTAGTGAGAGCTTGGTCAAGAATTGAAATTCTGACTGAAAGGGATCATATACAGTGCCCAAAATCATTTGCCTGAGCAAACTCAGTAGAGCTGTTGACCCTGTACTAGGAGATCAGGAAAAGAACACATAAGGGTTTGGGAGCTCTGTAGAGCAATATCTTGGGTTTTTCCTCCCTCTGCAAAACTGTCTTGTTTTCTTTCCATGTTTACTCATCAACAGTACAGAAAGTCCTGAGATGCTGAGCATATTCAGCCAGTGAGACTCATAACAAAAATCCAGAAAGTAGCAGAAGTAGGAAGTACAAAGGGGAAATGTCTTGGAGGATACAAGCACCAGATAAACATTTTATTGTCACCTGAGTACTACCTGGCAGCGGCCAGACTCACATGTCTTACCCACACCAAAACCTGAATGGAAGGGGATAGGTACATTGGCTAGGTGGGAAGCTGGCAGGAGAAATCTGGAAAACCAAATTTGTCTTTTATGGTGAAGTGCTCTGTAACAGAGCTCTCCCTAAGGTGGAAGGCAATCATTGTGGGAACTGAAGGTCCCAGACACTGCGGTGGAGAGGTTTCCCTTAATATAATGAAAAGAGAGAAGGCTATTTATCTGAAATGAAGAAGGGAGAGATGAAGAAAGATGAAGGGGAAGGAAGACTTGTGAGACAAGGTTCATGGAGAGCTATGGAATGAAATGAAGACACAGATGTGAAAAATATGTGCAGCATAGACTTCATAGTGCATATGTTATCAGTGTCAGATATTGCCATCCCTTCATAGGAATCAGAGTAACCTCACAAACAGCTTTATTTTAGGACTGCTCTGGGGTCCTTTCTTGCACAGTTTGTGAACAGCACAGCTTTCTGCAGTGATCCTATTGATATCTGTGCTGGTTATATACATTTATATTGATAAAACATTCTCCTGGGTGTTCAGTTATACAATGAAAGTCAGACCTCTGTCTCATGTGGGGTTATGGATTCACATCAGCCTCACCCCTATCAGGCTGCCAGATTTGGCAGCTCCTAACTCTGGGAATCTGCAGCTGACTTTTATGTCACCAATTATTAATTCAGTTGCAGTAATTAAGGATCCACACAAATTACTTGTGGGGATAGTAAGGCTGAGTACAACAAGGTGGTAGGACAAAGCATTATCCCCACCGGTGCAAATAATTAGGCACCTTCTAATCCCTGATTTTGATGCCATTTTGTAAAATAGTGTCCTCAAACATATACCCTATAATTTTGAAATAACTGTCAATCCCAAAGACATTCTAGCCAGCACTGGAAAGACAAATGGCTTGTAGTGGCCAACAAAATACTGGAGACCAGTAGAATACATCTTGTAAAACCATTTAAAATAAAAATAATTACAGGTCTGCTCCTATATATAATGTATTTGTGGATTTAAATTGGATTCACTGAGAGTAAGTCATTGCCTCACAAACTTGTATTGGTTTCCAGCAGGCAATGATGACACTCTTCAAGGCTGCAGTAAGGTACCAGCTTCAGCTCTGACACCTGACCTCACATGGCTTTCTATATCCTGAAATTAGTTGTAGGCTGTTGCTCATCTCACCTTTGTCAAAAACACGTAGAGGTGTTGGTGCATGACCTGAATTTTAAAGACAGATCAAGTCTAAGCTGGGTGACGGCAGCATCCAGCAACTTGACAAAGATACTACTAAAAGTTGAAGAACAGCAAAGCATTGCTTTGTACAATGGCAATACTAATCACAGCTAGTAGAACAAGACCATGATAAGCATGGCAAAAAGAGAGGTGGAAGCTCCTATTTGCCAGATTTAGCTTTTTCTCTGTGGCTCCCTTTTTCCTCCTTATTTTCTCAACCTTGTGAGGTTTTTCAAGGACACAGTTGTATGGGGCCCATTTTGATGGGCTGCATGTCAGAGCCAAAGTCATAAATAAACAAGAAGAGGGGGTGCACGACAGACTCCTTAGCACTGCCACAAGCTTCTGTGAAGTAAATCTTGAGCTCAGCAATGACACATCTTCCACACATCCCGTTTTGTTGCTGTTGTTAACTAGGGCAGTGGGAAAGCCTCTTGTAATGTGGACATGACTGAGTGCAGGAGGCAGTTTTGGGGAGCATATGGACAAGGTCACAAGATATCTTAATGTCATAATCTGTGATATTCAGCAGTGAAGTTTGCTAAAAGTTGGCAGTTTCACAAGCTATGAATAAGAAATTCCACTTACCCACACTGCCACAATATCTGAACAGCCTGTTCTATATATTTCTTCAGTCCTTTGTACTACCAGATGCCATACATATATTATTTTTGAAAAAAAACACATTCTTTTTATAGAGGTGCTTCCCATATTCTGGCAGTTAATTGCAATACAACATTCACCATTTATTTAGAACTTGCTTTTCTGTATTTGTGTACTTTTTATGTGTGTTTGTTTCTGATTTATTTTAAAGTGTGATAAAGTCTGGATTTTTTTCTTTCTTCATCATGTTAGTTTTAGTACTTTTATTTCCATTTGTATGTAGTTAACATGCGGTGCTAACATGTTTCTTTGTAATAGTTGTAATAGACAATATATGTATCAGCAGAACTTAAATGGGTCCCAGTGAAATTATCTCCTGAAATAAAAATAGGATATGGTAAAATTATTTAAATGTACTGGAAATAGGATGTACCAACATTTTAATTAAATGCTCCAAAATGGTAGATCTTGTGGTTTAATAGATGATGTAATTTTTAAATACCTTCTTTTGACTCATTTAACCAGATTTGTTACTCTTATAAAATGGTCTAATTTTATCCTTCCTGTGTTGAAGCAAATGTACATTTTCCACCATGCAGCCTAAAGTGAGTCAATAGAATTTATATATATCTGGTTTAAGCAGCATCTTTTTGCTTTTCTGAAGCTTTTCCTACAAAAGTATTTATTTCCCCATACGCATACATCACAATTTGAATTAATGCTTGCCATCTACTTTTCCTGGTTTCAGTCAGGATAGAGTTAACTTCATTTGTAGCAGCGGATGGAATGCTGTGTTTGGGAGTTAAAATGAAAGCAGTGCTGATAACACCCTGATGTTTTTAGTTGCAGTCAGACAGTCAAAGCCAGGAGAGGTGACCCAGATGGGCCAAAGAGAGTATTCCATGCCAATTACGTACTGCCCAGGATAAAGGGGGGCTGATGGGAGGAAGAAGCGGGGCGGTTCCGGGACGCGAGGGTCTTGGGGGACGGTCGGGTTCCGGGATGGCTCTGGGTGGTACGGCCTGAGTTGTGTGGTTCGGTGAGAAACTGCATTGTGTATCAATAGTTTCATATTCTTTTGCTCTAAAGTCCTGTTAACATTGTTATATTTTATATTTCTGTTATCTTAATAAACTTTTCATATCCCAACCCATGTGCCTCTTAGTTTCTTGGTTTTGGAGTTATTTGCCCCTTCCTTTTCCCTTCCCTTGTTCCCCCCCCTTTTTTTCCCTCTTCCCCTGCTCTTTTACTTTAAGGAGCAGGCAGCTGCGTGGATCTCGGCCCACAGCCGGGGTGAAACCACAACACTACTACATGTGGTTTGATTACTAAAGGTCTTGAGTGGACCAAGTTGCTTATATATTTTTTTCTCACATTAGAAAGCTGGCCTTCAGCTTTACTTCTCTATAAACTGTTTTAACCATGGATGTTTCTCACATATTAATGCCATAAATGTTAATAGAACCTTCTTAAAGTAATTCTGATTTATTGGCGGGGGTTTCATTTAAGCTAGCAACATCCATTTTTAGTTAATACCTGCACCATTAGTACAAAATTAGCTCAATAAAAAGCTGGGCATTGCACAAGTATTTGTATAAAAACAATCTTTGTATAAACTTCTTAACATTCAAAGTCATACAGTTATTTTAACATATCTTTCCTATAAATACTTATATTAAAAAGAATAATCAGTTGGAGTTTTATAAGGAAGGGGGTTAATATTAAAATATTCATATGCTAAATATTAATTTTGTAGTTAATGATTTAATACGTAGAGAAAAAAGTATGTCTTCCTCTTTTTAATATGAATATGTATTTTACTATTTAAATAATTAAAATGATAGTATTTATAAATTAATATAATTAATTTTTATAGTGAATGCCTTGTGCTAGCTTAACCTTGGCTGGAGGTCAGGTGCCCACCTATCACTCCCCTTCCTCAACTGGACAGGGGAGAGAAACTATAACAAAAGACTTGTGAGTCAAGAAATGGATAAAGACCATTCATTAGTTACTAACATGGGCAAAACAGACACAGCTTTGGAAAAACTAACCTTATTTATTACCAATTAAACAGAGTAGAATAATAAGAAATAAACCGAAATCTTAAAACACCTCTGCTCACCCCTCCCTTCTTCCCAGGCTTACCTTCTCTCCTAATCTTTCTACACATTCCTCTGGAGTTTCACAGGTGGATGGGGAACAGGAGTTGCAGTCAGTTTGCCACACATTTTCCCTGCTGCTCCTTCCTCCCACAGATGTTACCATTGCTGATGATGGGCTCAGCCTTGGCCAGCAGTGGGTTCAGCTTTTATTGGCTCTGTTAGACTAAGGGGAAGCTTCTAGCAGATTCTCTAAGGAGCCACCCCTGCAGGCCACTTGCTATAAAAGCCTTGCCACAGAAATCTAAACCAGGCCTCAAAACAACCTTTTCATTTGACTTAGGTCTTTTGGTTACTTTCCTCTATTACCTTTGAGAACAATAGATCTATATTCCTAACATAGCGTTCTTATCGGAAGCAGATCAGAAATACTAAATAAAAGTTTTTCTGAGATCTTAAGTATTACTTGTTCTTAAGTGATTCTGCTTGAGCTGGGGAGTTTGGACCACATGACCTCAGAGGTTCCTTCCATCATAAGCTTTTCTGTGATTCTATGTGCATGTCCATAGGAATTTTTTTCAAGTGAGATAGAAATTTAGGTTGGATTTAGAGATCAGTGCCCTCAGTCCTTTATATTGATTTATTTTTTTCTCTGATACTGTGTTAAATTTTTTCTTAAAAAAAGAAACTGAATGGAAGTAAACTGTAATGAAGAACTCTAAAGCAAGAACCCTTTGTGGCAATCATCACTTCTGAGGAGAGAAAAGGGTAGTGTTCCAGCCAGGTGAGTTCTTCTACCTCCAGAGTACTATGTCTTTGCTAGGAAGTGTATATTGAAAGGAATGAACTAGTCTTGATGAGAAACCTGTATAAATCATGGCAGTATTAAGGGGAAGCTTTTTGAGTGTATGACTTTACTGCCTTTTATTTTTCTTTCTTTCATTCTAAAATTAGAGGACTTAACATTTTTTTTACAGAGTCAGGGGGATAGAGCTTTTTGTACATATGGGATGTTTCATCAATTCTAGTGATCCATGTTTCTATCAGTAACTGATGATGGCAGTAGGATAAGTTACCCACAGTTACTCACATGGCCCTTCCAGTCCCACATGCTTATCTTTCTGTCCTTCAGTGTTCTTCAAACTCAGGCAGGGCTCAACATCATCCTTCATCTGACTCATATCCCGAATTTCTCAGTGGTCCCAGGTACTTGTCCACTTAGCTTTGCTTTATTATTCCTCATTCTAGCTTTACTCCTTCCTTTTGCTCTAATTCCTCTTCAGAAATTGCCTGCTAACAATGCAAACCTTTTGCTGTGATATCTTGTCTTTCTACAAAACTGTTTAATGAGTTTTTCTGTACCTTGAAAGTTTAAAGGATCATATAAGACTGTCTGTTTAGCAGAAATCAATTTTATTTCATCTATTCCTTCTATCACAAGCTGCTAGCATTTAAATTTTCATGGCAAAAGTAATATTTTAATTTTAGTTATGTTTAAGAAAAATACACTATGACTCCTGTGGAATTTAAATGTATTATCTGTAAATAAAGCACATAAATATGCAAAAAATTCCTTTAAACAATTGCTGTTATGGTTTCACTCAGCATGACTATATATATATATGTATATTCAAAAACCTTAGAAAAGGATAAAGTTTTCCTCAGTCAACATTTTTCAGGAGATAGAGTATGATACGGTATCCATTATGCTTACCAAACAATGGAATTAGAGTCCTGTACACTCTGTGAAGCATGTCCTCTACACATTTGGGCAAATCTGTTATTTTACTTTGTGCCATACTAAAAGGTCCAGGAATCAGTAAACTGTTAGTTGGGGTCCATATCTTCACATGAGACAAGCAAGAGATGATGTGAACAAAATTCACAATAAACAACAGCAATAGAAGTTGAGAAACTAAATCAAAGTTCCAGTGCATGACATAAACCAACAGCCTTTGAGGTGGAAACAGTTTTATTAATTAAAGTCTGTTCTAACAAAAGTGGTTAAGAAAGATAGAGCCTCCATCAATGGAATGAATGTGAAACCTCTGCAAGTGAGGAAACTGATCAGAATTCACTGCTGATGGCAAATTCCACGAAAAACGTTAAGGGAATGTAGTGGTATTTTTAGGTGACCTGAACTAATCTGAAATAATTACTAACAATAGGAACACAAGAAGTGTTGACTATATGGGTGGTTGTTCTGTAGAGCACGGTGAAATGAGTCACTGAAACCTCAGTTTCATTTACCAACCTGAAACTTGGACTTCCATACAACATTCATTTACACCCTTTGAGCCCTTACACCGTATGAGACTGGCACATAATTTAACATAAAAGCCATAACAGTATTAGCTGTTTCTTTTCCTGTTTATAATGAGAAGAATATGTGTTGATTTGTGTTTGAGGTTTATGTAAGCTTATATAGTTAAAAATGTGAGTAGAGCTAGTAGTGTTCAAACAATCCCATTATTTTAGAATAATTACCTTCTCTGGTCTTCTATTTGAGATAAAACAGAAGAGAGCACAGCAGGTTATTTTGTTTCTGTAGTGCTTATGTTAAGCAATTAGCTGTTATTGTTGATTGCTCCCTTAGAAATAGTCAGGAATTGTTATCCTATGACACATTTCTGCAGTTGTTCTCATGTAGAATATGCCCCTACGGTTTTACAGCTTGGATAGAGAAAACATGTTTTTCTGCCTGTTCCAATATCATTCTTCCTTCAGATTGTAATAGAACTGCAACGTGTGCCAGTACTTGCTGTTGTGATGAGCTTTGGAGCACAGTTTGTGCATGCCTTCAGGAACTGGAAGATGTAGACATGCATAGTCAAGAGCCAAAAAGTCTCTTCCTGAAAGCTCTTATAGAACTGAGGCTTCCACCGCAGTAAAGTGCTGCATACAAGAGGCTATGGAAATTATTTCCCACTGTCTCTTTTGCTACCATTGAAGTACAGTAAATCTTCACCAAATCATTGCAAAATCCTATGGCTCTCTTTATAAGAAGAGAACATTTTCTTAAACACTAAAAAAGGAAAAGCTGTACATTCATTGAATTACAGGGCTTGCAATGATAGATTCAAATAGACAGATTAGAATGGCATGCACATAAAAAAAAAAAAGTAATTCTGTCTCTGAAAACTTCTGTGTGTTATAGCCTTTCTTCATTCTATGAAAAACTTGGACCTCACATGAGGACAACCATCCCACACAAAATACTAGGTGTATACTTTCCTTACATATATGGGAAAATAGCTGCACCCTCCCTCCCCCCTCCCCCCGCCTTCTCTTCATGGCTGCATTCAACTACATCAAATGATGAGGAAGCAGATAGCAACACTATAGCCAAGATATACACCATTTACTCTACAGCTGAGAGCTAACTGAGCACCCTGACAGTGGAGTAAATGCCTGCTATGTAAATGTGACTATAAGTCAACTACCCTACTCTGTATGTAGTGGACAGCCCAAGAGCCTGTTGAGCTCTCCTGCACAGCAGCCAGCCTCATGGTGGGATCCCCCCTTGAGTAGGGATGCCTCTCAAGGTTACTCCTTGATATTGAGAGAATCCTTATTGCACAAGATACTTGGCAAGTGAATTGTGAAACTAGAGAATCTTAGCTAAGTGATATTAAGGGTTGATTGCATACCATCCTTTATACATAAAATGTTGACTAAGTCTGGGACTAAGATTTCTATCCAACCGCCCCTGGACTCCTCTCTGAGAAGGAGGTTAGGAGGCAAGGAGGTCCATTCTAAACCTCGTGACTCAAGGGAAGGGTCCCTCTGAGAAGCTCTGTATGACCCTGTTCTCTGTGCAGTAAATAACTGATGTACCATGTCACCGAATTTTATTAAATCAGTGTCACATTTACCATCAGATTTTTAACTATTTACTAATATAAATATATTGTTACTTCTCTGTAATGAGTGTCTACACTTCTACTTTTCTTCTTTGTCCCTTATTGCTTCATGTCTCAACAGGTATCTCTCTATGGCACTAACTGCCATATCATGTGTCTCATATATATTAACAGATGGCAAATAAATTTGACTAATAATCTTCCATTAAGTGATTTCTCTGTAAAATAGCTTTTGAACAGAATACTTTAAATTAAAAATTTGTTAAACCTTTTTTTCAAGAAAATAAAGCCAGAAAAATACAAATCTTCAGCCTTCAGATTCTTGTAAAATATCCTAAAAAAAAAAATTTTAAAAGTTATAAAATTAGTCATAGGAAAAATATATTTCCCAACTAGATCTAAGAGGAGAACTCAGTCTAATTCTCCTTTGCCCTTTGAACAGAGACACAGAAAGAGGTCCAGGATAATCTAAATGAAGGCTTTCATTACTGCATTTTTAATTATGAATGCTGACTTCTGCAAAAATAAGACAGTAATTCTTAGCAGGAATTTCAAAAGTACTTTCATAAAGTGAAAACTCTACATGCTTTACCAGCTACACATGACATGTTATATTGAAAAACTTGTTTGTTAGCTTTTTTGCGACATTCTAGCATTATTCATCTCTGACAATTTATGTTGTCTCCTGCCATGTATTATCAGGGGAAGACAAACTATTTGAAGTAAGGTGTATTTACAACTCAGATAAGAATAAAAAGGGAAAGTTAGAGAACGATGAAACAGAGAATTTGTATTTAAAAGTTAAATATTTATCAAATACAAAATCACCGTAGTTTTTTGTCTTCAGCCATTTCTTGTCAGATAAGGTTGATATATTTCTTTTTATTCCCTGCCTCAGGTCACTTGCATACATTTTCTTTGGAATGACTGATAGAATCATGCAATATTGCTTCATTTACTTGCTTTGAAGAGAAAAAGACAAGTAATAAAACACATACATTTTACTAAAACTGAAAAATACTTCTACCCTTATATCAATTTATTGTGCTTTATTGCTTTCCCAGCCTTTTAAACTCTGTAATGTTTTATGAAAACTAGTACAATAAGAATCTCTATATTTCCCTGTGGGTGATTGAGTCAATTAAAATCTCTCCACTGGCCTCACTTGTGAAACTTGTAGCATTCATTGCTAGTCATCACTTTTACAGGATAAAGAACATCAATTCAAAATCAAGAATGGAAGGAAAAAACAGTGAGCACAGGCTTTGATTACTAAAGAAATCAGGCTGAAAGTTTTTTGAATTTCATGGTCACATAGAACAGTTTTAGCTTTATCATAGAACAATTACTCAGTGAATTTGAAACAAGTTAGTTGAGGTTTATTTACTTTTTGTAGGTCAAAGTATTTAAAAAAAAAGATTTGCATACTTTGAAAACAAAATATGCTGTCACTTCCTCTTTTTTCCCCTTCATATTAAATATTTTATAATAATACAAAATATTAGTGTGTTGCCTGATAGGTTACAGTTTCTCACTGCTAGAGTAATTCTCATTTGTCTTTATAAATTTTGTTTGCAAAGCCAAACCAGCTGAGAGAAATTATTATTAATACTGCGCTGTCTCTAGCAATTACAGAATAAAACAGAATTTAAAAGTTCATTAGGAGTCGATTATCTTGCCCAGGATAGGATGTTTCATGTGAAGTGGTTGTGTTTGAGACCATGAGGAAAAATTCCATTTTCCTGACTAGGGTAACCATATGGCTGAAGTCAGAAGACGGCACTTTATGCCTTTAGGGATTCCAAAATTGATAATTCATCTTTATATGTAAAAGCTGGAGAGAAGAAAAATCTGTTTGCATTTTGGGCTGGTCCTAATGTAGAAGTGACCTCTGAGAGATCAAAATGGCACCAAGTTATATGATGGTGTTACAGATCACTAGAAATGGTATTTGCAGAAGGCTACTATTTCACAAATTATTTCCACAGATCATGTTGTCATACAGTGAAATCTAAAATCTATTAGAAAAGTAGAAACATACCAGTGATTTTGATGACTGGTAAGTCAGCCATCACCATTTATGATAATCTCTACCAAGAAATAACTTGTATGCATATTTTCCTTATACATAAAAGCTGACAGCTTTAATTTGTAAAAAACCAGGAATTATTTTTTAGTTCCATGCAAGTAAATGTCTCATTAGTTACATATTGAGATTTAATTTGGAATGTTAAGAAAGCTTAAAACCCTCTCTGTATTGAGAAAATATTACCCTTTATTTTGTTACTTGAAAAACAGATAAAATTATGATTGTCACTGTGGCAAACTTGTACCTCATGTTCTGTCTAAAATGGCTTTAGTTTATTGAGCAGTTCAAGGACTTTGTCTTTTTATTCTGTTTTCTCAGGTTTAGGTTTGTAATAAAACTTTAGAACAACTGAATTCCATGGCTTGCAATCTCTTAGCCCTCCAATCCTTGTAATATTAGTGACAGGAAAATTACAAACCAGCATGTGTCTCTACGGATGTGTATAAAATATATCTTAGAAAGTAAATTACCACATAATCACCACTAGTGAGGATATCTACAGCTATCTTGATCTATACCAAGCTACTGCAAATTACTATCAGCAATAAATAATATAGGTTCAATCGACAATGAAAACCATCAAAACCAAGAAGGTATATGCCATTGTATATAATTATATATAATATTGCATATACAATAATTGCATATTATATAATGTATATAATGATGTATATACTAGTAGTATATAGTACTCATATAAAGTGAATTAGATTTCAGAGGGGGCCAAACTATCCCAGAGGGGAGAATGATCCCATCCTAGAGGAGAACCCAACCGTCCCAGAGTAAAAACCATACAGGCCCCAAAAGCATGCTCAGAGGAGGAACAGTAAGAGAGCAGTCAGAGTCTCACTGCAGAGATAATCCATGTCAGTATCACAGGGCCTGTAGTCATCCAGATGTACCCAGTGGAAGACCAAAATCTTATAGACAGTTTATGTGGAGAGTTCAGTCTGTGTAGAAAAAGAAAAGTGCCTGCAGCATGGGAGATTGTGAGAGAGACTCCATTTTGGAAAAAAATGTAATTCCTTGTTATAAAGACAGATGAAGAAATAGGACATTGTCACTTTGAGCAGCCAATATGCTGTTAACTTTGATTTTTAACCTGTAATAATGCTGTTTTCTGTTCTTTCAGATCAATTTTATTTTCCCAGACTGTTTCCACTTTTTCAGACGATAAATTGCCATTACGATTCCTTGGGTTTGGGCTTACCAATATTATCTAAGTATGTCTCAACTTTCCAGGTACCATGCCTGCACTTGAAAGAGGCCAGATGCACTTTTAAAGGAGGTTTCTTGTTCCCAGACCTAGTTGTGAGCTCACAGCTCCCAGACTGGCAGGCAGTTTCTCTGTCAGTACTTTTCAGCAGACATTTTCTTCTGTTCAGTAATATTTCCTTCTAACCAGGACAATTTTATGGCTGCTCACATCAGCCTCATTTTACACATTTTGTTATGGCTGCACATAAGTACTTCACTGATCTGCAATTCAGCATTTTAATTAACGCTTTGCACTTTCATAACCTAACTTACAACCATAGGAAGTCTTAATACACGGTACATAGGCCTGTTATTTAAAAATGTAGACTCAGATTTGGTGTCTAAACACTAGAATTTATGAATAGATTTGTTTTCAATTGTTAAAATAAAACATTTCAAACCATATTCTAACAGGTTGTATTATCTTACTGTGCAAAATAGTACTCTGATTAATGGTATTTGGAGGGTAGGATCCTGATTAATTGTTTAACAGGACTTTAATCATTTTGCAAATGAAACTTGAAAATTTTCTTCTGCTTGTTGTTGTATTAGCTTCTTCCAAATCTATCTACCACTTGTTCTTTACACACCTCCTCCCCATGCTCTACAACAAACCTCCAGGTAAACAAGAATTGAGCACTATATGAAGTATGCAGCATAACACAAGCAAAATGTCTCATACTGGATATCAGTAAAAATGTTCTTCAGAGTACCAGCATGATAAGTATGATTGTCCCGTATATCCTGTTATAAGTGCATGCTAGCTTGTAGATTCAAAAGTCAGTGAAATGCTGACTCATCCCAATATTCTGTAATCCTCTCACACACATGTTCTCATGATAAGAAATGTAATGATAAATCCTAATACAAAGTGCTGCTCTCCTATCCAAAATTTGATAATAGGAAAACTAGCTGTAGCCACAGCTGGAAAAATATATGCATTTGGGAGAGGGGGAAAAAAAACTCATTTTTATCAACAGTGGGCTTCAGATGAGGGAAAACTTGTATTTTTAAATGTCTACATTTTTCAGGACCTGAGGCTTTGTGAAGACTGTTTGCACCAGCCAGTGGTAACATGTTTACAAACATGACTGCTTGCACTGATTTTTTCACAAGCAGAGGTTTCTCAGGGAATCAGGTGGCCCAAGAGAAAATCCATGCTTGAGGGTTTTGATCTATCAAGTCATGAAAGATGCTGGAAGGTCTACTGATGTACTCATTCACCATACCTGGATCACCTCAAAAGACCCTGAGGTTGAGGCAATGTAAAGTCAAACACTGACAGTAGGAAGAAGACATCACAATTACTGAAGGTAATTTAATACTGTGAATTAGAAAAAAGACTTGAATTTAGCTCTCATTAGTAGGTGATATAAGCTATCATCTGCCTTGGGTTACTGTTCATTCACTACAGGTTTGACCAGAAATCTTATTCCAGCAATGAAAAGCCAATAAGAAATCACATCCAGGTATGTTTTTGTAAACAGCTTCTCTTTTGAGAGGCCAAAACATTTAAGAAGATATTTGTGTTTCAAAATATCTAATTGGTTTCATGTATCTTTCCCCCAACCAAGAATGAGTGCACAGAATTTTATGGATTGAGGCATGGTTTTCTTTTCTGTAAAATTTATTCCCTAGTAGTCATAAAAAATGATGTGAAAGATAAATATCTGATAATCATAATGTATCCATAATAGTAGCCATAGAAGGTATTATATTACTCATGCACAAAGTACATTTCTTGTCTTGCAGAGTACTAACATTTGTTTAAAAATACTTCCCCCCTCCCCCAATTATTTAATTCCTGTTTCTATGGTTTATCTTTATTATTCCACAAAAATAAGTCTGAGGACCATCAGCAAAAGTAACAACACAGAAACTTAAGAACGAGAACTTCATTTTTGGTTCAGATGTCAAGTCAAACCACTACATCAGTGAAAAAAAAGCCATTTTCTCATTAGTGTCCCCTTTGAACAGAAGGAATCTCGAAATTGAGCTGCTTCTGCTAGAATTTTACATACACCTGTAAGAAGACTGGACGTTTCATTCAGGGGCTTAAGTTCACTAACTAATCTGTACCCTGCTGGGTCTGTCCCAGATGTCTGTTCTAGAGATGCAGAGGAAACCTGTTACTCTACATGTCTTCTCTGGACAAGTTCGCTTACACTCTGTAGTTGCATAAGGAATTAGTAATATGCTGTGCATAGGATTTGAGCCACTTCACTCTCTTGGAACTGATGTGGAAGTTTAATTCTTAGTCACTTGGAACAGAATCTTATCTGAGGTAATTGAGCACATTTTAATTGCAATGAAGCAACTTCATATGAGCTGTTGATCCATCTTGGTGTAGCTAGGTATAGAGAAACAGCGTTAACTTCAGAATTAATTACCTTTTCCATGCTACACATTGACAATCAGAGAGAGATAAACAGCTCTTTCCCCACTCACCCCTCTCCTATAGTCCTTTTTACTTTCTGGTATTTTCATGTGTGGACTTTGCACTGAAATTCTCTTTGGCTAACACATCAATGGAGAGCTATTGTGCTACCTTTGATTTCTTTCTACTTTGAACTAAATCATAAGCTCAATTTTTATGAGGGTTTTTTTTTTTTTGAGACAAGTCCCACACATTTTCTGTCTCCACATATATCTTCAAAATCTGCATAGAAACTTTTAGAAAATTATTATATTTGCAAGAAGATTAAAAAAAAAGAACAAAGCAAACCCAAACATGAAAGAGAGAGAAACATTTTCTCTGATCTGTTCACTTTTGGGATTTTGTTTCTTTAATTGATACTTGTTTAGTTAGAGTATGAATTCCATAATGGCTGGAGATGTGAGTGAGACCATGTGTTATTAAGTAGCATTTCTTAGTAAGGGATAAATGCATATTTCATTCTCTAAAATTGTGATTCTACCCTGAAAGAAAATTGAAAGTAATATATTTGTTGCATCTTCCATGTGGCTATTACTGCAACAAATTGGTTTAGTTTATGGGTGATGTTTTTCAATACAATTTCTACCAATTTAGGCAATATTTCTGAAATCAGAGATTTTTATTGGGAGCTGAAAATGTTGAAAGCATTGATATAGGTGCCTCTACATTTGTGTTTTGTCTTGAATAAAACATACTATTGGAAGCAAACCACTGTTTTCCTATTCATCATATTTCAGTAAGCATCAAAAAGTGGTCTCAGAGTACACTGATTGGATTTCCTCTGGATGCAAGTAATTCAAATGTTCTTCAGCAGCACACCTAGAGAAATTCCACTACCCATGTCCATTACAATAAGGCTAGAGACACTGATAGTAAGAACTCTGAAATTCCTGATAACATGGACACCAAGTCATTAGCACTGTTTTGTTCTACAGATACAGTTTTATTGGCTAGCTCAAATTTTCCTAGTTACTTGGTCAGAGGTAAAACACTGTGGTGGTTCAGCCTCAAACAGTGCCTGAGCACCACACACTGCTCACTCCCAAAGGAGAAACAGAACCTCCCAACAGAATTAGGATAAGGACAATTTACTGACAAAATCACCATGAAAGTAGAACAACAACAGCCCACTGCAAATTACCCTCACACCCAGTGATAACAGAGAATGTCATTGACCCAGTGATAAATGGGACCAACCCGATTCCCAGCCACATTCAGACTACCCTTGAGGCACACAGGGGTGCCCCTCCCCAGCCATCCCCTTTTATGGGGGAGTGATGTCAGGTGGTGTGGAAATAGCCCTGGGTAAATGACTGCTTGGGGACATTGACTCTGGACTGCAAGAACCATGACAAACAGGAAAGTAACTTCTTAGTGGACCAGTCTAAATTCAAGGCAATAATAATTTTACCTTTTACATGTATGTATGAAGTTACACATAAGTTTTATTTGTGGTCATCTCCCAGTAACACAGTGGAATTATTCTAGTCATTTTTCTTTGCCTTTAGCAGGAATTTTGAATAATTACAGGAATTTTGGAATCCCCCGTAGGCTCACTCTAGCTCCCTAACTACCTTTAATGCATTTAAGCAGCAACTGTTTCATGTAAAAAAGAAAAAAAATTAAAAGGTCTTGGTTTAGTTGTGGAAAAAAATTATTCTCTTCTTCATGATTCAACCAAAGACAGGCCAGCCCTGTATCTTCTAGTACTAAATCTAGACTTTCGAAATTGTTCAAGAAATATTCTTTTGTAGACTGACACCTAAAACAGTTTATTATACTTCAGAAAATTAATTTTTCGAAAATAACCATTTCTTTATTACATACAAGGAGTAGAGGTCTATTTTTCAGTAACACTTTGTAAAAAACTTACAGACTTTGAAATATTTAATATAAAGATGTTTGCAAAGGTAGTTTGCCCTACTTGACATCTTGTAGTAATCTGGACATTTTTGAGGCTGTATTTAATCCAGTTGTAAACCTTTTTGTGTTTGAGTGAAACATGAGAAAAAACTTTCTCAGGTTGCCTCATATCTCAGAGAATGAGGTTGTCTTCTCAGTAAAAGTAACAGCACATTATTGGCACCGATGATAGAATTTCTTAATAAATGATTTTTCATCAAAATATGTTGAGGTTAAGATATTGAGCTTTCAAAGCTCATAATATTCAGAAAGTTTTGGATAGAAAGTATCTGAGGCTGAAAGTAAAAGCCCAGTGTCACTTCTCCAGGAAGAACTGATTGACAGCACTGAACTTTTTACAGTCTGGAGGTATAGACTTCAAATCTTTTCCATTCTATGAAAACATTGAAATCTCGGGTGGGGGCGGGGGAGAGGCAGGAGAGGGGGATGTTTAACTCTTTCCTGAAACAGTGAAAGGAAAGAAAGTTTTTATTTTCTGTCCAGGCCTAATACGTAATTTACTTAGTAATGTTCTTTGATCCATGGATGAGATTTCCATATAGGGATTAGATTGTTAGATCACTTTGGAAGGCTGTTATTTTTCATTCTGTTGTCTAAAGGAAACCATCCTTCACATAACAAATGTTTTAACTAGAACTTATAGCTGCCTGAAATCACTAGCACAGCTGAGAAAGGCTGAGTAACAGATTCTAAACACACTCTCTTTCAGACCTTCAGAACTAAATAGGCAGAGAAGCAAAGAAAATCTCACTATGATGATCCCATCCGGGTAGTACATCTTTAATGTTGATATTACAACAGTAACTCAGGAGAATAAAATCTTAGATTTCAATGTTTATTATCTCTTTTTTAAAATGGAAAAAATAGCATTTTGGGCTAATAAATATACATAAAAATAACCGACAGTGGAAATGGTCAGAGTAAATGAAATTAAACAATGATTATCTTTCAGCAGGTGCAAGAACTAGACAAAATGTATTTCATTGGAGAAAATTACTTTTTCTTCCTTGCCAAGTCACCTGCAAAACCACAGTACACATTACAAAACATTTACATTTTTTTCTGTGAAAATGATGATAGCTACTTATACACCAGCTGTTTGATACCTTCCTTTCTTGCAAATTGATTGAAGTACTCATATTTTTAAAGCCTTCAGTTTCCCAAGTTAACATATGTAAGTATTGAGTTACCCTCCCCAAATTTCATCCCTATTTACTTATTATTGCTTTGGTGGCACCCAGAGACTGACATAGATGTGGAGATTCTACTGCATTTTTTTTTTTTTTTGTTCCTGCATCAAAATGCACAGCACAACATTTTGGAAGAGCAGAAGTGAATAAAATAGAACAGTAGTAGCTATAAAAACACTACAATGTTGTCTATACTAGCTCATGTTTTTGTGTGTGTTAGTTAAACACACCTTAAAGGCTCCCCACACCACTAGGAAATCATCATTTGTACACACACACACATATATTCGTACAATATATTCATGTATATATTTTCCACTGATTTTCTGGCTGGCAACTATTACTAGGTATCACTCCTGAGTGTCAAGCATGAACAGAATAATTAGTAGAGATCTCACTGAGAACTAGATTTCATGTAAATTTCACTTTGGACAGAGATCAAGCGACACAGAATGATAGCATTCATCAGTACAGACATTGTAACAGTAGGATTTAGTGGGATCTGCAGGCTAACATTAGAAATTAAGAAATTACACGATGGCAATATCAGAAAATAAGATAATGTAAGCTATGTCTGAAAAGACTGGGATATGAGTACCTAAGGTTTGTACACAGACCAAGAAAACAGCAAGCTATAGTTAAGACATGGGCAACAGTTAATTGTTTGCATGGTTGTTATTGTTCGCTCCGAAGTAAGAAAATGCAGGTATGCAGACTTACTGCCTTCAGAGCATCCAGGACTTCTGGAAATGTGTGTGAACCAACAGAATAGGAGCCAAAGGGATGGATGATCAGGGACAATGATGCTGTCAATAATAACTGGGGTGGGGAGGGTGAATGCAGAACTTTTTCTTCCTGAAGAAGGAACTTTTCCTTCCTGAAGAAGTGTTCAACAGTAGGCATAAAAACATTGCAGGCAGATAGCCAGGAAGCCACCTGGAAAAGCATTTCTGTTTCCCTTTGAAATGTGCTGAGACCTGGTGATGCTGATTTGCCAACTTTAAATTCTACAATTTTTTTCCACAATATATTTCATGTCTTTACTTTTCCTCTTGAACCTTTGAACACATAAGTATTCACCTGGAAATAATAATAATCATCTTTGCTTTTGTCTTTTTCTGTTATGCAGTGCTTCACACCTCACACTGTAACTATTTTTTCTTCATAAAACTGAGCCAAGGTCAGAGAGGTATGTGGCATAAAACTTGGATCACAGACACCTGAAATACGGGTATGAAGATTACATCAAGGTTTTTCTAGGCAGCCAGGAAACAGGATTTTTGCTGAAAACAATATTTTCTTAAAAGGGAAATTCCCTTTTCTGATACCTTTTGTTGTCATTCACTTCAATTTTAACAGAACTCAGCATTTTTTTTTCCTCCCTCTCTAAGGGGTAGCTTCTTCCACTTTCAAAAGTTTCAAGTTATAAATAGGAAAAAAGTTTAGAGAAATCTAGCAAGCACAGATACAAGAAGAAAGGCAGTGTCTTTCTTCAGCTGTAAGTTCATTCTATATGAAACAAAACTTCTCCAATTTCCTAACTGATTTGCTCTCCATTTTATAAATATTCTTGCTCATGTACCTTCCTCAGATCCATAACATTCTGTGTTATGAAAAGATTTATTAACTATTCCAGTCTTGAACTCAGATTGGTCCAGTTCTTAGGTTACATATTATGAAAAACATTTATACATGCCCACCCATAATCAGACTTCTGAAATCATTCAAGAAACTTATTGACAATTTCCTGTTGTTTCATCATTCTTCTGAATGTTTCTGGTGTGTTCTAGTAAAGTTCCTTTGTTTCATCCCAATTTACTTTGTTTTATTTGAAATGTTCTTTCCTAAAGTTTTGTGTTCTACTTTCCTTAAGAAAAAAAAAAACCACCCAACCCATTTTTGTTTTGTGTTCTCTACATGGAAGCACTAAGTGCTGTGCACTATAGGGGGAAAACAAAAAGCCAACCACTTTGATAAAGTAACTTTGAGATATATAGGTGGAAAAGTGCCAAAGAAGAAAGCATTCTTCACAAAGAACTCAGAAAAAAGTATAACTGGAGGAAATATTTGCCATTTCTTTGAATCAGTAGCAGGAACTCAGGCAGGAGGAACAGAAAAAAAAAAGTTGCCACCTGGGCCTGCGTGTTGTGCCTTCCAGGTGGAAGTAAATGATCTGAAGAAGCATTTTGCTCTTCTTTTTGTTCCTCCCCTCCTCCCCCAACCTCCCCTCCCTCCTATGAAATTCTATGGAGAATTACACTCAGTAAGTGGACAGTCACACTGACTGCTCATTGACATATTCAAGTGAAATTTCAAGGGTGACTGTCTTCCACAATGTCTGGAATTAGAGGCAGTTAAAGATGTCAGTGGAATTCCTGCAAATTACAATAGATCAACTAAATCTGATTTGTGATAGGGAGGATGACTAACTGAACTGCTATCCAACACTTCTCTAGGAATGGAGTTCTTTAATATAAGTACAGTTTTGGGGTCAAAGTTTCTTTTAATCCTGGATTTTCTGTCATGGGATACCATCCTATATCCCAAAAGGATGTTTGAAAACAATCAGAAAAATACATAATTCAAACAAAGATCTCTAGTATCTAAATCAGGTTAAATTATACCACTTTCCCATAAGAAGCTATTCTTGCATCAATTTCTGTTTCAAAACATATCTCTAGAATGCCTTCAGCTATGGTATTAAAATAGTAGGAATTAAGTCTAGTATGCAGAATACGTAGAAAATAAAATTTAAATTATACAAATGAGGCACATGCCCATCAGAAGACTCAAGACATTTCAGACTGAGAGTTTGAGGGATAATTAGGAGTCCCTTTCATACTGATATGTGACCACAGACTGGGACAGAGTAAATTATTTTGTACCAGTAAATCTCATATTGCCTGGTGTCCCAGTATCTTTTGGCTATTTTACAGATGGGTATGAGTATGCATGAAAACTGTTTTGCATATACCCTACATGTCTTCTGTCTTATTTAAATTGAATTCAATTTAATTAAATTGAATTAAACATGAATTGCTTACTTTACAACTGCTGATTTATAAATTGGCTTCAGGATGGGATGACATGGAAGCTTCATCTACAAGTGTCAGAGAAGGGCCAGTAGCAGAATTGAAACAGGATAGAACCAGAACATTGCATAGGATTTTTTGCTTTTCAAATGCTGGCTTTTGGAAACTTTGTTTTCACCATTTCTTTGCATCCTACCTGCAAAAAAAAGTTTTATTCCAAATATTTTACCTGTGGCTTTCTAATAAAAATTATTACACTGTCAGTATGTTTCACAAATTGGTGTCAGTCAGAACGTAACTAACTCATCAGAAATATCTTTTGAGAGAACACATCACTCCCATTTACTCCTGTTTTAAAGTTGTATTATGTTGGTTTTTATTTTTAATTTCTTTGCATATTAGTCTAGCATAGTATGTATAGAAAAGACATTTAAAAATTACTCTTCTACTCACAATTTGTTTTCTTGCACAAAACGCATAATCAACACTGTGTAGAATGGAGTGGGTGCTTTCAGATCTGGCAGTTATGCAGAGAATGTGGTTCCATGTCAAACAACGCTAATCCACCTGAAGATTTTCTGTCTCTCTTTATCTGTTTGTGGAACTGGAAGCTGAATATGTTGCATTTTATTGCCATTCCAAAATGGATTGTGTTACAACACTGCAAAGGAATTTTAAAGAAACCACAATAACATAGTTGCAGTACTTGTAAAGTCCCTCCATTTTTATTAAGTTCGGTTATAGAGTCCCTCCATTTTATTAAGTTTGGTTATAGAACCGCAGAACCACAGACTGGTTTGGGATGGAAGAGACCTCAAAGACCATCTAGTTCCAACTCCCTGCCACGGGCAGAGACACCCTCCACCAGAGCAGGTTGCCCAGAACCCCATCCCATCTGGCCTTAAACACTGCCAGAGAGGGAGCTACTACAGTTTCTCTGAGAAGACTCTGCCAATGCCTTACCACCCTCATAGTAAAGAATCTTATCCAAATCTAGCCTCTTCCAGCTTGAAGCCCTTACCTCTTGTTCTGTCACTACACTCCCAGATAAACAGATAGTCTGTAATTAGGTCTTCCTGGAGCCTTCTCCTGCCTGAACAAGCCCAACATTGTCTTTGGTATTCTTTTTGAAAATGAAATAGTGTTTGCAGGTCTAATAATCATAGCCACACCTCAGAATTACAACAGGTCTCATTAAGAGATAGCCAAAGTATTTGGAGTCCCCTTGGTGGAGGAGAAAACAAAAAGCCTCCATTCAATTATGTTTTTTTAGGTATTAACTTATGAACAGAATTGTGTATCCCAAAAGACCCATAATGTCCATTGTCCTGTAATGCTAGCAGAGAAGCTTGCATTAAGAGAGACATAGTCATTTGAACACTGTCTTAAAGGTCATTCCTGCTGTTTACAAAATCTCACAGCACCTCCCTCCTTCAAAGATGCTGTATTCTTTTATTAATTTACTTATGCAACAAAGTATAAATTTCACCATTTAGATGCAAATTTTGGAGAAAAGGTAAAATTATTTCAGTTTGTATTAAAAGTTAAAGTAGAAGAAGCATAGGTTATGTTATTTCCAGCTATCCAACCACTCTGCCATACTGATTTCAACCTTTGTTGCACACTCTGATGTTCTAAATGCAATCTATATATAAACACAAGTAATAAAAAGAAATGCTTGTTATGCTAAATTTCTTTCCCTTGTTTGTAACTTAGACTCAATAGATACACAGATAGGAAGATATAAAATTAATTTTCAATAAAGGCTAGAGAGTTTAACTATTACACTTTTCAGATTTTGGATAAGGAAATGTGGTGGTTCAGCCCCAAAGAATGGCTGAGCACCACACACCACTTGCTCACTACAAAACCAAAACAGAGAGAGCCAGCTTGGGTTGGGATAAGGACAGCTCAATGACAAAAACATCATGAAAACAATAACAACCCACTTACACCTGGCAATAACAGAACACCTTACTGACCCAACAATAACAGAACACCTTACTGACCCAACAATAACAGAGTGCTGTACAATACCTGCCTGATACCCAGGCCACACTCAGGCTGCCCTGAAGGAACCCAGGAGTGTCCTTCCCCAACCAGCCCCTTTTATGAGGGAGTGATGCCAGGTGGTGTGGGAAACAGTCTGGGCTAACTCAGCTCACCTGTGCTGGCTGCCTAGGGAAGTTGACTCTGGCCTGGCCAGAACCAAGACAAGAAATTTTGAATGAATATTCAGAGATATGTTTTCAGCAATATTCCAATTTAGAAAGTCAAAATTGTATTATTTATTTCAAAGCACACTTTCAAGCCTCATCTTGTCCTCTGCTTCATCATTTAGATCAAGAAGTATTTAATGTGTAATAAATCTAGTCAATTTTCATACAGTGCATAAATTTGAGAAAAGTTTTTATTTATTACACAGCAAAATATTTCAATATAGGCAATTGACATGCGACATTACTGATGCTAAACAGATTTTACTGGAATTGTTTAAAATGTTTATTTTTTTTAACAATTGTATTTCTAGTGTAAATATTAATGTTCTAATGTAATATTAATGTATATTTTCACATGTGAAAACATTGGTTTTATGAGCTTGCAAGCTTTTAGTATAGCAAACATAGCTCATAAATACTGCCTTTGTCAACCTGGTCTGAAAAACTGAGCAAAACTCATACCTACCTTCCAAGTTACTACTGTAGTTGAATCAGTTACATTTTCTATTCTCTGGTAAAGTATTACAGGAAAGAAACTATCAGGATTACAGGAACAAGGGTTTCACAAGATAACAGAGACTTTTCCAAATGTTGAGAGGATTTTGCAAGAAAACAGAAGCTCTTGTGAGGACTTCCACTTGCACAGTTCATTGCATTATTTCTTAGAAGACAATAACAATTTCTGGAAATCTGGTTACATAATAGGCATTGCTTTGCTCCTCTCTGTGTGCTGTAACTAAAACTTGTGGAAATTTCTGGTGACTTGCTACCCCTGTGACCTGGTTCTGGCCAGACCAGAGTCAACCTCCCCAAGCAACCAGTGAGCTGAGTTAGCCCAGGCTCCTTTCCCACACCACCTGACATCACTCCCAGGTAAAAGGGGGGGTGGGGTGGTCCTGTCCTGTGTTCCTGGATGCCTCCTGGGCGCCTCCTGGGCAGCCTGAGGCCTGAGTGTGGGTGGGGTATGGGGTTAGTCTTTGTATTGTACAGAGTTCTGTTATCACAGGGTGTGAGTGTAATTTGCTGTAGGCTGTAACTGTTTCTCTTTTGTGGTGATTTTTGTCAGTAAATTGTCTTTATTCCAACTTTGTCTAGAGGGGGAGGCTCTGTTTCCCCTTTGGGAGTGAGTGAGCAGTGCGTGGTGCTCAGCCACTGTTTGGGGCTGAACCACCACACCCTAGCAGTATAAATAGCAATATAAAGCTATGAGGAGGTAAAGACCCAATCTTGTGTAACATAAAACCAGTAAATACCAAGTTCACTTTTCTTGAATATTCTTAAATAGTTTATGAGACAAATAATCAGTGGTTAGAGAGTATGATTTTGTTGAAGTTGGTTCTGTCTTATTGGTCTTATTTTAGTATGATAAGAATCAATAGGATAGCATTTGAAAGTTAGGGTCTACTATATGTAGATTTGTAGCTATCTTGTAATAAGTACGTATGCATTCTCTAAGCACCTAAGATTCATTTACTTGGACAAGGAATAAAAAAAAAACACAGTTTGTTTAAATATGCAGCATTAAAAGCAATAACTGCTGACTACAATTCCACTTGTAGCTCAGTATATGAAACTGTAAATAGACTGACACGCAAATTAATTCTATAGTTAAAAAAAATAATCATGGGGAACATTTTAAATTAAATTCCTATCTAAGCAGCATATCTCTATTACTGCAGTTCCATAAAAAGTATATCTATTTATATCTGAGGGATTTTAAATTCAGTGAAACAAAATGTCATCTAGCTAATAGAGCAACTCTTTCTAAGTGAGGTTTTATTAATTGTCATTTAATCTGTGAATAAAGCTTCTGGTCAGTTTTGACGGACATATTGCATTCAATCACATTGAATTACTTAAATAGGGATTTTATCTACAGATCTTTACAGATACTCTTTAAACCTACTTACAGTTATTAAAGTCTTAGTCTTGTGTGACTGTGGAGTTGCGTTTTTTCAAACTGAGAGATAACCATCTGACTTTAGTTTTATTTAACTCTTAAATCATTCTCATTTATATAATGATAGATTTGTTTAAAGTTGGCCTTTTTCAATATGCAATTTGAAGACGAGAAATTAATAAATCATGGCTACAGCATGACTGGGACTGAACAAGGTAGTGAAGGATAGTGAACTTATTTCCAGATTATTTATTGAAATTGGAACCAGTTGCATTTTATTGACATACATAATTAAATATTAGGGTGGGGGCTTGATGGTGGTGGCTAATTTTTTGCTTGCTTCTGGTTCGGGTTTTTTAATAAACATCCCATAGTTGAGTTTGAGGGCACAGCAAGAATTTTGTTCCAGTTTCTCAATTGTTGGACAGTTCCACTGAGGTTTTGCAACCTGAATTTAGGTTTCTCCATGGATGAGTCAATGAACTTTCCTGTGTAACTAGGTTCTCCTTACTCCTAGTGTAGATCCAGGCCTGGAGGTTGTTGGCCCTGCCTGTGGCAGGGGGGTTGGAACTCTATGATCCTTGGGGTCCCTTCCAACCCAGACCATTCTATGATCTAACCAGAGCTGTCAATAGATTCTAGAGAAGAACTTTCAGTTACCTACAGGTAACCTACAGTTAGTTGGTCAACCAAATACTGCTTCAGATGAATCGAGCAGCTCTTAACAAATTAAAATAGAGGCATAGGGACTGTACCCACTTCTAGACATCTACAATGTTACCTAAATTTATCTTCCTAGATCTGGATGTGAAAGCCAGAGATGAAAAAAGTTTGTATCCAGATAAACTCTTCCTCTTCAGATTACCTGAAGATCCATAAAGGTTCTGCATGTTTATGTCTTATGATGATGCTGACTAGGATCAGCCTTCAGTGGGAATTATACCATTAAAACATAAAATATAATTTAAAATATTGCATGGATCCAGAGCACATTATTACCACTAATTTATTACATTCATTAGAAAGTAATTTATATTAAACAGTTTTTAGTGTGCCTTTTGCTGTTAGCCAAACTAAAATTATTTTAACATGTGTACACATAAATAATCCATATTTCATATTTTTCATAGTCCATATTTCATTTCCAGTAGAATAATTTAATTTCCTTTTATATTTTAATACATGTAGCACTTAACTTTACAGTCTAAATACTTTGTTTCCATGGGCATATTTTATTCAAATCAGTTCATGTAATTGATTTATATTTAGTTCAATTATTTGTTTTAACTTTGTTTAACTTTCAATCTATGTTTCAACAATCAAAACTCTGGTTTAGCAAGTGACCTAAGAAATAGCTGGTAATATAAGTTCATCAAGTAATTTAGAATTACCCATATTTACCAATTAAATGCTTAGGTAATATTTTTAGTTCCCAGATCCATAATTTTAAAAATTGCTTAATGATTTGGTGCTAAAATTCTTGTTAGTCTTTCAGAGCAAATACTAGTGAATTATTTTATCCTACAAACACATCTGTTGCTTTGCTACTTCCTGTTTTCCCTATCAAAGTGAAAAATGACACACACAAAAATGTTAATTTTAATTACTGAAAAAAAATACATTAGTAAAAGCAAGTGTAAGGATTTTAATGGAAATTGACATATCAATATTTTCATTATTCTTACTGAGGAACAGAAATTTCCATACTGGAATGGTTGAAATAAAAAAGATATTTGTTACTGATTTTTTTTTAATATAATGACATGGAATAGGTATTTTTGTTATTCTCTTTAAATAAAACCTTCAATATGAAGTGAAAACCAGAGTTTTGTAAAGTTTATCAAACCAGGTTAATACCTTCTGCCTAAGAAAAATTTCATTGTGTCCACTCTTTTCTAGTATATGCTTGGGGAATGAGAATATGTAGCACTGCAGATAATTTAATCCTATTGAACAGTATTAGGTCTTATGAAAAATGTGTATCATTTACCTGGAAGTGTGTGAAACATATTTTTCCTGGATTATTTTAGCATTCTGATTAAAAATAAATATTACTGGTACTGCTAATAGATTAAATATGTTGGGTATTTTTGATTAATTTTCAGACTAGTAAATGGTTGAAAGGCTTTCTGGTCATTATTGGACACAAAAAAACATTCACTTTGAGATATTTTTTTGACTAAGTACCTTACTGCAAGCATTTCTCCTCTACTTCATAAATAATAAATATTATATATAAGAAAAAATATAAATTTCTTCAAGTTTGTCTACTTTTAATAAACTGAACAAATACTGGTTTTTTACTGCCTACTCTATGTTCATGCATGTGTGTTAGGTAGGTTAAAAATTTCTTCATTAGAGATTCATATCCTAACCTAGCTTCAGCTACAGGAGGATTTGATACATTGCTTTGCATTACTTCTCCCTGATGACAGAGATCATCAGGCAATATTTTTTTCAGCCTAAAAATCAGTTTTGGTGCCTGAATGAAGTTATCACCTCTTCTTTTAAAAATTTCCTGTAAAAAACCCCAACAAACAAACAAAACCGAAAACCCAAACCCAAAAAAAAAACCAAGCCAAACTCTGAAAGAGATAATGATACGGTACAGATTAGATTGATAATACTTGGTTGATACCACCCTGTGCAAAAGAGAGTTTAACTTCTAAATGTTAATGTTAAATCTTCGTTTTAAAGTCCTCTGCCATAATTGAGTTCCTAGCTCATATCGCCTTCATAATCAGCAGCTTGTGAACATAAACCTTCTTGGTAAACTTATTCTATAAATTATTGATATTTCTGCTGGAGATAATGGTGTTTGTGACCCTGTCTGAATATTTTCATATAACAATAATCCTACATTCTAAGGTCATAGGTATACTGGAAATTATTTTAATCTTAAATACTACCTGAATCTTATGTTTAAATAACATAATTTTCTCTTTTTCTAGTAAACTGTTACAGAGATTAAAAATCACTTTGAAAATACTCCCACTGGCTTTATTGTCAAGCATAAATGTGAAATAAAAAATAAACTCCAAAACCCACCATCTATGTAAATTCTGATCTCTAGACATGTTGAGAAGAATAAGAAATTATGGATGAAAGCTGATCCCACTTGAGGATTAGGTATAGTGTAACATTTTAAATGATAAACCATGTATAAAATACAGTCTATAAAAAATAGTTATACTGTGGTGGCTTGTTGTTTTTTTCTAATTATGTTTTCCCACAGATAAAATATGACTATAAAGATCAAATTAAGTATTTGCTGTTCGACTGTCTTGAGTAAACCAGGAAGTATTTTTGTAATATCAATGGGAAATAATTCAAGTAAGTTATAATTTGTTTAATGTGTTGTGAAATGTTGTGGCTCCATAACCAATGACAACAATAAGGTACTGCTGTTAGTTTATATATGTTTATGTAAAATTCATGCTGGTTTTACATAGTCATAAATTGTAGTATTAAATTTACATCAATAATCTGTACTTCCACCCAATTACACTTCTAAAGTAAATGCGTAAGTCAGTGGATGCCTGTTATTTTTTCACGCTTTATCTGTTACGGGGTAAATTAATTTTTGCAGTCCTTATTCAACCCAGAATTAATTCAAACATAAAGGAATGCAAGGGGTGATTGAACCAACATTACCATAGCAGGGTGCATTTGTCTTTTCCCACATCCAGTTCTGAGTTCCTCTGTATTCTAACTGGCCTAAACTGATGAGAAACACATCCACATGAGCACTGCTGTCATCAGATTCTCCCCAGTCCTTTTCCTCCCAAGTACTTCCTTCTGGGAGTGTTATAATATAATAAGCTATATATAGCTTTCTCAGAGTTAAGAGGTTTGCACATGATTTGGATATTGAAGCTAGGTCTTACAAGCTTTGCCTTAATGATAAATCTGTCTTCCTATCAATAAGAGCAGAAACATTTGCTCAGTTCCAACTTTCTTTTGCATGGACCAGCTTATGCAGGGAGTGGAATGTAGTGGCCTGTCACTCAATATTCATCTGGAAAAAATCATATCATATTAAAAATAAATATAACTGGAGAGATAAAGTTTGCTGAGATTGAGAGGCAGAGAATGGCTGCAAAAGGGGTATTTATGGAGCCCTGCTCTAAAAGGCCATCGGTAGAAAAATCCCCTTAACTCTGTGACTGTAGAAGAAACAGCCAGACCTCACTCTTATGAGTATAGCACTTAAGGGTCTCAGAAATGAACTTAACACTAGCAACTCCAGATGACTGCTAACTGGGGTATCTCTTCTGGATAGCATGAGCCTCATATCCCTTGCTGGAATGTTGCTCCAAGACATGCAGAGGAGAAAAGCAAGTAAAAATATTATTTGTACAATTACTGTTGGTGATATGCAAGAATAAGATATGACAAGGTGTAACATCACAATCCCTTTGATTTTCAATATCCCAAAACCTGGCATAGAATCATAGAATGTTTTGGGTTCCATGGGACTTCAAAGATCCTCTAGTTCCAACCCCATGCCATGGGCAGGGACATATTCACTAGACCAGGTTGCTCAAAGCCTCATCCAACCTGGCCTTAAACAGACTTCCACAGCCTCTTGGGGCAACATGTGCCAGGGCCTCACCACCCTCATAGAACAGAATTTCTTTGTAACATCTAATATAAACCTCCCCTCTTGCAACTTGAAGCCATTGCCTCTTGTCCTATCACTACACTCCCTGATGAACAGTACCTTTTTAGGGCCCCTTTAAGTATTGGTGGACTGTTATTAGGTTTCCCCAGAGCCTTCCCTTCTCGAGACTGAACAAACCCAACTCTCTCACCCTGTCTTCATAGGAGAGGTGCTTCAGCCCACTGATCATCTTTGTGGCCCTCTTCTGAACTTGCTCCAACAGCTCTAGTCTTTCCTTTAGTGGGGATCACAGAGTACTGCAGGAGAGGTTTCAAGTGAGCAGAGTAAAGGGGCAGAATCACCTCCCTTGACCTCCTGGTCACGTGGTTAGTTATGCTGCCCTGGACAGTTGGCCTTCTGATCTGCTAGTGCACGCTGACAGCTCATGTTGAGGTGGGGTTGGTCCAGGAACTTCTCAAAGGGATTAATGCATACAAATCCATGGGCCTGGATGGGATGTGTGCTGAGGGAGCTGGCGGAAGTGATTGCTGATCCACTCTCTGTCATCTTCAACAGGTCTTGGAGAACAGAAGTGCCTGAGGACTGGAGGATAGCCAATGTCACTCTGGTCTTTAAAAAGGGCAGGAAGGAGGATACTAGCCAGTCAGCCTTACTTCTGTCCCTGGAAGGGTGATGGAACAGCTTGTTCTGGATGCCATCTCCAAGCAATTGGAAGAGAAGAAGGTCATGAGGAGTAGTCAGCATGGATTCACCGAGGGGACATAGTGCTCCACCAATCTCATAGCCTTCTATGATCTCATCACCGGCTGGGTGGATGGAGGGAGAGCAGTGGATATCATCTATCTTGACTTCAGCAAGGCTTTTGATACTGTCTCCCATGACATCCTGATAGCAAAGCTGAGAGAGCATGGAATAGATAAGTGGACAGGGAGGTGGGTTGAGAATTGGCTGTTGGGCCAAGCTCAGAGGGTTGTGATCAGTGGAGCAGAATCTGAATGGAGGCCTGTGACTAGAGGTGTTCCCCAGGGCTCAGTGTTCAGTCCAGTCCTGTTTAACATCTTCATTGATGACCTTGATGAGGGAATAGCATTCACCCTCAGCAAGGGCAGATGATACAAAGCTGGGAGGAGTGGCTGACACGCAGGAACACTGCGCTGCCATCCAGTGAGACCTGGAGAGGCTGGAGAGCTGGGCAGGGAGAAACCAGATGAAGTTCAACAAAAGCAAGTGTAGAGTCTTGCACCTGGGGAGGAATAACCATTTGTATCAGTACAGGCTGGGGGATGACCTGCTGGAGAAGAGCTCTGTGGAGAAGGACCTGTGAGTCCTGGTTGATGACAGCAGTGTGCCTCGGTGGCTACGAGAACCAATGGGATCCTGGGGTGCATCAGGAGGAGTGTGGTCAGCAGGTCAAAGGAGGTGATCCTCCCCCTCTACTCTGCCCTGGTCAAGCCCCACCTGGAGTACTGTGTCCAGTTCTGGGCTCGCTGGGATAAAAAAGACAGGGATCTCCTTGAGAGAGTCCAAAGAAGGGCTACGAAGATGATTAAGGGCCTGGAGCATCTCCCCTATGAGGAAAGGCTGAGTAAGCTGGAACTGTTCAGTCTTGAGAAAAGAAGACTAAAGGGGGACCTAATTAATGTTTATAAATATCTTAAGCATGGGATGCAAGGGCAATTGACCAGCCCCTTTTCAGTGGTCTGTGGGGATAGGACAAGGGGCAATGGCTGCAAGTTGGAGCACAGGAAGTTCCGGATCAACATCTGAAAGAACTTTTTCACAGTGAGGGTGACAGAGCCCTGGCACAGGCTGCCCAGGGAGGTGGTGGAGTCTCCTTCTCTGGAGATATTCAAGACCCATTTGGACACCTCCCTGTGCAATATGAGCCAGGGAGCTGCTTTGGCAGGGGGGTTGGACCCAATGATCTCTCGAGGTCCCTTCCAACCCCTATGATTCTATGTTGAGCTTGTCATAAATCAGCACCCCAAATCTTTCTCCTTGTGTCTGCTCTCAATCCATTCTTCATCTGAAGTTGTGCTTGGGCTTGTACCTATCCACACGCAGAACCTTCCACTTGGCCTTGCTGAACTTCATGCAGTTCACATGGGCCCATCTCTCCAGCCTGTCAAGGTCCCTCTGGATGGCATCCCTTCTCTCCAAACTCACAATATGCTTTGGTGTTGTCAATTTGCTGAGGGTGCACTCTATCCCATTGTCCAAGTCACCAACAAAGATGTCGAATACTGCCGGTCTCAGTATAGACCCCTGAGGAACACTACTGATCATGGATCTCTGCGTGGACATTGAGCTGTTGACTGCAACTCTTTGATTGTGATCATTCAGCCAATTCCTTACCCACTCCGTGGTCTTTCTGTTGAATACATGTCTCTCCAATTTAGAAACAAGGATGCCATGCTCAACAATGTTGAATGTGTTGCAAAAGTCCAAGAACATGGTGTCTGTCATCCTTCCCTTGTCCACCATCTCTGTTACTCCATCATAAAAGGCCACCAGATTTCTCAGGCACTATTTGCCCTTAGTGAAACCATGTTGGCTGTGTCAAATAAATTCCTTATTCTCCATGTGCCTGAGCATAGTCTCCAGGAGGATCTGCTCCATATCTTGCCCAGCACGAGTTGAGACTGACCTGTCTGTAGTTCCCTGGGTCCCCCTTTTTCCCTTTTTTAAAAATGGGGGTTATGTTTCCCTTTTCCCAGTCAGTGGGGGCTTCACCAGACTTCCAGGACCTCTCAAATATGATGGAGAGTGGCTTGGCCACTTCATCCGCCAATTCCTACAGGATATGTGGGTGAACCTCATCAGGTCCCATGGAATTGTGCACCTCCAGGTTCCTTAAGTGTTCTTGAACCTGATGTTCTCCTACAGTGGGCAGTTTCTCATACCCCCAGTCCCTGTCCTTGCCCTCCGTGACTTGGATGGTGTGTCTAGAGCTCTTGCTAGTGAAGATTGAGGCACCTCAGCCTTCTCCATATCCCAGCTAACCAGGTCACCAGTTCCATTCTAGAGAGGGACCACATTTTCCATCATCATCCCTTTCTCATTGATATACCTGTAAAAACTTTTCTAGTTGTATGTCAGCATCTCTCTCCAGTTACACTCACAGAATGTCAGGGAGTTGTGTTTTCCATATAGCTCCTCTAAACATGTTTTCCTTAAGGCTTGTTCAATGTAAGAGTTATTGCTCTCCTTCCTAAATTTCAGTCACATACAAATACCAAAAACCTGATAACTGTATAGATTATTATGTATATAATACTCATCCTTTGAGTATTGAGGTGAGGTTTCAGAACACAGAAGTACTAGACTCCCACATGTCAAAACACCGGATATTCCAAATTATAAAGAAAAATTGACATGCCTGTTTTTACAGCACAGACAAAACATTTCAGATTAAATGGGTTATTTATTCTATAGTAGCCCAAGTACTTTCATGAGATAATAAAAGAACAGCAAGTATAATTTTATTTTTGTTTGATGAGCAAACTGAAAAATTATTCAGTTCAGATCAACCCAGAGATAGGGAGGTATTGCATCATAAAAACAACTCAGCAAAATGAAGAAAAAACTCACAAGACAAGAGTGCCTATAGTTTTATTTCATTAATATGCCATATATTCTTTTTCTCATTTTTGACTAAAAATTTTTCATTCTTAATGGAAGAAATGGATGGGGAGATAAGACACCTTAAATTCCTTTTAAAAATATCTTATCTTTTGTATGAATTCAATTAATTTTACCCACAAAGTAAATAATTCTGTTTCTTTCAAAATGCGGTCCTATATCTGAAAAGAATGAAAATTTTTCAAGTTGCATAGTCATGCTCATGAGAAAAGTTGGTGTAAATGGAGGTGAGGATGAGTAGTAAAGAAGTTAAATATCTTTTTGTGTATGTGTGTGTGTGTGTGTGTGTGTGTTATAGCTAATTATCTTTAAGACTCTGAAAGATTTCACATTTGGATTTTATAAAACCTACCACATATGTCTGCGTGTATGTATGTCCTGGTTTCAGTCAGGATAGAGTTAATTTCATTTGTAGCAGCGGATGGAATGCTGTGTTTGGGAGTTAAAATGAAAACAGTGCTGATAACACCCTGATGTTTTTAGTTGCAGTCAGACAGTCAATGCCAGGACAGGTGACCCAGATGGGCCAAAGAGAGTATTCCATGCCAATTACGTCCTGCCCAGGAAAAAGGGGGGCTGATGGGAGGAAGAAGGGGCGGTTCCGGGACGCGAGCGGCCGGGACGCGAGGGTCTTGGGGGACGGTCGGGTTCCGGGACGGCTCTGGGTGGTACGGCCTGAGTTGTGTGGTTCGGTGAGAAACTGCATTGTGTATCAATATTTTCATATTCTTTTGCTCTATAGTCCTGTTAGCATTGTATATATTTTATTTTTCTGTTATCTTAGTAAACTATCCTTATCCCAACCCACGGGCCTCTTAGTTTCTTGGTTTTGGAGTTATTTGCCCCTTCCTTTTCCCTTCCCTTGTTTCCCCCCTCCCCTTTTTCCCTTTTCTCCTGCTCTTTTACTTTAAGGAGCAGGCAGCTGCGTGGATCTCGGCCCAAGCCGGGGTGAAACCACGACAATGTACTTGTGTATGTATTACATTGCCATAATACTCACCCCACCCATTATTAATTGGCTGACTTCTTTTAGAAATGTAAACAAAAATGGGTCCAGAGGAAAGATTGTGTTGCAGTGAAGAGGGAGGTCAGCAGAAAGAGGAATGGCAGATTGCTGAACTCAAGATAAAGTTTATATCACTTGTATGTCTACTTTATCAAGTACACCACATTGTAGCAGCCAAATGAGACACAATTTTTTAAAGCAATGCCAGCTGTAAGAAAGACCTTTCAAGGGAGTGTAAGTTTTCATATACACATCTCTCAAAACATTGTAGCCTCTAAGCTCTTCACATATATTATTGAATCTTTGTTCTCAGTAAAGATGCTTAAGGACAGAGTGAAGTGTTTTGATTCTTTGATTACAGATGATAGAGAAAAAACAGATAAGAAAGAAAAAATGTAAAGAAAAAAAGGGGAAGGGGAATGCAAGGAGACACAACAAAGTGCTTAAAGTAGCATGTTGCAGAGAGTCCAAACCAATTGTCTTGAAAATGCCTTCTCACCTGCCTCCCAACAGGTCCTCAACACCACTTTTTTTTTCACCTTAATACTCTCCAAACACTAAAAGGTTTTGGTTTTGACTTAGTATGGAAAAGCTCCAGGTTTAATAAATTTTAACTAACACATGGATCCTCAAGGATGTTTAGGGGATCATGATTAGAAATTGGAAGATTTCGATCTCTTTATTCACTCAGTTAAATTCAAGCAATCCTGACAGACACATCCATCATCCTGCACTGCTAGTCTGCAAATTAAGTACATGAGAACACTTTGTGCTACAGTTCCAGTGGTAGAAAGGCATACAATGTTCTAAGCCGGAAATTGTATACCTGTTCAAATAATTACATCCTGCTGTTTCCTGCTGCAAAACTTTTAAATCAAATCCAGTTCAGATCTTTGCACCACTTCAATATAGAAGTGAAAATGATAATACTTATATACAAATTTCCTGCATCAGAGAACCTTTACATTCCATATTACACAAAAGCAAAACTATTTGGAGCAATCTGTAGCATCCATGAAGATTAGTCTTGAAGTTAGAAGACGTGTATGTGGAACTTCAGGTTTTTCTAGGATTTATTCTTGATCCACTTTGAGGATGCTGGGCTAATGACTTAGCCTTTATATCATTATAAAAGGTTGTCTTTTTCTTCCAGAATTATATCTGAAATAAATAGAATGAAAATCTCATATCACTGAAAAGAAATTGTGCAACCGTTTCTCAAGTTCATCTCTAAAAGATGTATCTTGAGTGACAGAAGCAGTAGTTGGCAGGGGAAGAAGATGGAAGCACAGACCAGATCATATAGGTCCAAGTCTGTCCCTCCTGTCTGCTGTAAGATTCTGCTTTTCATTCCTGATAATGTTCTTTTGGACACCCTCAGCATTCTGGAACTGAGTTTATGTCCCAACTCTTATTCTCTGGTCTGATTTTTATCCCTGTTACCTTATTTCTTGATTTTTATTCCTGTGTAATAATCTTTGCAAACTTCTGAACATTCTTTCCCTTCATGACTCTAATATTTTGACAATATCTATTTCCTCTGATGATTTCTTGATGTCTTCAATATATCAATGAAAAAAAAAAAAGCAGTCTGTGTTACCACACCTGTACTCTTGTAGTCTGTACTGTAAACCTTTCATCTTTCTGCAATAAGAATTTCACAAAGAATCAGAACACAAACATTTAGAGAAAAGAATTAGTAGCATAAACTGCATTTTTTGGGGGCAGCAAAAAGTAGATTAGTCAGAATTCCTATTTAGGAGTAAACCCAATTCCTATTTAGGAGTAAACCAAATCAAACCAAACAAAAAAAATCCAGGAATCCTTTACTGAACTAATTTCCAGTTCCTGTAGAACTTTATTTGCAATAAACACTGTTTGATCATTGTAAATTTTTATTCAAGGTCATCAGAACACTGAGAAAAATAATTCACCTGTGTGAGCATAAAGAGCTCTGCAGAAGTGTATCTCATTGCTCCCACTAAATACTAGGTGGATGCTCTTATTTTTATATTAACAACTGAAACTGAAAAAAAGACCTTATTTCTTCTGATGATTTATTTATGGTTTCAATAACAGAAGAAAAAAACCCCAACTTATCAATTTATTAATGTAGAGGAACTTATAGTCATGATTTAATGTGGAAACATACCTACTGACTGATCCTTATGTGGTTCTTCCTTTAGAAAGAGGGTATTACTTTCCATCTATATGACTGCTGCGGCTAATGTCTAAGACTGCTGCAGCCTTAAAAATGCACAGTTCATTCTGCAGATGGTGATAGCTCTACTAACACTTCTATTGTTAGTTTGAAAGTCAAGTGATGATATGTGTAGGTGTATGTGTGGGAGCAGTGCAAAGAATTACAAGGATTTTCTCCCACTCTAACAATCCACATGGAAAAGAGGACCTTATGAAACAATGTTTTGTTCCTCTGGTATTTTTAATCAGTCTGATATTTCATTAGAATATCATTTTATTGTACAGCCTGTCATTTTTCTAAGGAGTCTCTTAAAGAAAAAAGCTTTTATGTTTTCTCTTCACATTTTGATATGTCATCACTTAAAAAAAATCTTAAACTGTGTCAAAGCAGAAAAAATAGCTGGAAAATTAATGATTTATCCTGACAGTCATGTAATTTATGCTTCTAGTTTTTTTCAACAATTATGCATTTGTTGGACCTGCTAGTAATTGGAAGTTCCTTAAAAGACAACGCCTGCCAGTTTTCTACTCTGTAATTTCAGTGGTGGCTGCAAAACAGGAAATTTATCAGTATCTGATTATAAATACATCCTTCATGCTATAGCTATGTGAGGATAAAGCAGTTGACCTGAACTACCCAGATAAATACTTCAGCTCCCAAATAGCTTTCTGTTTGGCTTCTAGAATTCATTTAGGACATTTTAGCATCCTGTTTAGATTTTCATCAGTTCAGGTTACCCACACAAATTTCCTATTTACTCTGAGTTAGGGAAAGTCCTTCTTTGTTCTTTCTTTGGGTCCCATGTCCCCCCCTTCCCCCTCCTCCCCATTATGGTATGAATTTCTTCTGCACTAATCTCTGGTTTTATTTTGGTGTTATACATACATATATAAATGTATATGTATGAATATGTACATATATTTTTGTATGTGCATATGCAGATATTTTGTGCATAGGCAAGAATATGAATGTACATGCTAACATATACTAATTTTCCTTAGTTTTCGATTCAACTTCACGTGGTCTATATTCTTAGATAATAGAGAACAATTACACCAAATCTTCCTTCATCATCCACCTCTCCCTCATGCTTTTAATACACTTGTTCATAGGTCCAGCTGTTTTTTCTCAATGCTCAGAAATAAGCTTATTAGCTGTACATTTCGAATAATGAGGGCTCAGAGAACTAGCTTGGGATGATCTGTACTACTCCTCTAATTATTTTTTTCCTTTTCATGGCAACTGTAGTTATATCCACCAATATAATTTTCACTGAAATTCAGACTCCAAAAAATGCAGACAACTGGCAAATTGTATTTTACTTGAACTCCCATGAACATCAATAGAGTAAGGGACTCTCTTGTGAGTCAAGTATTGTTGAGTAGCACAAAGTAACTTAGCGATTAAAAATGATGATATACTTCTAAATGATTCACCATATATAGCAGGTCCATCTTTTTGTAGACATTACTGAATGAGATCTTTGCTGGGACATAGGAACTGTTTGGCATTTTGATTGTGATCATTCATAAGCTATTATTTCACCTATTTCTATGTACTTTTAAACTGTTTTTAATTCACCTACTTGTCTCACTCTCTAGCAACTCAACGTGCTTATATTTTTATAATTTATTACACACCAAAATATATCTGTAAAGTCCCACATCTGTTCCAACTGACAGAATAAAATACACTTTTCCCTTGATCCTACCAACTATACATACTAACTTTGCATTTGGCTTTAGAGTCGTAAGTTTTATTTGTCACCATTACTTGTACTCCTGTTGGATTGGTTCATGGATTTAGGAGGGGTTTAGAAAGAAAAGAAAACCGGCAGTCATGAAAGAAGCTTGGATAGCAAATTTATAGCATGTGTATAAGGATTTTGCATATAGAGTGTGTGGAAACAATTTAAAATGTAGTCATACCTAACTACAAAATGAGAACGCCTAACTATGGTGTTTGTGAGTTGGTGTTTTTTTTGTTTTGTTTTTGATTTTGTTTTTGGGGGGTTTTTTGTTTGTTTTTTTTATTATTATTATTTTATTGTAATGAAAGAAATATAGTAGGAAAAGCAGTAAAAAAATCAAATATAAATAAATCTATATATATCAATTAGATCTGTACAAAGAGTTCCTAAATGAACCCATGTATCAACAATATTATTGTCAGTAATGTGAAACCAGCCAAATCATGCTTTCACTTTTACTGCTCAGTTGCTGTATTTGTATAGGTGGTGACCAGAGAGTGTCAAGTGTTTTGTTTTACAATAACTTCTGAAGTTTTGATTGTCTTTCTCTGATTTATCCTTGTCTCACTCTGAAAGTAATGGCCTTCAGGGAAAGGGAAACAAGGGAGAATGGAGTATGATTCTGAGACATGACTCAGACAAAATGAGAATAATTTTGCCATCTTCTCCAATCCACATTAAAGGGATGTAAATAAAATATTTTCAGAAGTTTTGAGTTATATAAACAAATAAAAGAAAACCAATCATGAAACAAGTTTGCAGAAATGGGAAATTGAAGTCATCTGATAAATCAATATTCAGGAACATGATTTTCTAATAGACCGGAATCTCTTGACAATTAGCATCTTGATTTCTCATTCATTATACAATGCACTTTAGAGAGCCTATTGAGATCCTGTCTTCTGGAACTAAGCGCTACATAAATACATAGTAACATTAGATTGAATTCTCATTCTGAGGGTGAGAGTTTAGGCCTCTAAATGTACCTATTTAGAGAGGTAAGAGATGGAAAACATCAACTTTTTCTGTCACTTGCCAGCTGCATCCCAGACTAAAGTGAGAGAGAAATATATCACTTACTGACAAGGTGAAAAAAGAATGGGAAGACCAGGTGAAACCATACATGTATCCAGTGAATCCCCTGACACTCTGTCTGAAGACCTAATCTACATCAAATAATTTTCTGAGACAGATAGCACACTTTCAGCACAGAGTAACAGAGGGAAATATGACTGTTAGTAGTAAAACTGTTGTTTATCCTTCTACTTGACCTTGTGCAAAAGCCAGGATATTACCATTGAAACATAACCTAGAAAATAAATGGAGAAATGTACTTGTCTTCTCCCATTTTCCCCATATGGAAGTAAGGCTTTGTGAGTTTATGCCAGGTACTTGAGCAAAAGAAGCTACAAAACACCCAATTATTACCATGTCTGAACCCTGAAGTATTTTATATTACCTTCAACACCAGCTGTTTGTCACTTTGCCAATGTTCACGGAAGCTTGTAGAGGTGTGACGTTCATCAGATACTTCTTTATCCTATCTTACTTTGTATGAATTTTATCCTGCTAATAGCACCCAATTTCTTTCAGAATTTTCATATTCATTTTTAGGAGGCTGATGGGGAATCTTATTGTTCTTTACAACTCCCTGAAAGGAGGTAGTAGCCAAGTGAGTACTGGTCTCCCACATAAAAAACAGTAGGATGAGAATAGCCTCAAACTATCTCAGCAGAGGTTTAGATTGGATATTAGGAAAATTTTCTTCATCTAAGGAGTGTTATTGGAACAGGATTCCCAGGGTCAACATCCCTGGAGGTATTTAAAGATGTGCAGACGTGTTACTTAGGGACATGGTTTAGTGGTGGACATGACACTGCTAGACTAGTGGTTGAACCTGATGATCATAAAAGTATTTTCCAATGAAAAGGTTTGAGATTCATAAGTTTTGCAGGAAAAACATAATTTATTTTCTTTCACATTCTTTTGTTTTATGTTTCTTTGTATTGGTTACAGCCATTACTTGCCATTCCTTTGTGATATGAAAGGGAGTTCTAACACGAATATTTACACATAAATAAAGTTTAAATATTTAGAACATCAGTGAGAAAGTATTGTACTTGATCAAAGTCTACTGCAGCTGACGTATTTTTTAAGAAAAAAATAATAGAAGAAATTTCACTATTGAATTTTCAGTAATTTGTTTGGTCGGAGTAAAATCAACTTCAATTGGTCATCCTTTTGCTTTCATTTTTGTTTGCCTTGCAAGTTAGATTTTTTTTCTAAATATTCCCAATTCATATTCAAGTTTGGAAATGAAAGTCTCATTCCATCTTTCTACATTATTCAATACAATAAGAAAGAATTTTAGTGCTTACACTACCCTATGGCTCTGTGTGTAACCTTTACAAATCCTGTCCTTCTCTGCAAAGCAGACAAGTAAGATGAGGCCATTGTTTGCACAGTTTAATCATTCTGCTGCTGCTGGCAAATGAGTCAGACAGAGACTTGATTATGCTGTGAGAGTTGTTTTGTTTCTATATTTCTAACAGGAGTGGGAAGACTAAATAATTTTTATTTTTGTTGTCAGTTACATGAAAAAGTTGGATTTTTGATATTTTGTTTAAAAAAGTGGTGTTTACATGATTTTGTTAGGATTTAATTTTGAGATCTAATGCAGAATGCGTCTTGGTGGTAGAGGGGCAAGTGTTTCTATTATTTTACTTGGTATTTCTGTCAGGTTTAGAGATTACCTGAATAACAGAGAAAATCTTTAATAACAAAACAAAACTAAACAAAAATAAAATTGTCAATGCTTCTTAAAATTTGAACTACTTTAGAAGTGCAGTTGACAGAAGGAGGGGGTAGATAACAAAGCTTAGATTTTTCCAAGATTTGATCTTCAGATTAATTCTGTTTTCTTTTCCTAAGAAATCCTGTCTTTAGTAGCTTGATTTCATTTCTTTTCAATATTTCATTAAGTTTTGCACTGCATGCCCACATTATTCTACTTTCAGAACTGGATGTGAACTCAATAGATAGCTACTGTAATATGGTTTGGGTTTCTCTAAACAACTCTGAGCTGCTCCAGATGACAAGCAGCCAAAGCAGAGCTAGTGTTAACACTTCCATTCAGACAAACTGTGAAAACTTTAAGGTTGAAAATCATAGTCTTGTGTATGTTTGAGTGCCTCGTGCCAATAGACAGAAATAATTATAGTAGATGTTAAAAGTTTACAATATCAAAGATAGCTTCTTGCTCTTTCTCTTGAATAGTGTTTACATATTCCAACAAACGCCTCCATTTTTTCTCAAACCTATAGAATAGAATCATAGTGTATAATGTGTTGGAAGGGACCCAGGAAGATCACTGAGTCCAACTCCTAACATGCCTTAACAATAGCTCCTCATGCACATTTTGGGACAGAATTCTGCCCTGCTTTCTTGAGTTGTGGTTAGAACTCACCAATAAGACCCAAGATTAACTCCAGCTACTAGAAGTAGAGTTTGACAATTACCCTTGAAAAGTTCTGGAAAATTGTCCAGATAGTTGAACTTGCTGCTGTTGCTCTTACATATTTGTTTAATTCAATACATGCTTTTAAAAACAAATGTTTGAAAAATATACAAATGTCCTGTTTATTGTTAATATTCTTGAGTATTCAGAACGTCAAGATGTAATATTTGGGACTTTTTTTCTAAATTGAAGTCTATATTAAAGTTTTCCTTGTAAATTCCAAGCCTATAAAAAGAACAAACTCAGGAGACTCTAGATAATAGACACAGTACCTGCCTTTTTCCCTGTGGCATATTAAAGTACAATTCTGTTAAATTTCAAACTGTCTCCCAAATTTATAGCTAATTAACTCTCAATGATATGTCCAACAGCCAACATCAAGGGCAAATTTTGAAATACATTTTTTTTTTCCTTGTCCTGTTTCTCATTGTATAGATGCAATCAGTGTAATTTAGCAAAACCATGTTTTATAGACAATGTGTGTGTGAAGGGAGAAAATGGGATAATGAAACGCTAAGTGGAAACAGGTGAGCACATTCTGTTAGGAAATTAAAACAAAACCAAACCAAAAAAAAAGCACTTTTCACTCCCACATTTCCTGCACAATGTATTTATGGTATTTATTATGAAGTGCCTATCAAAACTACAACTGGTCAAAAAAATTACTTGACCCTGAATTTATTTTTGAATGAAGAATTAAAGTATAGTGTTAAATTAGTTGCAATTCTGAAAAGAGCAGTGCTAATTTTGACAAGACCAAAGGCCTGATTTCCACTTTTTTTTTAGTCCCATCAAGGATAATTCTTCAAGTGTTAACTGGCATGCACATAGTGTGAGAGTAAAAACAAGTGCCCTGTCTCCTAAAGGTTCTTGTAGGATTATGTATACAATTCTGTTTAGCATCACCCATTTTAATTTTGTACCTCCCACTAGCTGAGTTATGTGTGGAACTAAGTGTGAGGTCTGCTTACTCCCCAGCCTGTAATTTTAGATGATTAGATGCCCAGGAAGAATATTCAGAAGTAATGTCAATTGATTTTAGGCAATCAGAGGAGAAAAAAAAAAAGGTAACAATATCAGACAGAATATGAGATATTAGTAGATGATATAATCAGGTCATTTTCCCCTAAGCTTTGGAAATGCCTTTTGAAGTTAATTTGTATTGTAGCTACTTTTTTTCCACAGCTCCTTTCTCACTGAAACGCAACAGGCTTTTTCCTTAATTGCTGATATAAACACAATTGTGCTGTCTGATTGGTACAAGCACTGTCTGCCTTTTGCTGCATTTAACACATGTATGTTCTTTCCCTCCCGAGAAGATTACATGCTGCATATAATGTTTTGCATCACACAGGTCTTATCAATATTATCAGTGCATTTTTAACATCTTTTTAGTCCCTTTAAGTTGTATACCTACCCTTCTGGGTGTTCACTAAAACATCCCAGTTTTTATTTATTTTTAAAAAAAGGCAGACAAACTTAATTACATATTTGATAGGTACCACTGCATTGGTAGTGTCCCAATTAAGCATAACCAAACAGAAAGGTATGATGTTGTTCAGAACCGCATATGTCAAAGCAAATGTATTTTAGCCCCTTTTGCCAAGGAGGTAAAAAAATAAATCAGCATCAGGTAAGAAGACTTTAATCATTCAAGTAGTCAAATAGCCTTTTAGATACCAAAGAGAGACCAAGGAATTAAATTATTTTGAGGATGTAGCTTGACAAATCCATGGAAAACTGTGCATATAAGTTAAAAGGAGAATGCCTGAGCATGAGCGGGATATTTCCACTGTGCTGTTACACTCTGAACAGTTCTTGACTGATACACATTGCTTTCACAAACTATTTTCTGTCCTAAGGAACCTGCTTTGGCAGGGGTTTGGACCTCATGATCCCTTGAGTCTCCTTCCAACCCCTATGATTCTGTGATTCTTTTAAAATTGCTTTTCAGAGATTTATTGATTGCTTTCTGGAGAAAGAAGGAATCCTCCTTTCCTTAATCCACAGGGAGGTTTCTAGGGGTTTATTAATCTCTTCTCAGGTACTCACTATTGACTATATCTATATGTGTTGTAGAAAGGTGCTTCTAAAAGGGTTTAATTCTTATTTGGCCTCTTACGTCCAGCTTACAAACTTGGAAGCTAGTATCAGAGTCAAAGTGGATTTTTTTTTCCTTCTCCTATTCTGCTGATAGATCAGAGGTTTTTTCCAACCTCTAGATGTGAAGGATAGCCTTCTACCTAGATTATCTGTGTGTCGAAATACTTGAGTTGTCAGCTTTTTTATTGCATTTCTGCTTTTTACAGTTTCTTATATATTGGGTATTTTTACCTTAGCTGATGGCTCTAGAATTAAGTAGATTGTACCTTAGTGATTTTTTACTGTTGAGAATATTATATCAAAAACATATCATAAGGCACATAGCATAAATTAACACCCCCCCACACTTAATTTTGAATCCATCACCTGCCTTCCTTTTTCCCTTTTTAATCCATGTTTATGAACACAAGCTATTTCATTAAAATTAGTGGTTTGGTTGTGAATGCTAAGGTTCACAGAGTGCTAAGAACCTACCAAGTCAATGTTAATAGTTATTGTATAAAAGCTTTCAGTTTAATTTGAAATAGGACTGCAAAGTGGCTCATATGCTGAGATATGCAAGAAAATAATTTATTTCTGAGTAATGGTAGAAAGCCAACATGCTAGTATTCACCCAGGAAATCTTTAGCAGTTAGATGCATGTAGGCAAGTAAAAATACATTAATTCTGTTGTATAAGATAAAACCCTTGCAATTCTTCATCTTAATTTAGGCATATACTTCCATTTTTTTCAGATATAAAATAATGGCAGTGAATAAAAGCATCAGAAAATTTTCCATCACATTCTTCTAGCAAAATCAGCATATCCTCCATTGTTTTTTCCATGTCTTCTCTCACCAGAAATTCCTTGAATGACTCAGCCAAACGGTAAGATTTCACAAAATGCCAAAAAAAATTGAAAGTTTGTTTTTTAAAATTTTAATCACATACATTAAGATAAGATAGGATAGGACAAAATAAGCTAGACTAGACTAGAATTGAATAATTTCAGTTGTAAAAGACTAACAAAGATCATCTGGTCCAACTGCCTGACAACTTCAGGGCTGACCAAAAGTTAAAGCAAGTTATTAGGGGCATTGTCCAAATCCCTTTTAAACCATGAAGGGCTTGAGGCATCAACCACCTATCTAGCAAGCCAGTTTCAGTGTTTGAACACCCTCTTGATAAAGAAAAGCTTCCAGATGTCCAGTCTGAACCTCCAATGACTGATGCAGCTTTGAACCATTCCCTTACCTCCTATCATTTCATACCAGAGAGAAGAGGTCCACACCTCCTTCTCTACTTTCCCTCCTCAGGAAGCTGCAGAGAGCAATGACATCATCCCTCAGCATGCTGTTCTCCAGACAAGAAAAAAAAAAATTTCTCATGTGGTGGTCACAGGACATGGCTTCCAGACCTTTCACCAGCTTTGTCCTCCTCCCAACTCATTCAAATACCTTCACAATATCCTTCTTAAATTGTGGGCCAAGAACTGCATACAGTACTCATGGTGAAAGTGCACTAATGCTGAATACGGTGGGACAATCATCTCTTTTGTTTGGCTGTTTGTGCTGTGTTTGATCAACCCCAGGATGTAGTTTGCCCTCATGGCTGCTGGGGCACACTGCTGACTCCTATTGAGCTCACTGCCAACCAGCACCCCCAGATCCCTTTCTGTAGGGTTGCTCTCCAAGTATTCCTCTCCCAGCTTATACTTGTGTCTACAATTACTCCATCCCAGGTGCAGCATCTGTGATTTTGACTTGTTACATTTTATCCCATTAATCATAGTGCAATGCTCCAATCTATCTAAATCTCTCTGCAAGGCCTCCTGTACCTCAGGAAAGTCAACAGTACCTCACAGTTTGGTATGATTTGCAAACTTCCTAATGATGCATTTAACTCCTGCATCCAGACTGTTGATAAATTCATAGAATCACAGAATGGTTTGGGGTGGAAGGAACCTCAAAGATTATCTGGTTCTAAGCCCCCTTCTATGGGTAGGGACATACCCCACCTGGACCAGGCTGCCCAAAGCACCCTCCAACCTGGCCCTCAGTATACCTCCAGGGAGGAAACATCTACAGCCTATCTGGGTGATTTATTCCAGTATCTCACCACCTTCATAATGCTTGTTTATTTCCTTATTATCTAACCTAAATGGACCTTCTTTGTATTTAAAAAACATTACCTCTTTTCCTAATACTACATGCCCTTGTAAACATTCCCTCATCATCTGTAGGCCCTCTTTAGGTACTGGAAGGCTCCTATAATGTCTCCTCATAGCTTTCTCTTCTCCAGGCTGAACAAGTCCAACTCCCTCAGCCTTTGTTCATTGGAGAGGTGCTCCAGCCTTCTAATCATCTCTGTGGCCCTCTTCTGGTTTCACTCCAACAGATCCATGATCTTCTTTTGTTGGGGACCCCAGAGCTGAATGCAGTATTCCTCCTGGTGGGGTCTCACTAGAGCAGAGTAGAAGGGGAAAGAGCCATCTACCTCAACCTACTGGTCACACTTCTTTTGATGCAGCCCAGGACACAATTTGTTTTTTGGGCTCCAAGCATACATTGCCATCTGTTGAACTTTTCACCACCAACACTTCCAAGTGATTCTCCTCAGGGCTGCTCTCAATCCATTCTTCAACCTGCCTGTAATTGTACTTGGGATTGCTCCGACCCACATGGAGGACCCTAGATTTGTAGAACAGAATAGGGCCTAGAATTGAGTCCTGAAGAATATGGCTGGTGACTGGTCACCACTACACCATATTTACCCCCATTTGGTTCAACCCTTTCAGCTCTGCCCTTCAGCCAGTTCTTCACCCAGTGCACCACAGACCCACTCATTCCACAGATGGACAACTTGTCTATACAGATGCTGTGGTACAGTGTCAAAAGCCTTACTAAAATCACATCACATTATGTACATCATATTTTTAATAGAAATGACCTTCATTCTCTGGATAGTGCCCTCTTCTCTCCCTTTTCATAGATTTCTATCTATAGTCAAGTTTCTATTGGTATTTTGCCAGAAAACCCATTTTTTTCAGAATAAAATAGCAGACAGAATGTAATTACCCGAACTTCAGTATTCAGTCACATTTCTGTGTTGAAGGTTTTCTTTTTTGTTGTTGTGATTGTAATTTTAAAAAAAAATAATTGTACAGAGCACTTTCACATCGGCTTTTGGGATATCTGTAATGGGAATCTTTCTACTATTATTCTTATGAATTGTTGAGATGCAAAAGGAAGGAAAAGACTAATGTTTAAATTTTCCACGATCTCATTTAAATAGCTTTAGAAAGTAATACATTGTGCCAGCTTTACAGTTCTAACACACTGTGAGTGAATTTGGCCTCACCTGGGGCCTGAAAACTGAGATGTATCCACACTTACACTTCTGCCACCTGCAACCATATGGCTGTCCAAGCTTTCTAAATGCTCAGACTTACATTAAGATATAGCAGAATCCTATTATCTGATTATCTGTACCTGCCCTTAGCTGACAGTTCTTTGAAATTAATTCTACCTGTTTCTGTATCTAAAAACCAATGAAAATCTTTATACTTCATCCCACAGAAATAGAGAGGTTTTTTTTATACATCTGACAAAGCTCAGAGCATTGCGCACAGGAAAGAGGCTTTGTGAACCATACCAAAGTAGGCATCTGCCCAGTGATGCTTTATACTAGTCAAGGAAACAGCTAAGGGGAAAGAAATAGCTTAAAGCTTATTTGGAGAGTACTCAAGCCTATGTCAATTGTGGTATATTTCAGGTATGCCAGGGTGTAGCCACAGACATACTGTGAAATAACTGTCCAAATCTGAAATCACATCATGAGTTGCAATTTCCCTTAACATCTTTGAGATCTACTCAAGGAAGATTTCTGGTAAAGGTGCTCCTTGCTGTTTCTTGCCTCTAGCCAGGACCTGGAGCAAAGGAAACATGTATTAATGATAATTCGGGACCTTCAGATGCATTTATCTGTATCATTTTCACCATGCTGTATAGGCACTGGAGGAAAAACTTAGAACTTACAGGAACAGTGCAATAAAGAAATCTGTGTTTCCCAATCTATGTGCCCCAATAATTAAACAAAGCTGCCCCAAGTGATAAATAAAGCTTACTTCATTCATAGAATAAATACAGCAAACATGTTATTTAAAAATGTATATTTATAAGCCTTTCTTAATAAAGTCAGGGTTAGTTAACTGTCTATAGCTGAGGCTTTTTTCCTCAGAAGTCCATCAAATTACATAAGCATAGACCATAGTCTATACACATAAACATATCATTGCATACAGAATACGTATAACACCACATTATTTCTTTTCTGCAAGGCAATTTCTCCAGTGTTTCAATGGGTGACTAAAATGGTTGAAATGGTTGAGGTTAACTAACTTGGTCCAGAAACAAAATGTGCATTTGGCAAAAGTTAAGCAACAGGAAAGCATTCGACTTACCCAAATTACGCTATTGAATTCAACGTTATACAAGATAATTCAGAGACTGATAATGAATTTATGTTAACATAATAGCTTTCAGTCTAACAAAGACTGAAAATTCTGATTGGATCTTTGGGCTATAGTATAACCAATAAATTACAATAATAAATAAATTTTCATTATTGAATTATAATTATTCATTAGAAGTTCAAGCAGGAATACCTTATACAAAAATGAATAAAAAACCAAGATATACAAAATATTGAATGGATTTTAATGATGATGTATGTCAATGAATGTTTTATTTAATCATATTTATGAAACAAAAAAATACTGTAGAAATCTCACAAAAGAAAATGTCTCTGACTTAAGCAGAAATTGACAGTGACCCTATCATTTTTATATATATATATATATGTATGTATATATATATATATATATATATATATATGTATAAATTACTGCTATTTGGGCACTGCTCAGGAACAGTTCCGAGTCTCAGTTTGTTACAGCAACATGCTTGGACTTCTCAATGTGCTATGCAGTATCCTTTACCTATTTCCTGAATCAGTTCAGGCTAAATCACAAACTTTACTCAACTATTCTTCAGTTATTCTAAGTGGCTTCCAAGTGATACCACCAGAATTCCTGAAGAAAACTCTTATTTATAAGGTACAAACCATTAAAACACAAAGTAAAAGGTAGTTACTACTTTAAAAAACAAAACACAAAAACGCCATGTAAGAGCCTGGCAGATATTGCAACATACTTTGCATTAAATAATAGTTTAGCATAATCCAGTTTTGAAGTGAAATGGAAAGATACAAGTTACATATTGATTACACAGTTCAGTTCTTGTCTCTATTTCGCTAAAGAAAAAATGCTGTATGATTATGATACAACTTGCAATTACAGTAATAAATTTCAAATGAAATCATGAAATAGCTAATTCTTAAACAGTTTTTTTAATGTAATTGCCTGATAGTTATTTCTCTGAGAGGATCTCAACTACAACATGTAGAAACCAGAGCAATTTTCCCTTACCCACCTTTAGATTTAAACTTGTATATATTTTGCTTCCATTCCTATATTCAGACCTGTAGAAATAAGAAAGAATTAAAAACTAAAGCATTTTTCTAAGTGAAATAAGGTGGGGGGGGAAGAGTAATCATCATCACAATTCAATGCACAGTATTTCCATTTAGAATCAGTATGATGTGATTAGTTTACTCCCCCCTCCTCCTCCCCCTGCCCCCCCACCCCCAAATATGCAGAAATCAGCTTAGTTTTATTTATACATAAAAGAAAAAAGTATGTTTCTGTTCCATAGATGTTAAACATGGAGGGCCAGGCAACATGAAGTACAAGGAGATCTTCTTATCTTGACAGGCATATCTTAATCTATATATGCAACAAGTAAGCCAAGGAGCTAATTCCTATTATCTAACATCACTTTTGTTTAATAATTCAGTATGCTTGTTGTCTGGATAGAAAGTTCACATGGGGTTTACATTTAAAGTTCTGTTAACTTTATTTCCTTCATGTTGCTTAATAATGTTCACATTCAAAAAAAAAAGGTCTTATCTGAAATTCGTAGCCTCTGCATTTAAGAAACACCCTGAGGGTACTATATTGATGGCCATAGAAGAAGATGGGAAGTATGTGTACATGGTACATTATTCAGATCATTTTCCCAGACGGTGTGGTACTTCAGGTCAGACATAGTAAACTCAGGAAGTTCAAAAGGATATAGAATTAACACCAGGAAATCTTTTAGGAACACTATAAAGCAGCCTGAAGTCAAAAGGCACCTTCAGCTTTTCAGATCTTTTTATCACAAAACAAGAACTGCCATACTAAATTGGACTGAAAGTTAATTTAAACTTACACTGATGGAAGTAGAGGTTTAGGAAAATAGTATGGAAATGACTGTGTCCTACTGTATATTATACACTGACCACTTTTTCCCTGATTTCCATGATTTTTCTATACAGCTTGTGCCTGTGATAGTGATTTATTTTCTAAACAGGAGGGCTCTTGGGGTTTTTTTGTCTCTCCTCATTCAAAACCTATTTTATACTTGTTTCTCTTTTGTGCACTGTGTCTAGTTCTACTATATCCTTCCTGATATAGAAGAATGAGAGCTGCCCAGAGAAGAACTGCAAAACGAATGTTCTGTGTGGATTTGTACAGTGATAAATGCCATGATGGGTTTTGTTTCTTCCTTTGCTATTAATTTTTTGAGCATCTATCCAATAATTTTTCAAATCTAAAAACAACTGCTCAAATCTTTCCTGAATGCCAATATCTGGTGTAGATCGTATGATTTCATATTACATTGCTTTTAATTACTTTGTGTATTTCATCCCCCACTCAATCACTATTACAATGCCTTTCATTAACTTTTATACTGAATTATAGCTCCTACTTCCTTGAAAAAGACCATGTTGATAAATCTGGTAACCAGCATACCTTTTTCCCAGATCATTAGGAATATTTTCAATAGCATCAATTCCCATGGATTTTTCCATAATGGTAAAAACAAGCATCTTTTCCAAACATTTTTTTTCTTCTTTAACCACTTATTAAGGGTTACAGTAATATTTTCTCCCTTGTTCCATGTCACAGAATCACAGAATCACAGAATCACAGAATCACAGAATCTTAGGGGTTGGAAAGGACCTCAAGAGATCATCGGGTCCAACCCCCCTGCCAAAGCAGGCTCCCTATCTCATATTGCATAGATAGGCATCCAGACGAGACTTGAATATCTCCAGAGAAGGAGACTCTGGGAAAAAGTTCATCCGCATGTTGGTGCGGAACTTCCTGTGCTCCAGCTTACAGCCATTGCCCCTAGTCCTGTCCCCACATACCACTGAAAATGGGCTGGCCAATTCCCCCTGCATCCCAAGTCTAAGATATTTATAAACACTAATAGGTCCCCCCTAAGTCTTCTTTTCTCCAGACTGAACAGACCCAGCTCACTCAGCCTTTCCTCATAGGGGAGATGTTCCAGGCCCCTAATCATCTTTGTTGCCCTTCTCTGGACTCTCTCCAGAAGGTCCCTGTCTTTTTTATACCAGGGAGCCCAGAACTGGACACAGTACTCCAGGTGGGGCCTGACCAACGCAGAGTAGAGGGGTAGGATCACTTCCTTCATGCTTTACAAAGAAGCTTTCTCAAAAGTATTCTACAAAACCAAGCAGATATAGCAATCATTCTCTTTGCCTACTTTTTTGCTTTCTTTATAGAGAATTGAGCTACTTTTGCGAGGCATCACTACAGAACGTGTTGAATTCCTACTACATCATATTTACTCATTTATTCTTAGTCACAGGTCCAACACTTTGCTGAGTGCAGATGTAGACTTTCCGTTTTATAGCTCTCCAAACCCCTTTTAAAAAAATTGCATGGCATTTGCCATTTTCAACTCCATTTTAAGTGATAAATTACACACTATAGTTAACAGCTCAGCACGTTCATATTTCATTTTCCTTAGAAGTCTAGTTGAATACCATCTGTTTCTGGAATTTTGTTGCTATTCATTTTATTAATTTTTTTAAAAACTCTTTTTATTAACATTTCATCTGAGGCAGTTCCTGAGTACTGACTTCTGATACAACAAACTTCCACGTGTGACCCTCCTAAGCTCTCACTTACGTAGCTAATTCATTTTGGTTTTGTCCTATAGCCTTATTTTACTCAGACACTCCTTATATTGAACTTTGACCATAGGGAATTTTGGAATTGGAATTTGGTTTAATACATTATTATAGGGGTTAAATATTTTCCTAGAACAAGATGTTTCTCAAAGTTTTATTTCAGCTGTTGTAGCACACTATTTACATTAAAGTTACAGTTTCATTATTTGTATACAATTTATCTTTCTTAAATATGACTTTTCTAATTTCTAATGGTCTCTCAATTTGTATTTAGCCATCCCAACTTTTTAGCATCATCTATATATTTTTTTTCTTTTAAGTAAGAAGTAAACTTTTAGACTAAAATTTGTATATGGTTGTAACATTTTCAATACAAACATTTTTCTCACATGAGTTTCATCCTTTTGGCTGCTCATTCTATTTTTTTAACCTTTGTAAGTCTTTCTATTAGACTTTTTTCCCCCTACTTTTTACTACTTTACTCCTACACATACACTGAATGCATGATAGTAATTTTTCAGGTTAGCTTTTTTGCTATGTCTTGATCCAGGTCTTGTACATTGATTGAGACTGCCTGCTGTTTCTATGCTATCCAATTAAAATGGATAAATGTTTTTTGTGCATAATGTCCATTCTGATATGAATATTCTTGAGAATAAATGATGTTATCTCAGTGTTTTCTGCTCTCACAACTTCTCTGATTTTTCTTAATATACCACAGCCTGGGTCACTATTCTGCCTAGCTAGTCTTTTTCTTTCTGAGCCGAAATTTTAACATAGCACCATGTTCCATCAATATTCCTTTATCTATTTTATCCACCAAATGCTGCAGCAGGGGGTTCCAAGAGGTAAACATAGGTTGATATAAGAGGCTGCTGTGGTTTCGCCTCAGCTAGCAGCTAAGCTCTACACAGTTGCTTTCTCACTTCCCCAAAACAGGGAGGTGGGGGTGGGCTGGGGCAGGGGCAGGGTAAGAAAAAAAAAAAGAGACAAAGGCAAACCTCATGGGTTGGGACATCACAGGGAGGGAGAAATAACAATAACAGGACTTTATACCAAAATACACAAAACTGGTGATACACAACACAGTGTCTCACTGAACTACACAACTCAGTCTGTACAGATCAGAGCCATCCTGAAGCCAGACTGTTCTCAAACCGCACATCCTGGAGCTGTGCACTCCTCCCTCACCAGCCCCCTTTATTCTGAACATGATGGAATCAGTATGGAATATCTTCCTTGGCCAGTTTGGGTCACCTGTCCTGACTGTGTCCCCTCTCAGCTTCCTGGGTGCCCCCCGCCTTCTCCCTAGCAGGGCAATATGAACAACTGAGAAGTCCCTGACTGCTTGGCAGCTACTAAAACATCAGTGTGTTATCAGCACTGCTCTCATCATAGCTCCCAAACATAGCATTCCCCAGCTGCTAGAAAGAAAATTAACTCTATCCCAGCTAAACCCAGGACAGAGACCTTGAAAGTACTGAGACAGAGTGTGCTTCTTGCATGTTTTTCAGGCTTTATCCTGTCGTTAGCTCAAGTCTCTGGAAATAGCTTTGAGGTTTGGTATTCTTTTCATTTTAGGCTTCAGTAACGTGCATTATGCACACAAAATCTGGAGAGAACATGATATAATAATTTAATTCCCACAAAATAAACTAACATAAGATAAAACATAATATAGTCCTAATTCACACAGATTTGAAAGACTGTTTAACTGAGTTTGAAAGTTCATTGCTAATGTTGTGTCTTATTTCCTACTTATATTATCAGATAATGTGGCCTTTCAAAATTAAAAATACAGAGAATGAGTTTTCCAGGATTTCAGTATCATTTGTATTGGTACTTTGTTATTTAAAAATCTTCGGCCATATTATGAGGCTATATTATGCAGCATTAGAAAAAGCATTGAATTTAGAACATTTTTTACTACTATATTCCTTTAACATTTTTCATTTTTTCAATAAATTTATTTCTTTATTTGGCTTTTGTTATTTTTTCTGAAATCTAGGGTTCAGGACCAAATGTTTAACCATACAGTCTTGTGTTTGCATGGAAAAGTGGTTTGTTTGTAACCAAGAGTAGGAAAGTCCAAGTACCTAGTAGCTTACCTAGCAGCTGATGCTAACCTGTTTTCATCTCCCCAGTCTTTGTGACAGTCAGCTTTTGCTAACACTTTCATATGAAGATGTTTTAAAATATCCCAATTTAAATGTTGTAGTATGATATTTGAACCTCTTACTTCAGTTTACAATCTTCTGAGTTTTCTTTCTGCTAATGTTTCTAAGCATGAATCCGTGTCAAACTTTTCATCACCTAAGAGACAAGCAAGCATTGTTTTTGTGATGCTGCAATTTAAATGCCTTCAGAGACTGTTTATAAACGTCTACAGAGTTTACAGTACCTTACAATATCATATTGTCTTTCTCTCTTTATTTCTGAGCAATTACATATACATAAAATTGTATTTCCAAATAGTTAAAAGTCTGTATTTCAAAATATATATTGATAAATATACTTTTTCAAAAGTGAAGTGCTTTATATACTTGTTTCTCTAAGAGAGACAAATGTTTTTTATTTTTTACAAAATGTCATAGCTTGGAAATCTCACAAATGTTCTTAGAAGCAAAACAAATGCAACACTGTCCCTTCAAGATTTTAAAAATACTTGAATTTGAAAGAGGAAGGAAAAGCTATTTTTAGGACAAGGAAATTAGATTGCACAGTGAAATGTATTCTTCTGCTTGCTACCTAGTGGGGTGCCTTTGTAAATGCTGATAAAATGTATTTATTCCAAACATTACTGTTAACAGCTCATTGCCTAACTGAAAGTAGTTTTCCTCAATAGGTGCCATTCTGCTCAAAGTAAATTCAAGCAATTCAGCTGATGGATTTAAAGATAGTACTCAAAACATGTAATGATATATTGTACATATCAAAGTTATAAGTAGACTCAAGATGTAATGTGCAAGCTGTAAAGATAAGAAAGTTATTAAAAGCAAGGAAGGAAACTATCTTGATAACATCACGTGAAAAATTATTTACTATTTTTTAACAAAATTACAGATGATTAGGACGTTCTTCACTCTGAATAGAAATTAGTTGTGACCATATACACATCACCATAATATTTCTATGACAGACGTATGAATCCAAAGTTTTGTATATCTTTTATATAGGACCTATTTCTTAATGAATGAAGAACTGCATTCTGCAACATAGTTACCTTCAAATTTTTTTTCTACATATACATGAAATACACAAAACAAATTTCATTACTTTTTTGTTGTTTTCTTACCAGTATTATTGGGGTTTACATTTTTAATTTATATTTTTTGAATCTTAGTTTGATTCAGGACACTGCACACTATTTTATTCTGAGAACTTATAGTTTATGGCATACAGTGTAGTACCTTTTATGTATAAGCTACTTGATTAAAATGTATCTTGTTTTGTTTTTCATAGAAGTTGTCTACCCAAAAAAAGCTGCAGTAAGTCTCATATGCTCCAAAGGGTGGAAAGTGGTTGTTTTTCCTGGAAATATATGTTTATATGGCATCTATAAGTCGTGTATAAGATACAAGGGTTAAAAGATAAAAGATCGTTACAGCTTTGATGCTCTATCATGTATATTGGACTGAATACTTAAGAACACTTCTGACAAGCAGCTGAGTCTTTGGTGAAAATACATACTGAAATGCAGACATCACATCAGGTCTCATGCTGCTAATATATGTAAGTAGAAAATTCTCTGCAGTGTACTGAGATGATAAAACCAAATATATTTTAGGCCAGAACTGTTTGCATACCTCGAACAGACACCAGAGGAAAATACATTATTTACAAGCATTGACTGTTGGTTGTTGGGTGTTATTTTCAATATATTTTGTAGTCTGTGGTGGTTGAGCCCTGGCCAAAGGCCAGACACCCACAAGAATCAGCCTATTACTCCGCTTCTTAGTTGGACAGGGGAGAAATAACATAATTGGGTGGCTCAAGAGACAAACTTGTTAATGATGTGGGTAAAACAGACTCAACACAGAGTGCAGAAGAGAAAGTTATCTAATTTATTACACCACACTAAAGAGAAAACAGTGAAAAGGAACCAGAGTCAGGAATGTAACCAACAATCTTAAACCAAATGCAAACCAGTCAAACAGTTTTCTCCCCACCACTCCCTCCTCAGAAGGCTTTAGTTAGAAGTTTGCTCCCTTCTTCCCTCCCGGTCGCAGCCCAGGAGGGGCAGGCACTGGGGAAAGTGGGGGTCTCGGTAACACCTTCCCCCCACCCCTCCATTCTAAAGCAGACTTCCCTTTCAGCCATGATTTTGCTCCCTTCTTCCCCTCTCCTGCTCGCAGCACAGGACGGGGGAGCAGGGACTAGGAGATGGGGGCTTTAGTCAGTCCCTTGCAAGATGGTATCCTTCTCGGCCGGGATGGGGGCATCCATTCCACACAACCTCCCCTGCTGCACCGTAGGATCTCACCCGTAAGAGCCAGTCCTCCACGAACTTTCTTCAAGGCAAATCTCTTCCCACCAGGCTTCATCTCTGCTCTGGCAGGCAGCAACAAATCACAGTGTCTCTCAGTCCCAGTCCTCCACGGGGCTATGATGCCTCCTCCAGCAAACCTGTTTCTCTGTAGGTCGCTTGTGCTGGCAGGGGCTCATCCCAACATCAGTCACGGCATCTTCTCTATATCTCCACCAGCTCCATCCAGCGTGGAGCCTCTCCACCGGGCAGGTCGGGTTTCTATGTGTCTCTATGTCTCCTATATGTGATTCTCAGAGGCGCTATAAGCAGGCTTGCAGAAGATTCCAGCAGCCATTTTCTGCAGCCCCTGGCCTTCTCTCAGTAGCTAACTATGCAAAACTGCAACAAGTCCTTAATAACACTCTTTAGAAAGAATCATAGAATCTTTGTATCATAAAATTATTTTGGTTGGAAAAGACTTTTGTGATCATTAACCAATAATTTTGATCTGACAAGTCGACCACTAAACCCCAAGTACCACATCTACAAAACTTTTAAATACCTTCAGGGATGAAGTGATGACTCTATCACTTACCTGCACAGCCTGTTCCAGTCCTTGACAGCCCTAATATCCAATCTAAGCATCCCAAAGCATTTAAGGCCATTTCTTCTTATTCAACTGCTTGTTATTTCAGAGAAGATATCAACACCCACCTAGATACAACCTCCTTTCAGGCAGTCATGGAGAGAGATAAGGTCTCCTCTCAGCCTCCTTTTCTCCAGGCTAAACAACGCAGGTTACCTCAGCTGCTCCTCCTAACACTTGTGCTCTGTAGTGTGATTCTGCTCCTCTGAAGTTGTAGTTTGTTTGAGAAAAGGAAAAACTTTGCAAATTATAGTGACATTAGTCAGGGCATGCAACTAATCTGAAGAACGTAGATTGGCTATTATGCATATTTGCTTCCCAAAATGGGATCTATCTATACAGACTCCAAATTTTATTTATTTATTGATTTTGTGCTTTTGATCATATATTTATTTTGTATGTCGCTCAGGCTACTACAAAATAACAAGGAAGTTTGGGGATTTTTTTTCATTTCCAGAATTTGAACAGCATTTTGATAGGATTCAGGATAGATAAAGGAGATAATACCCTTGAAATCTCTTTTATTCAACTTTAGAATAGTTATATGAAAGTTATGAAATAATAGTAATAGTACAAGGGTTTTATAGTTAGTGTGCCAGAAGTTTCTGTACTGTTTCTGAATAAAATAAAATAAAAAATTAAATTAAATTTCCTTCTTTTTAACACTGTCATATCTACAAGTTGATTCAGTTGATTTCCAAATATTTTGGCATCCAGGAAGATATCTGGGGATGTGTTCTTTGATTTAGGGGGAAAAACAAATAATACACAATTTAAAATATTGCTCATTGTTCTGAACAGGGACAAAGGTATTGACTGAATGCTTAGGGAAGTATGTGATTTAATGGACAGAGTCAATAAACAGCAAATAGAGTATAAGATAAACTTTTAAAAGTTATTTTGACACATATATATCTGTCATAGGAAAAAATCATAGGCAAACAATGTACAGTAACCAGAGACAATAGGTAGAATGGTAATGGTAAAGTCTTATTCATTCTGAAAAATGTCCAGCATTCATTTAGAATTTCCAAAAGTGTAAACATCATAATCAAATCTGTCTTGAGGGTTTGCTCCCACTTTTGAGTTTTCAGACATCATTTAGCAGTTGTAAATTTCTAAATTACTTCACCTTGTAAATGTCCAGTGCCACATAATCTATCTATTCTTGCTTTTTATGCTTTCTCTTTTCAAATCATTCTCTTTCATTGTTTTAGTCCAGTGTAAAGAGTTGTGTACTAACATCTTAAATTCTGGGCTGGAAGAAAGCTCATTACCAACAAGCAGCACTCTTGATTTAAAACACTGTTCAAGTGCCACTGCTACCTTAAGATCAGGGTCTTCATTGTTTCTTTTGGCAAGAATGCCCAGATCATTAGTCTACTAATTCAGGATCTTTTTAATTTTTTAATTGTTATTATTACTTATTAACCATGTCAACATTTTATAAATGTATATGAAGTTGGTAAAAACTCACAATAATCTCCTAAGTGCCCCCACATGTCTGAGCTCTTATTAAAGTCAGTGAAGAACTGCTTGGTGAACTTACAGTGTGTAGCATGGTTCAGTTCACCCTAAAGTAAACAGAGAGGTTTGATCTTCTGAATACAATAAAATAATATGTTTACTGCTCCAGCAATATCTCCATTGAACTTAATAGGACCTAGACCACATTAAGACACCAGGGTTGCCATTTAGGTGGGTAAAGAGAAGCATTTAATGCTATCTGAAATAACCTGGGAATCCAAGCCCTTAACATGATCCTGACAGGTACAACTCAGAACCTACAGGAGACTTGTGCCCTCCTCTGGTGGTGGCTGAAACTTGGAGAGATGTGTAAAATGGCACCAGAAGCCCCAATCTGATCCCTGCATGGAAACACCTGTAGATATTTTAATTTGAGGCATTTCTCTTCTCAGCATAAGCACTGGCTTCCAGTACCTCTCTAGATACCTTAGATTCTTTCCTCTTGTTTCCATATGCCACTCCAGAAACATGAGAAACATCTACTGATCTTCTAGATACTCTACTAGGTTCATGGAAATGGCTTGGACATTTAAGGACTAGATGCCTGCCTTCAGGCTGAATCAGGTCATAGATGTCCATGTTCTGTATGTACATACACTTGGTGTAGGCTTTCTGTATTTCAGTGGCATGCTGTTCTATTTTTTTAATAACACGGTTTAAGAGCTTTTGAAGTGCTAGATTCTTGGAGAAGCTCCTTCACCTTAAGCATATATACCAAAAAAGCATTGTGTTGCTTATTCATCTTTCCTATCATCCAAGTTTGTTTTTTTTTAAACCTCACCATAGTGGAATCTAAAGTGATTGCATTCACATTTCCTAATGCAAATGCTTTTTCTCTCAGGACATAACCCAGTTTTAGGGAGGGGAAATATCAAGAAATTAATGTTTCCCCAAATTTTCAGAAAAAAATCAGTAAGTGCAGAGTATGAAGACTCTTTAAGTGTGTATTTATAGCATGACTTAATTTTCTAGCAGATGCCCCTGTAAAGTAGGTACCTACGTGCTTTTTCTAAACAAAACTGACTACTTCTTTCCAGCATGTTCTGCACTGATAACAGCTCCCTAGTAGCATAATTGCGACTGGCCCCAGATGACCTCTTATGCCCAGTCTGAGCTTTAGAGGTGGAGTCATGAACAATACTATGGACTTATGTAGGTTTCTTTCATCCCTCATCAATCTAAAGCTAAAATCAGTATATAAACTCATAATAATTAACAATTTATAAGTAATACAGACATTATTTGAGAGACATGCAGGAAAGTATGAGAGAAAAGTAACTTTTACATATGGAATGATACATCTACACAGAAATCTTAAAGACCTTTTATCAAAATCTTTTGTGAAGATCTTTGTGTGGTCCTTTCCTGTAGGAAGCAAATGAGAAATATTGTTTTGAGGGAGACTGCAAGGGAAGCAGGCAATCCAACATGCAGAAAAATTTGTGACCTGTTCCAGTTTTTCAGGATTAATGAAAACTGCAACCTTGCTCTGTGACTGCTGGTGAGCACAAGGGCTCTACTCTATGCTTTAAATGCCAGACAGAATTCCACCGTTTTTAAATTATATTTTACCCTTTGACTACTTAAGGGTCATAATTCCAATTGGCAACCAAACTAAAATGTTCATAGTCTCAACTGTCCAGCAAGGAGAAAAAATAATTTTGGGTTATCCAAATCCATGAAGCTGCAATACAGATATTTGGATGTGTCCTCATGTGATGTACAGAAGTGACTTGGCACTAGTGAAGGCTCCTGAAGTCTTTCCTATCTATTCTGCCAACATTACTTTTGGACTAAGGGGCTAGGACTGAGCAAAACATGGGCTGCTAAACAGACTAAGGTGTTCACTCATACATGACATATATGGACTTTTCAGGCTACATAAACACCAGCTCTGCTTCTAGATAATGTGTAAATTCTGTAAATAATTGAACGAGTGTTCTGATGAACTTTTAAGCAATGCATTACAGGAACTACTTATATGTATCATGTTTGAAATAATAAATATTCCTGTCTCATATGCTTCACATCTAGATAAAGAAATTAAAGAAAAGTAGGCAGAGTGGAACATAAATGTGATGTGTATCTGTCAGGAACTGAAGCACTGAAAACTAAAGAGGCCACCTACGGTCCATGAAACAGACCAAAATGTAGTATAAAGTAGCTAAACCCCAGCCCAAAATTTCATTTTCCCTTAATGAAGAAAAATAGCCTCCTTTATATTTTTTTCTCATCAGTCCTTTTGATCATGTTCAAATTGCTAAAAGCAGCCTTCTGTTTTGTTACTTTGGGGACTTTTTGTCTTTTGAGAGTTTTTGGGTTTTGATGGCTTTTTTGGAGTTCCCTAAGCTTGTTTTCACAGTACCCTGCATTTCTAGATAGCATCCTTTATATGAGCATTAACCAAGCACTTAGCTTTCAGAGTGATTTTTTATTAGAATGTCAAAACAAGAGCAAACTATGCTGCTAAAGAATTTTTTTAAGATACACTACTTTCACTAAGTACTGTGTATTTACTGTTAATGCAGATTGCTATGTTCAGTGTAAATAAGATGCTTTTGCAGAGTACAAGTTGGTCTTCTGTGCCACAAATGCCATTCCTTTGATAATCATTGCTATAAAAAATTTCCCATTATATAATTGTCTAGAAAGAGTAAGGAAAACCAGAGGTTATTGTACAGTAAGGGTATGTCAACAATTTTGCTGTGTGGTACCAAATGACCTCAACTCTTATGAAGCTTACAGATTTATGAAAGATTTATGACAAACATTGAAACATTTTCAAAATGCTGTGTGCATGAGTTTGAGTGAATAGAATCATTTAAGACTTCTGCTTAGAAGCTTTCAATCCGAAATTGCACTCTAATGCAGACTATTGCAGAAAAACAATTTTTTTCTGTGCATTTAATCAGATAGCTAATCATTTATTCACTGCTCGGCATCACCAGTATTTCAGCTAATCCACAAGACACTTTATATTGTATATTTGCTTTTACTAGAGGTGAGTCATGAATTTCAGTTAGTTTTAAAACAAATCTACAATGCTATGTAATCTTGAGCAGCTCTTTATTATTCATATTTAGTACCATTTATGCAATGAGGTCCTCTTGCAAGGTACTCTCTGCTCAAAGAATGAATACAGCCTGGGTACAGCAGTGCATATCTAAAAAGCCTGCAGAAGATACTGCCCTCTGGATTGTACCCTTCCCAAGTCTAAAGCCATACATTAAAACTGGGCTATGATCTCGGTTCTGATGTGAGCATGTATTTTAGTACTCCTTTATTTTTTAATACCATTTTTGATCATCCCTTTAATAACACATGATAGTAAAATGAAATAAATTGTAGTTTATAACTAGTTCCAAACAAATGGCTCTGGAAATTAACTGATACACACTCAGATCCGAAGTAAGAGATTTCTCTGAATGTTTTACTACTTTCTTCTTCATATTCCTTGAAAGTATGTGTTGGTTATGTCAGCCATTCATCACCTTCTCCTTGAGTACTGTTTTTTGATCTCAAGTCTAGAGGAATTATCCTTCCTTTCCGAAAAAAAAAGAAAAAGGAAAATATGAGAATCCCTTCTTTCTTAGCTTTAATCTCTTTATGTCTTTATTCATATTACCTTTATAAAGTCTTCCACTTTTCTAATAAATGTTGTGGTGTTTACTCAGCAGAAATAGAAAAGCTAAGCCTAAATCATCTTTTTGGTTAAGGCAAACTATCTTTTATCAAAGGTTTAATCAATACTCCTAAGAGTTTTGCAAAAAAACTCTTCTGATACTTCCTTGGAAGGGAGATGACCCTTTCTTCCTACTCAGCATTGATGTGACACATCTGGGGTGCAGGGTCCAGCCCTGAGCTCTCCAGTAAAAGAGAGACATGGTCTCAATTTTTTGGACCAAGTAAAGAAACAGAATTTTTAAAGTTTTAAAAACTAAATTGGTATATATAATTTCAGCAAAAATAAATTTTAATATATATATACACATACCTCCCATCAAATCCTCTTAACAGTAATTTATTTTGTTAGCAGACCAAATTTCATCTCTTGAAAGACTCTTTTTAAAGGCTCATTGCATGCTTACTAAGAAAAGTTACTTTGTCTTAGCCTGTGTCTCTCCCTTGAAATATTTTATTGCTATAAGAAGAGATGCTGGATAGGCTAGATCAATGGAATCAAGAGGTTCCTTCCTAGAACATAAATTAAGTTATTAATTAAACTAAGTTTCTAAATTTGGGATGATAGTATGTCTTAAAGGAGAAATAAAAAAACACCTTTGGAACACAATTTGACTTAGTTCTATTTATTTTGTGATTATCAGACGGTCTATTAATTTGATGTTTCTCCTCCAGCAGAGTTTCTTCTAACATAAACCCCCAGGTAACCAAAGGTGAACAGAGTGGGTATCATGCCACACAAACTTCTGTAGGATATGTGCTGTAAGTTAAGTGTCACTAGTTCACCACCACATCTATTTTCAGTTGGCAAGCTGTGTCGTTTCCTCTAATAAAGCAGAACTATTCTAAAACTTGATTGAGGACACATCAAATCAAGCTGCATGCCACCAATATTGTGTGCAGTTATGCATCTGGACAGTTGTCTCAGTACATACAGCACCAGGGAAATGTTAACTGAAAATGCAGTCCTGAAATGGTGAAAATACTAACTGTGCTGTGGGAAATGATTACCATTTTTACAGACTGTGGAATGTATTTTGCAAGGGACGGCATGCCACTTGAAATAACTGGAAAGGGAATTTGGTGGCATATGATCAGGAAAATGTGGCAAAAGTATGATTGGCACAGTTTCTTTGGGTTCTGTTTTGGTTAATTCATCTGACCAAATGTATGTTGTTTGCTTGCTTGTTTGTTTCCTCCCCTGCCTTAACAAGTGAGATGTGTGTATCTGCAAAGTTTAATTTTAAAACAGTGTCTGTAAGGAAAGTTATATACTGCAGATACATTTCATGAAAGCTATTCCTCTTAATTTATCTTTTTAACATGCCCTTTTGTATTATATTTCACTGGCATCTGTAAAATTGCTTTTATAGCATATCTTTATTCAGAATGTGTCACAAAGCAATCATTTAAAAGTTTCCTTTGGCCTGCTCAGTGACTGCCAAGATTTGTAAATGCGTGGGATTCTCTTGAAAAGTATAAAAAAGTCGATACTTCTAAGAAAAAGGTAGAAGAAGAAAGGAGCAAAAGAAAAGTGTTCTGCAAAGTAAAAACTCCTTCACTATTATCCAATATACAAAGAGCAAAGGAAAGCAGTTACGCTATTTCTACAGACTACATAGAAGTAGATATTTAGGACTGATAATTTGAGCTCTGTTTCACTTCAGCTTAATGAATGTTTGAAATTGTTGTCTTGACTTCCTTTATAGTCAGTGAGAGAAGAATGAACATGCCTACAGTACAACAAATATCAGTCTAAGATGGGCAAATAACAGAGATGCATCAAGTTTCCATGGAAATTAAAATCAACAAAATTAGTATCTTTGATGTAGATGCCCAAGTCTGGAAAAATAAATCCTACCTATGGTGTCTTTTGACTTGCTATATATTCAGACCTTGCCTCACTAGCTTCCAGTTGCTCATCTTTGTTCACAGCGGAACTCTCTTGAGATTTGTCAGTCCTTTAGTAGAACCTAGTCATGAGCTCTTTGCAGTTAAAGTGAAATAATTTCTATTTTGAAAGTACAAATGACCTATATTTGTGTAATATATAATATGAGTCCAAATTCAATAACCCCTTTGGATGCTTTAAATTCCTAAAACCAGATAGACTGAATTCTATCAGTTAATTGAAAATGACAAGTTTTGAGTAACTAAAGTAACTATGGTTAACATGACCATGGGTCTGCAGCACAAGGTAAGCCAAATACTTTCTGCTGTCATAAGTATTTCAAGACGTATGTTCAAGCATAATAGACACAAGTACTTTTTACACAGTAGAGGAAAATAATCTAAGGCACTTTCTGTGGTAAAAGATAAATTAAACTATTCAAATGCTCCAGAATTAGAATAAGTATGGAAATATTAGTAACCCAGGGTCAATTGATTCATTGTTTTATCAGAGAAAGAGGGGAAAGCATTTGTTAGGAAAAAAATTAAAATGTCCATGTAGTTGACAAAATTGATAGTGAGATGGATTGTTATTAAAGTGATTCCTTTTAGCCCAATGACATCTTATAAGGTATTAAATAGTTTAGAACTCCTTCTGAGACCAGCCTGATATAAAATATTCAGCATCCCTCCACTTCATGCCAAAAATATTCCACTAAAATTAGAGTTAGACATCTTTAAAATAATTGGCAATATCAGCTTTGCACAGGAAAGCAAAAGGGCTGGGAGATTTAATAATACTTTCACTGATCTTTGCATACGAGAGTAATCCTCTTTGGAAATGAGGTTGTTAATGCAGGGATGAGCCTGCCTTTTTTTCTGGGTGGGCACAGATTAATGATCAAATGCTTCTGCACAAAGTGTTTCCTGTAAAAATATAACCAGTGCTACTCAGAGAAATGTGCCTGTATTCTGTGCACATTTTTGATAGATTTTTTTTTTTAAATGCCACTTGCATGGTTTTACAAGATAGTTAGTCCTGAGAAAGTTGGAATTCAAGAAACAGCTGAAAACTCTAAATTCTGAACAAACAAACTATTGGAATTAAAACTTCGTTTAAGATAAAATGCCAGTGAATTTTGGATATGTTATTTGTTCGTTCATTTGATAAACATCTTGGCACTTCCTACGTGAATTCTCCAAGCTGCTAGAGGTTGACATTGACTTTTCCAACAACTAGACTCATGAGATTCCAAATACTGTTGAAAAGACATTAGACTTTCAGTATTTATTCAAACATCTCCAAACCTCAGTAACAGGATGTAAGGCTATTTAAAATCTTACATGTTTGTAAGAGTAAATGTAATTTATGAACAAGCACTTAATGCATCTTGAGCTGAGAAAGGACAGCACTTCATACACGTGCACTAAGATGACTCTTGCAGAAAAGCAAACAAGCTCAGAAAATACATTGGGTTACTGATTAAGCATATTGCCTTTACCTTAACACTTCCAGTAGTTACTTTGTAGCATTTTCAGTGCTTACATGAAAACAAAGTTTCCATGATAGGAAGCAAGGCATAAGGACCACTACTCCAGGACAGGCTCTATTTGCCCTTGTTTCTAACTCTGAGGGTTGCTGGCTGTTGTTATTACTACTAGGCTTCCTAAGGAAGTTTCTAAACCCTGGGTTTCCCACAGCAGAGTCGCAGGCTTGAAGTCTCATGAGATAACTTATTTGAGATGTATAGGGGTTATAACAGCTCGAGCTGGGTGCCTCCTCAGAGGCAACATAAAAAAGCAGCAACGTCCTGAGTGGGACCAGAGCTCAAAGGGGCTGTGTGTCTGTGGAACACCAGTGGAATATGTGAGGGTGCATGTGTCAGTTTATGTCACCAGTGAGCATCAGGCTGGACTGGTCAAAGAGTAGGTCAAGTAGACTGGGAAGCTACCAAGTAAAGGTGTGCATGAGACAATGGGAGTAGGTGGCTACACGAGGGACCAGAGGGTTCATGCAATCTACTGGAGAGACCACAGGGGCTGGGGTGTCACCTGAAAGACCAATTTGTCTGTGCTTGAGGTGACTGGAGACTAGAGGCTCCAAGGACAGCTTACTAGTGGACTAGGTGATGAAGGCCAGATGCAGCGGGACCAGTGCCTGGTTTGATGGGCTGTGGCCAACTATATGAGATTCAACAAGGCCAAGTGCTAGGTCCTGTACTTGGGTCCCAACCACCTCATACAATGCTACAGGCTTGGGGAAAAGTGGCTGGAAAGTTGTGCAGTGGAAAGAGACTTGGGGATGTTGGTCAATATCTGGATGAATATGAGCTAGAAGTGTGCCAGGTAATCAAGACGGCCAATGGCATTCTGGCCTCTATCAGAAATAGTGTGACCAGCAGGACAAGGGAAGTGATTGTTTCCCTGTACTGGGCATTGGTGAGGCCTCACATTGCATACTGTGTTCAGTTTTGGGCATCTCACTACATGACAGACATTGAGCTGGAGTGTATTCTAAGAAGGGCATTAAATCTGGTGAAGGCTCTAGACTACCAGTCCTATAAAAAGTGGTGAGGTTGCTTAGTCTGGAGAAAAGGAGGCAAAAGGGAAATCTTCTTGCTCTCTACAACTACCTGAAAGGTAGTCTGTCTCTTCTCCCAAGCCAACAAGAGGAAATTGCTTCAAATTGTGCCAGGGAATAGCACAGGGATATTAGGACAAATTTCTTCACTGAAAGGGTTGTTTGTTACTGGACCAGGCTGGTCAGGGCAGTGGTTGAGTCCCCATCCCGGGAGGTATTTAAAAGACATATAGATGTGGCATTTAGAGACATGGTTTAGTGGCAGACGTGGCACTAGAAAATGTAGGAAATTCTGGCTATGCAAGTTCACATTCACCTCTTATTTCTCTTTTTCTGATGGTACTTATGTAGACATTTTACTGCTCTTGCTGTGCAAGCAAGAACAGGACACATTGACTCATAATATTCATCCAGTCTTGCATTTTTTAAAAAAATATTTAAAGTGGATTATTTTGTTGACCAATTACTAACACCTCATATCTAAGGTTTCTACCAAATTTGGTAGTTCCTTTATCTCTGGACAGAAAGTTTTAGAAGCACTGGCAAAGTTCCTAACGCTGAAATTTCAGCAGATGTATTTGTTTCCTCTCTGTGTTCAGTCCTAATACTCACTATGCTCTATAAACACCAGGAGAGTGGTCTGTTGCTCAAAAGAAAAATCCTCTGTGTAGGGTCTAGAAAATATCACACAGACTATCTAGTCTCATTCCTAGAGAGAAACCTTCCCTAGAAGAAATTGAGAGGACCTCTCATCAACGATTCAGTTTGATAGTTGATTTTTATGTATAGTGTTTTGCTGAATTAGGGTCTACAAGAAAAATGGCCCATATTTTTTTAAAAAATGCCCTTGATGGAAATGAGACAAGTATTTGTATTGCCTGCATAACTTATCAGGCATGGTACAGATGGTGAGGGACTTTTCACTGCAGATGGGAATGATTCAGAAGATAATAGAAGTGCTAAACCCAAATTCTTGCTCCATCACTATCTAGGGATAGACATTATTAAAGGAAAGTTTACATATAAAGTTTACTTTCAGCAAATATGCATACTTGTGGGAGTGAAAGTTAGATGATAAGAAAATAGAAACTTATCCAATGGTTATAGGATTTATTTTTGTACTAAAATAATACTTATGCTGCTTGCGATATACAGTTATACACAGCTCTTGAGATGTTGTGGAGATGACATCAGCAACAAAACTGCTTTGGGTGACTCTAAATTCAGCAGTCAGCAATTTAAGGGCATCAGGATGAAACTCTACTCAGCTCATTAATATGTCAAATCTCCACAATCAGCTGGACAAATGTGGAAGTTACATACACAAGTAAAATACAGGCATTTCTATCACAAGTTATACCACACATAACAATGCTGGGAATAATACTAATCTACGTAATAATATCTGTCTGTCTGTCTGTCTGTCTTTCTATCTATCTATCTATCTATCTATCTATCTATCTATCTATCATCTAATAATACTGTTACTTACTTTCAGTTTATCAACTGATTTATTACAATGGCAGTTTATATGGTGGAAAAAAATTACCTGTATATCATGCCAGGAAAGCCTTCTAAGAAGGGATGCTACTGAAAATGGCAATACAACTATACAGTTTGCTGCTTATTTTCTTTGACAAAAATCACAATAGAATCATTATATAGAGGGGGAAAAGATTGTTCTTTCTTAGGTCTTTCCTTGGACAGGACATTCAGCTTCCCCAAGAGAACTACACATTTCTATTTACAAAAATTGTGTCTCTTTTTTTTTTTTTCCTTAATTTTTCTAGCTGTCTTTTAATATTACTGAATGTTATGAAATTGAGAAGACTGTTCTGAATAAAATAGGTCAAAAATAGACCAAATACCTTGTTAGGTAATTTAGACATTTTAGCTGGCTTCAAAGTCAAGATGTAAGTATGGTAACTTTTTCCCAGCAATATATTCTGCTTGGTTATAATCACAGCAGATTTTCCACTATTTTCCTTTTAAATTGGAAGCATGGGGTTTCTTAGAATTTCTGTTTCATGTGCAATTTAAAATTTCTTCACTTTTTATTTGTTAATTTTATATGTGCGTATAAGTCTACTAATGGAAAATGCAGCATTTTTAATTTTCTAGAAATAGACCTAGAACTTTCCCTTAAAATGGTATTTGTGCCTAGAATGGCATTTTGCCAAGTTTCCTCTAAGTAAAAGGTTCAACACCATGAAGTGCATGTTAAGAAATATCTGTATTATTATGTATAAAGCAGTTTATGTACCAGGATATATTACAAAACTACCCATTCTCACAGTAGAATGTCTTCTAATTTTTTAATTTTTTTTTTTTTAAAACAAGTAGTCTTTTCTCTGCCAATTTGCTTAGAAATTCTGATGTACAGAAGTTCTTTCTGGGAACAAAGAGAAATCTCTAAAGTTTCTTATCTCTGGCTCATATAATTCATCTCATTTTGAATGATTGAGAAGTGAAATCCACACATACAACCAGACAATTAAGATAACAAGTAATGTTGAACTACAGCATTCCAAGGACTGACATAACATGTATTTTTCTGAGAAGCAAATTGCATTTTATTTATAAAGATACCTAGAAATCTTTAAAGACAGAAGTTTAAAGAGTCAAAGTGGTTACTTATGCAGGCCTAAGTGTATTTACCACTTATTCAAATTCAAAGTGCTTTGAAATATTAAGCAAAGACCACAGAAAATAGTGTCATGAAATAAAGACACTATTCTGGTGATATTACAGTTGATGGTCAGAAAGCAAACAAAGTCTTTAAAAACCTGGGTATCCTGCCCACACAAGCTCTGTGCAAAGCTCTACATAGTCAATATACAGAAGGGAACTCGAGATTCACCTCAAGAGAAAGTCCAAATGCTCACTTATGGCTAGGGGGAAACTGGAAAGGATTATGTTAGGTTCTTATTTCTTGTAACTACGTAGGTATGGCAATCGATGACTGCATAATGTGAAATTCAGAATGACTGTTTTATTGACCACAGTTCTTGAACTCAGGTACCTAAAACTTAGATGTATCTACCTGTAAACGTCTTATGACAACACATCTAGTAGCAGAATAAATTAGTTTGCACAGATCTACACCGGGCAGATCTATAGGATTTCTTCTTGTACTAACAACAGCTAATTAAAGGCAGCTCAGATATCTCTATAGTAAGTTATTTCTGAGATTGCACAATGAAGCCATTCCTTACAGCTTTCACTGACCCTGCCTTTATGTCTCCATGAATAGAATGATGTTGTATCACTTCTCTAATCAGAAGGGATTAGATGTTGTTGAGTGTTAGCTAGCTGGTGTTGCAGACAGGTTATGTTTCAGATTACAAAATGTCAAAAATCTTGGATGTACAAAATAATATAAATATTTTACATGAATACAAAAAAGCATAGATAGAATAAATCAGCCAATTGAACAATAAACTTTAGTTATTATAGACTTAAATCCTAGGTAATTCAATCAAATTTTTTTCCCAGTTCAGCTAAATGTTGTGTTTATATTCTCCATTTAATATTTGCCTCTACATTGTCTTCATTATTATGTTGCAGTCTGCGTTAGCTATTTTAGGCATTACTGCACCAATTTCATTTTCTATAACTAGCAGATAACCTCTCCTAGAAAATTCCATGTTCCTTACACTGATACACTTCAATATGATGTAGCAGAAGTTTTTGGAATAAAAAAGAAAGAAAGGATTTAGTAAATATGACAATAATCTGCAAATCTATTATCATTTTATCTATGTAGACTCAATGAATTTCACATATTGCCTTCTCAGTCAATACATCCAGATATCTTATCCATCAATGTTTCTCTCATTTTCTGTGACATGCTGAAAAATTCAACCTCCTCCTCTATCTCTAGTAGCTGTAGTTCAGCTCCAGTGTTACATTCCGATTTAGAGCCTGATGAAATCAGGTGAAAGCATTGTCCTGAAGATCAAAGACATATTTATAGATTTCCTTACAGCAGAGAAGACCCAGAACCCGTTTTCTCTTGCTGGAATAACTGCTTCAGGTGCTAAATAGTGCCACAAGACTGAGTTGTTATCAGTGAGCTCTAACTGGTGTGGAAGGTTTTTCTGTTGGAATTCTGTTGTTGTGGAGTTTTGTGGGGGTTTTGAGGTGTGGGGTTTTTTTTCCAAAAACGAATTTTTTAGGCTGGTAACACCAGTGAAATTCACCATCACCATGGATAACGTGGACAGTGATATTTGCTTTGCTTCATTCAAGTGTTTGGTATCTGTAGTGTGAGATTAGCTAACCCTAAAAAGCTGAGGCCAGAGTTTTCAACACAGCATCTGCTTTCTTCCATATGTCAAGCTGGGAATCTACACACTTCACAGCTCTGGGTTTCACTCTAGGTCCAGACATTTTGCAGCCTTTATAGTGAAAAGAACTACAGCAACATGTAGCCTTGAAGAGACCTGCAGACATTATCTAGTCCAGTCTCCTGCTCAGAGCATATCTGGTTAGAAAAAGTTGTTCAGGGCTTTATCTGGATGAGTTTTGATTACATCCAAGAGACCTCAGGAAACCTTCTCTGCACATGTTCTGGGATTTTACTACCCTATGATTTACCTTGTTACTGCTTTTACCTTTTACATTTTACATCTGTTCCCTCTGGTTCTGTTACTGCACACCCCTGAGAAGACTTGTTTTCTCTGTTTCCTTCCATTAGGTACCTGAAGACAACTGTAAAATATCCACTATTTTCTTGAGACTTAAGAAAACGAGGGGCTTTCAGCCTGTCCTCATACAGCAAGGACCAAATGATCCTGGTGGCCTGCACTGGGCTTATTCCAATATATCATGGCCTTTCTTTGACTGAGGCACCTGAAATGTCTCACAGCTGTTAGATAAAGGGAAAAAATCACCTCCCTGGAAATTGTTGTTACACTTCTAGAACAGCCCAGAATGTGTTTGGTCTTCTATGATGACAGTGTCACAATGTGAGCTCGTGATCAGCCATGACGGTTAACCACTCTTTTTTGTAAAAGCTGTTTCCTAGTCAGTCTGTTTTGGCATGTACTTCTGAATGAGATTAGACACTTTCATTTACCTTTGTTAAATTTTAAAAATATTTTGCCCACCTTTTTTTTTTCCCCCTTCTTGTGAGGTCACTTTAATTAGCTATGAACCAGTTCCCCCATTTTGATATCAGCTGTGAGCTGGCTGAGGATGCACAACATTCTACACTCCAGGTTGTTAATAAACAGTATTAATTGCTGTAGTGATCCATGAGGTTGCTGCCAGTTGGACACTGGACTGCCTATGACAGTAAGTTTTAAGCCTGGCATTTCAGCCAGTTTTGTACCAAATCATCAGTCTATATTTCACTGTGCAATTATTATGCAAATACTAGTGAAGACCTAGCTAAAGTGAAGGCCTTTTCAGTTCTAAGTTTTCAAGAGCCGCTGGCAAGGCCCATGGAGCAAATGCACATTGGGATAATCATGACCCTGATAGTATTTTACTGGAGTTGACCTTCAAAAAACTATGTATATGTATTGTGTCCTGACCAGCTTTAGTTTGGAAAATAAATAGCAAATGCATATATGAACACTTATGACGATAAAAATAAATAAATTTGATATCACTAAGTGCACAAGTACATCCTGTTCACAGCTACTCCAAATTACTGTCTGAGGAAGAATATATTTGTGTATTCAAAGCAAAAATAGAAGTCTTATCATGCCACTTTTCTCCCAGCAATGATTCAAAGCTAGAATATGATATGTTGATTATCTGCCATTAGAAATTTCATCAGTCAAAAACATTCTCAGAGGGTTAGGTACAACAACTTTATTGCTATTCTGCATCATTGTGGTAAAGAGAAACAGAGAAAACAGGGCCATGTTGTGATATTCATTACACTATTTTTCTTAATATATATTTTTTCCATAAAACATGCTTAAAACAGAGTTAAGTAGGTAGCCCACATCTCTTTCATCACACTATATTTTATGTCATTTACATGAAAAAAATGGTGGTAAGTGTACCTCTTTATATTCCAATTAAGTAAGTGGTCGGTTTTGCAAGTAGAAATGAATGTTCATGCATCACTTACTGCAAAGCAATATGCCAGTAGAAAATGAAAGAGTAAATGGAACAGAAAAGAAATAAAAAAATACAGAGAAAAGTAATAGACCTTATGTTGATGACAATGCTAGTGTAGGTTAATACTATCTTTATGATTGACAGCTTAATAAAAGGAAAAATATTGTTAAATATTGTTTCATTGCTCAATATGTATAACTGAGATTGTCGATGACACTTTCTATTTTCATTTCTAAACAAATTGGGCACCCTCTTTGGGCTACAGCAAACACTTAATTTTCATTTATCTATTCTGGGTACGTGGAAACAGGTCAGTTTATCTCAGTTAGGAATGTGTCTCATGTGTCTCACATTGCTTTTGTTTGCTTTGTTCCTCCCCTCCACCTCAAAAAAAAAAAATAGAAAAAAGAAAAAAAGGGTCTGAACAGAGAATAAATATGAGACAAAAATCTGTAAATGTGTTATTTCATATAAAGGGACTTTTCATTGGTTACATTAATGGTTAGAGAATCTACATACATAGCATTTACTGAGCTTTGGATCTTTTCTCAGTGAAAAATAAATTAACAGCGAAAAATAAGAATCTTGACATGAATCACTCTAACAGACTATCTCAAGACAAGAAAAATTGCAACAGCACCAAAATGGTTGGCAAAGCCTGAAATTTTATCCAAAATAGTGGGTGTGAAAGCCTAAGAAAGATGAACCTAGAAACAGCAAAAAGGCTTCTACAACATCACAAAAGAACAAATAAAGTCAGCACAGATAAATAGAATAATAATCTTGATTAATATGAAAAAAACCCCCACACTCACTACCATCAGGTTATAGTCAGACTGAAATTTGATTATGGGATATGCCAAGTAAGACTGCACAACATAATCTGTATGTAAGACAACAATATAAAGTTTACATGAAAACAAGCTTAGAAATAAATTTAGGATCTTTGACCCTGAAAATCTCTTAAGGCTTTTCTTTTTTAATATAGAGAGCAATAAGTGAGCTAGGAAACTCAGCAACATTGGAATGTGTTTATTTATGTTCCAGACTGACACCAAGAAAACAGAATTAAAAAAGCTTACGAAGTTTCTATGTGTGCACAATTCAAGCAGTACCAGAAATTCTTCAGAAGATCTTTTCAGATCCTTACATGTAGTATACAGAATGGAGACAAATCAGAGACATTGTAAAAGTCAGCCGGACAAAGCATTAGACTAGAACTAATGGGGAAAGCTTGTATAGCCTTCCAAGTGAACATTAAGATACAGTTCTGAACTTGAGTTTCTCATCAGTCTGGAAACTATCTGCAGAAACAAACTACAACAGAGTGAGAGCATCTAAAAATTCTTAGTGTTTTAATGACTGTCAGAGAGTTTTAGAGTAAATAGTTTTATCACAGTGACTAAGGGATATGTCCTTCTAATTCAGCATTGCCAATAACCTTAATCAGAAAACTCAGAACAGAGTTTATAAAAACAACAGTTCAACTGAAGTAAGGAAAAGTGGAAACCTCCCGTGGCTGGGGCACTAGTCTAAAAGTGGTAAGAAGTCCTGATCTCTTAGGTTTCTTTCTGTGACCGTAGCGAATTCAGTCAGATCCCCAGAAGGATATAGGTAGAAATTAAGCATCAGAATCTTAAATTCTAAAAAAATTTGCTTACTTGATAGCTGAAGAGAAAGAAATTTAACATTCATAAAACAAGCTTGAAACATTAAAATTCTTCCCTTTTACCTCTGGAGACACTCAGAAGTTCCTCAGCGTGGAGAAAATTGGACGTATTTTAAGTATTTACTTCATTTTATTTCATAGTGGAATCAAAAAATACCACTAGAGGCAATAAAAATCAAAATAGGTGGCTTATGAAGTGTTAGGAATCAGTAATAAAGTAGAAATATGAGAGCTACACAGCCTTATGTTAAACAAAGATTACTTCAGATGAAGTTCATGTGAGTGCAGCGTAATATCATTTTAATTGTGTTCAGTAGATAAACAGAAGTCAGTATAGGCCACAGCATTAAATAGCGGTAAATTAATATTTTCCTAGGGAAAAAAAATAAGTTCACATACTGAAAACTATCACCTCTGGAGGCAATTTTAATGAAATTATGGTTGTCATGGCTCAGCCTCAGCAGGCAGCTAAGCACCACACGGCTGCTTGCTCACTCCTTCCCAGCAGGATGATGGGCAGGAGAATGGGCAGACCCCGTCAAGCTGTGCAGTGGGGTAAGGAGAGTTTGCTAGGACAGCACAGGGAGGGGGAAACAACAACGGGACTTATAAAAGACCTTACAGAAACAGTGATAACACAAGGCACTTTACCAACCAGACGCTCAGCCCAAACTCAGCCCTTCCCAGAGAGGTGCTCAGTTGCCCCTCTCAACCAGCACTATTGACATCACAAGGCATGGAAAATACCCTTGGCCAACATGTCTCACTTATCCTGGTTTCCTGTGAAAATTAACTGTCTTAGTTGAAAGCAGGACAACGGCACAGAAGAACGGTGTGATGGTAGCAGACTTTATGCCAACATGTTACCATAAGTACCATCAAAAGATGAAGGCATTTCCAAAGAAACACTGTGGAGAAGGAAGAAGCAAAACTCAGTCATCCAGGTTGCTCCCCTCAGGACCTTGAATTCCACAACTGTAGTTTTACCTTGAAAAAAGATTCCTCTCCTTGTATGTATACATTTATAATAGCAAGTACTGAATTTACCTATTAATCAGTGTCATTTTCTGCTGCAAAAATCTATCAATGTGCATCATGAATATCATGATCAGAAATTATTCTAATAACCCTCAGCTATTAAAGAAGATTTAAAGTTATATATATACATATATATTATATATATATATGCATGTATATATAGCAATGCATAGAATGTCAAGCAGATCAATGATAACTAATTTGTAAAGTCTAGGAAATTATATATATATCTCAGGCAATCAAAGATTTCTTTAATAATTACACTGGAAACTTTTTTTTAAGCAATTAGACTACAGTTGCCTGCAAACACCTTAGATTAGAAGAAATGGCATTTTAAAATTGCATGGATGAAAATTAAATGGAAATTAAGACTACCGTTGCCTAATAGGCAATCAGAAACATAGGAAGATAGGAACTCCCAAGACTACTCAAATAAGTTTGGTTCTGTATTTCCCGAGTCTTTTGGAGCACTCTTGAATTGATACCATGGGACTGACCCTGTATGTACTCATTTGCAGAAGTCCCACTTCATTCAATGTGAACTCTACATACTCAGCACCTAGGAACATAAGTGTATGGGACATAATGATTCTTGTCAATTATTAGATGTGTAAAAAACAGAGAACTGACAATTTTTTTGTTTGTTTTAATTTTATTTGGATGTTAAAAGTTAGTCTGATCTCTAAGTGAACTGTAGTGCTCTGAGGACAAATCTGACCATCAAAAACTAGTCAGATGTCAAGGCAATATGTGCTCTCCAGCCTTTAGCTCAGATAGATAGAAACTATGGATTTATTATGAATAGATTCAATTCTGATAACAGACAAACTGGTATTTATTAAGCTTTCATATTTCTCTATCCTCCAGTTAAGGGTTAGAATGTGTATAGAGAAAAAGCAAATAACTGTGCATGTTGTAGAGACAATTAGAGTTATTTCCTCCTTCTAGAACTGAAGTTCCTGCATCATGCTTATCATTTAGGCATTTGCCTAACTGTAAAGTCAATAGAATCATGTCACCCACTTAGAAGTTAAATTTGTAAGAAAACACTTCAATTGGTTGCAGTGGAATATAAGTATTATGCAAAGATTAAAAGAAGAAAAACTCAACAGGCTTCATAGATAAGTGTATTTTCATTTTTATGATAATGACCAAGTAGGAATCCATCAGTGCTAGATGCTGGTACTGCCCTAAGAGCTATTATTAATAACGGACATAACTTTCAATATAGCTGTGCACAATGATTTGAAATAAAGCCTTCAGACTCTTATATTTCATGTTTCATTTTTAAACTCAAACTGTCTAACTGCATTTTGGGTGAACAGGGTAGGAAATAAAGGAAAATGTGTAGAAGGAAGCATTCAAATCACCATAAATACCAATAATCTTCTCAATGAAAATAGTATATGGAAAGAAATTCTAGATCAAATTAATCCACTAGGCATTGTATTAGCAATGTCAGATCAACCACAAGGTTTCATATTGTTTTGGGCTTGCGTGGCAAAGTTTTGTTAGTGGGGGGGGGGGGCTGCATGGGTGGCTTCTGAAAAAAGCTGCTAGGAGCTTCCCCCAGGTCCAACAGAGCCAATACCAGCCAGCTCAATGATGGACCCACTGATGACCAAGGCCAAGCCTATCAGGCACCGTGGTAGATCCTCTGTGATAACATATTTTAAAAAGAAAAAAAACCTGCAAGTGTCTGCTTTTTTCTGACAGAAAAAGGACAAAGACGATGTAAGAAACTGTGCAGACACCAAGGTCAGTGAAAAAGGAGGGGGAGGAGGTTCCCCAGGTGCTGGAGGAGTGTTTCCACCTGCAGCCTGTGGAGAAGACCATGGTGAGGCAGGTTGATCCCCTGCAGTCCATGGAAGATGATTAGAAGTAGAGATTCCACCTGCAGCCCCTGGAAAACACCACAGTGGAGCAGGTGGCGACACTTGAAGGATACTGTCACCCCATGTAGACCCCATGCTGGAGAGATCTCCTGGCAGGACCTGAAGCACATGGAGAGAGGTCCATGATTGAGCAGGATTTCTGGGGGGACTTGTGACCACAAGAGGGACCCACACTGGAGCAGTCTGGGCCTGGGAGACTGCACCCCATACAAGTGACCCACTCTGGGGCAGTGGGGAAAGAGCTGAATACCCAACAGAAAGGACTGAGATTGGGGAAATTTGTGGAGGATTGTCTCCCACGGGTTGGTGGGACTCCACACTGGAACAGGGAAAGGGTGTGAGAAATTCCCGTTCCCCGTCCCGCCCCCCCCAAACTAAGACGGAAAAAAACTTGTGAGGAACTTACCAAAACCCCCATTACCCCATTCCCTGCCCCTCCCTGTGACACAAAGGGGTCGTGGGAAGAAGGGATTAGAATCATGACTAATGTGAAATCTGCCAAGAAGGGAGGGGTGAGCAGAGGTGCTTTGAGATCTGGCCTCACTTCTCATTACCCGACTCTGGTGTCACTGGGTGTGCAGGGCAGTGTCATAGATTAGAGAGTTTTCTCTCCTTCAGTCTGTGTTGAGTCTGTTTTGTCCATGATGCTAATTGTGGAATGATCTCTCCCTGTCCTTGTCTTGACTCCTAAGCCTCTCAATAGATATTTTCTCCCTTGTCCTATTGAAAAGGGAGTGATAGAGCAGCTTTGGTTGTTGGCATCTGGCCTCCGACCACAGTTAAACCACCACACCTGCCTGCCCATGGGCAGTGGTGAATTAATTCATTTTCATGCTTTGCTTACACATGTGGCTTTTGCTTTACTGTCTTTATCTCAACTCATGAGTTTTCTCACTTTTTCTCTTCCAATTCTCTTCTCCATCCCACCAGGGGGAGAGTAAGCGAGCAGCAGTGTGGAGCCATGTTGCTAGCCCGGGATAAACCACCACACACTGATGTACCTATAGAAGCTTTTCTTGTTGCCCTTTATGTCCATAGCCAAATTTAATTCTATTGGGGCTTTAGTTTTCCTAACCTGATCCCTGACTGCTCACAATTAATTGTGACTGGTGGTGGTTATTATCTGTGGTGGTTATGTAGTTTGAGAGTGATGGCTAGCTTGAAAGCTGCTAGTGGATTCAGGGCAAAATCTAACTACATATGAATTCTGAGTGTACTTAGAGTTAGGAGATAGTCATTGCTATTCTCATACAGCAAAGTTATAAACCCTGTTAAAATGCATTTTTTTCCAAACTGTTCATTTTTGAGGATTTATGTCACATGCTGTAATATTTGGGAAATGGGATGTATTTATTTTCTGCTTAGCTTAGTTAGGACAAGAATGGGGGCATAACAGGGAACCAGAGAGACTGTTCTGAGGTAAGCATTGCGTCAATAACCCAGCAACTGGTCCTATGGCCTTCTTCATTTGTTTTACTTATGATAACCAAAGGATTAAAGGAAAAAAAAAAACCCAGACACCCACAAAACTACTGCTCAGAGATGTATTGTGGAATTTTGAATATAACACCACCAAAAGCAGAGAGGAAGCAGAGACAAATATTTCCTCAGATTTAAATGTAATGTAATATTAAATGTATTTATTGTGTGAACATAATACTTGTTCTAGGACTCTATCTCCAGGATGTCAGTTCAGAACAATTAAGTTTTATCAAAAATAGTGCAACAGAAATAATGAGCTAACTAAAATCTTTAAAAATAACTCCACAATTATGAAAAGTGCAACAGCAAGTGCCGAATAGTCATAATGTTTAGGTTACGTTTCTTTACAGCTACCTTATGTATTTGAAAGATATTTACGGCCAGGAAAATTAAAACCATTATACAATAAATTTTCTACCAGTATTGAGATCTGCAATCAAATGGACAATGACAGTACACGTGTGGACTTTGTTTATTCAGGTTTTCTTATTCATAAAGTTATTTAAATATGTGGCTGACTTTGCCCAAATAGAAATTATGGTTGAGAAAACAGTATGAAATCTACTCCTTGACATTTTTCCTTAGCAAAAGCCATGTTTAATGGCTTTACTTTTCGCTTGCTTGTCTAGATAAGCCAGATATGCTATGGTACCTCATCATTATAATTTTTTGTTGTTGTTGTTAGTAAAGTTTAAGTGGTTTAAATGATATGCATGCTTGCAAGGAGGTACATTTTTGCACTATACAACTTTTATAATTCCTTATCACTAGGTGCTGTGCCTTTATGTCCTTTCATCCCAACCCCAGTGTCAGTGTAAGGGAGTTTACAATTTAGTACTGATTGATTGTGGACAGATCTCAGACACCTGTCACACCTGTGTACTGACTATGTCTCCATACAAAGGTAAGGTAAGGCTTGCATTTCTAAGTAGCCATTTATTTCTATGAACTACTGGCATCCTATCTTACATTTAATCATGCTTCAGGGTGCCAGAGCTGAAGTTTTGCGGACTCAACTCAGGTCAATATGATCAAGTGCTGAGCTCCTTTATTGAAACACACACACAGCTTATATAGGTTTCTATGTCAGTGCAGGAGTTACATTACATTGCTATTGGTTAGATGCTCTGTTCACCTACCTTACATGCCTCTGACTATTGCTAATAATTGTTTGAGGTTACACAGTCTCTTTGTTCCTTTTTAAGGCAATTGTTAACATTCTTGCAGTTTGTTATCTCATGGATTTTCTTGCAACCTCCTGTTCTCCCAGACATCTAGCTCTCCTGTTAACTGCACACTGACATGCCTCTGCTAGCTTCCCCAGGCCCGATTATATGGGGGTCAAAAATACTCTGGATGGGCCACGAAACCCATTCATCTCAAAATGCGTTGCTACATCAAGGCATCATTTTCACCTCTTATTGCTTTTTCTATTGTTCTCTATTTTTCTTTCTTTTTATTTAACACTATGTAGTTGTTCCTTTTTTCCTCACTTCAATTAATTTTTTGCTACACATCCATTTTATTTCTTTGCTGCTCTGATGAACTTTTAAAAGCTTTTATCTATGCATTTTCTCCTTCCCTACTATTGTGTCTTGTTTGTAATAATCGAGATGGTGACAGACAAACATCAATGTTACATTAATGGAAGTGCAGAATTATGCTAAACCTGTATGCTAATCTAAAATTTGTGGAGTCAGGTGTCTAGATTGTTTCCATAGAAACACAGCATTTATAGAAGATGCTGGCTGGAAGGTTAGTCTTTAGTGTCCCTATTGTCAATAGCATGACACAGGAATGTCAATGCAAGCCATCTTACCATGAATTGCCATACATTTTTTCATTAATTAGAAATTATCTGAATTCAGTTAATGGTCCTTAAAGAGTGAAATCATTCCATAAGTCCAGATGGAATGTGCCTACTGCCTTCATGGAAACTCTACTGGTGAATGATGCAGACAACCATCAAGATTACTGGTCTAGGTTTTGAAAATCTAATATTGCACACTAGACCTTCTTTTCTCATTTTACTGTTCCTACTACAAATACATAAAATATATCCCTAAAGGTAATTTGTATAAATGTCTCACATTTGGTTTAAAAAAATTGGTTTAGATCATTTAGATCAATTTTTTGCCCATTTTCTCACTTCCGTTTTTATTTATTCTCTTGTTTCTCCTCCTTTTCTGCTTCTTCAGCCAAGCTTATTTTGGTTCTTCATTATCTTACTGTTTCTTTCTCTATTTGTCTCCCCATCTGTACTTAAATTGATTTTTTTCCCCAATCATTACCCAGAATATTGTAAGAATGATATTTTACCATGATAGATGACTTAAAATACCACAAGATCAATTTCTCTCATCTGTCAACATCCAGATATGTCCATTTTGCTGAGTCAGCCAGAAAATCAATCTGGAGAAAAGAAAGAGTAAGAAATAAATGAGATCTTTAAGCAAAATGCAGTCATATGCAGAAAGAATTTGCCCAGCTCCTTCTTTGTTATTCAAATTGTTCATTATGTTCCTTAGTAATCCTTAGTTTACATGTTAAACTGAGTCTCACTAAATTTTGCGTTACAAAATCCTTCCTTCCTTCCTTCCTTCCTTCCTTCCTTCCTTCCTTCCTTCCTTCCTTCCTTCCTTCCTTCCTTCCTTCCTTCCTTCCTTCCTTCCTTCCTTCCTTCCTTCCTTCCTTCCTTCCTTCCCTCCCTTTCTTCCTCCCTCCCTTCCTTCCCTCCCTTTCTTCCTCCCTCCCTTCCTTCCTCCCTTCCTTCCTTCCTTCCTTCCTTCCTTCCTTCCTTCCTTCCTTCCTTCCTTCCTTCCTTCCCTCCCTTTCTTCCTCCCTCCCTTCCTTCCTTCCTTCCTTCCTTCCTTCCTTCCTTCCTTCCTTCCTTCCTTCCTTCCTTCCTTCCTTCCTTCCTTCCTTCCTTCCTTCCTTCCTTCCTTCCCTCCCTTTCTTCCTCCCTCCCTTCCTTCCTCCCTTCCTTCCTTCCTCCCTCCCTTCCTTCCTTCCTTCCTTCCTTCCTTCCTTCCTTCCTTCCTTCCCTCCCTTTCTTCCTCCCTCCCTTCCTTCCTCCCTTCCTTCCTTCCTCCCTCCCTTCCTTCCTTCCTTCCTTCCTTCCTTCCTTCCTTCCTTCCTTCCTTCCTTCCTTCCTTCCTTCCTTCCTTCCTTCCTTCCTTCCTTCCTTCCTTCCTTCCTTCCTTCCTTCCTTCCTTCCTTCCTTCCTTCCTTCCTTCCTTCCCTCCCTCCCTTTCTTCCTGCCTTCCTTCCTTCCTCCCTTCCCTCTCTACATTGTCTTTCCCCTTTTTCCCTTTCCCCTTACCTTTCCCACTGATCCCCTTCCCCCTCTTTTTCTTTCCCTCTTTCTGTTTTTTCTGTCTCTTTTCCTCTTCTGTCCCTCCTTTCCCCCTTTTGTTTCATATATAGTTCCTTCCATTTTTGATGGCTTTACCCCTTTTTTTTTTTTTTAGTGTTATTCTATTCTATGAGTGGCAATGCTAATACACTCACTTTTTATCTGGAATTTCCTTTAATGCCATACAACCTTCACTGAGCTGTTTGTACATCTGATCTAGTAAGTGCTCCATACTATTGATGTATTTCCTTTGTTGTCCCTGTGCCCTGTTTGATATCATGGCTTCATGAGGAGAGCAGCTCTGCTTGAATCTTTGCATTTTTCTGCTGGTGATATTTTGTTAAATGTTGTTCAATGTTTTTTGTCATTGCTTTGACTTTGATGATATTCCGAGTATCTCCATTCCTTGGTATTACTATGTTGATCAGAAAAGTTCAGGATTTTTTTCACCTACTTATTTTTAACCTAAAATAGTCACAAGGTCCTGTTTCACTGTACACCTTTCATCTATTTTTTTCGTACTTATTACTGATGTCAGATGTATTCTCTAAATTGTTGGGGTTTCTGCTAGCTGACCTAGGACCCTTATAACTTGGCATTGTTTGGACTTTCTGACCTGCAGTACTTGCCACTGGGTATATTTCTCCTTCATTCACTACCTTCTCTTGAGTGACTGTGTGCTTACTAAGAAAGCTGAGAAGCTTTTGGTCGAAGTCTGAGAAGGGGTTTTCTCTAGACAATGTGACTCAGGAGCAGAAGAATGAATGAGCAGGTTCTGAACACTTCTAAGCAGATTAAGTCCTCGGGAATACAACACTGATAGATAAAGAGACAGTAGAAAGCCAAGAAACGCCCTAGTCTGAGAACCTAATGGTGATAAACACATGTATGTTTAGATACATATTTAAGCAACATGCACAACATTTGCTGAGGCTTGGGGGATGAGCATAGAGGGTGGAAGGGGGATGATTGGCCCATGTGAAACACTTTGTAAGGAACAGAGAAGAGGAAATAGACTATATGAAAGTAATGTAGAAAAATCAGCACTTAGAGGCATGTGGACAACAATAGAACTTGTTAAAATACATGACTAATGCAAGATAAAATGGTGACTCAAACCTGAAAATATGTTTAAAGTTGTTCTTTTTGCCTTCTGATTCTTATTTATGATTATTTCACTTTTCCTTTGATGACATATGAACTATTCTTCAGTGTCATTCTTGGTTAATTATTTTTAAGAAAGTGTAAGAGAAAACATGATTTACACATGCAGCTTTTGATTTTGAAGTTGTCCTATGTCAGGAACATTGACAAGCACTTCACAGCCTTTATATAAGAACTATTCTTATTCTTCAAAAAGGCACTGATGAGATGAAATGTGTTGCAATACTTTTCAAGAAGACACTGATTTACACCTTCAGGGAATTTTTAACAGGTCAGTTTTTTATATACAAGCTATGATGAAATCAGAATCCACAGCTGGATGGAAGATGTTTGACCTTGTTATTCTTTTTATGAAAAAGGTATAAAAGTGTCTGTCAGCAGAATGAAAGGACTTCCTTTAACTTCAGTGAGGTTGGGATCAGCACTCAATCTTGATTACCTGTGGTGTACCAGCAGCAAGAGAAACAAACGGGAGGGCTGCAAAATCAGCCAAGCAAAGTGGTTGATATCTTTTTATTATACTTGAACATTGGCATAGGACTACAAGTACTTTTTGCCCATTTTGTTTCACTTTTAAATATAAAATATAAAAGTTCTGCTTGTTCCAGCATGTCTGTCAACCTCCCTTCCTCCCCTCCCTTCCCTTCCTCTTCCCCTTCTATTTCCTTTTCCCTTCCCTTTCACTTTTCCCTTTTCCCTTTCCCCTTTACACTTCCCTTCCTTCCCTTCCCTCTTCCTTTTACTTGCATCTTTCTTACAATTGTAGATATTTATACCATAGAAATAGCACTATTTTTTAATTTGAACGACAACCAAATGGCAAAATAGGAATGACATTCTGTCTTGTACCATTATTTAAATTAAATATTTTTTCCTCATCTACAGTATCCAACCTATAAAGAATATAATCCCACAGTAGAGATTGTAACTACACGAACTTTCCCATAATCGTGTTACATCCAATATGTCTCTATTTAATTCTTATGTTGAATATCCAGGTTCATTCATTTTGTAAGTTGAACTTGAAACACACTTTAAAATGTATTCCTTTTGAGTGATATATGTATTTAAAATTACTTTTAATCTTTCAGTGATTGACAAAATAGATTTTTTTACTTCCCCCTCCAGTTTTCAATCTAAATATGAAAACTAGAGACAATGTGTAGCAGTACAAAGTACTATCTTTAGACATAAGTGAAAATTAACAGAATTTTGATCTCAGAATTAAGACCCAAACCATTGATATAAAGATCAACAATAATTAGTGAACTCAAACTGCAAGTTTCAAATTCCAAGTAGAAGAGAGAGGTTCTGAAAACACATCTATGACATTTGTGTCAAGCACTTAATTTATTCCTTATTTTGTGAGCACAATCATTAGTATAATAATGTCTATGCATTTACATATCTATTATACTACTGAACTGCATGAGAACAATTAGATTCATGTGTTTCCTACAAAACAGGTGCAAAAATTACAGAAAAATCAAAACATAGTACCACTAGTTTTAAATGTTATATATTGGAGATTGTATCTCTGCCATAAAATACATTTTAGAAAGTCAGAAGGTTGACAGCAGGGAATGATATTCATCTTTCCTATATTATCTGTGCAAAAGTTTGTCTAAAATAGATATTTGATGTTCTATGTATAGTTAATGGAGACAATCTGCTGTCTTCATAAGTTAATTCGCTCTGTTGGTTTAGGCATCTGTTATATTGGAAGATGCAAAACTATTCAGTGATGTCTGTGTGATCTCTGTTGTTCAAATCCCATTGGACATTGTCTTAGTCTGGACTGTGTTGCAGAGAAGGTGTCACTAGAGCTTCAGATCAAGCTTGCATTACAATGTCTTAGTTTCTTGCGGGTTTTTCTAGAGAATAATTATGGACTTTGTTTTTGTAACGCAATGCTCCCATGAGGAACTGATTATCACAACACTGTACGGATACTCAGCTAGTGTAGCTGTAGGACAAACCTCAATTTCATTCTTAGATTATAATTATTATTTACATTCCATAGATTCAGTCACAAGGTAAGCTATGGAAAAGGTAGTACCCAATTAATGTTTTTCTGGATTGCGGTACTAACTCTAGATGACTAAATTCTGTCCATCTCAATTGACTTTTGTTATGTTTGTTATATTTTCATTTAAACTGTACTGTGATCAAAAAAACAGTTTGGGGTAGGTAAGAATTCAGATCATCAAAAATTCTTAACGACTGATGTTTTAGTGTACCTTCCAAAAGCATGCAGTAATTTTTCAGAGATGACATAGAGATATTTGAAAATTACCTGTAAAAAACCTGTATAAAAATAAGGTTTAATTTATTTGGTATATGGATTTATCTTCCAAGTAGCAAATAAGCAGTGAATTGACAAAATGAACGTTTTGTCAGCAGCCATATTTATATAAAAGGCAACAGCAAAGTCAGAATCACTAAAAATGGGAAAAAGAACCCTGAAATTACTGATAGACTCCTGAGAAGAGATGATTGCTTTTGTTTCCTGTTGAGGTTCAAAATTACTAACCATGAGGTCTGTTCTATTTCATGTCATTTTTCTGCAACAGTTAATTTAAAGGTTTCAGGTGTTCCCCTCTGTAAGTTGCTGTACTCTTGCAATGAGTTGTGCTTTGACCCAATGAATTGAGCAATATCTGTTCTCCGTTTTTTGCAGTTTCTAAAGGATCTGACCTTGAACAAAAAAAAAAATTAATATTGCATTTCATTAACATAGAATTAAAAAAATAATTCATTATACTCTTCTTGTAATATCTGCTCAAACCACTGAATTAATATTTTATGGGGTACCGGGCAATTACTTGGCCTCTCTAGTACTAACCCACCCTAAAAGAATAGTGCTGATGTATATTTTATGTTAAGAATTGTCTCACTGGGCAGCTGATTTTGGATTGCTCCATTCTGTGTGCTACTCAGGAACAGATTGCACCATGAGCTGTACAATTTCCTTACCTGAGCAGAGCTCTGTATAAAACTGACAGGGCTCTGTCAGTTTATTCACCATATGTTCAAAAATAGTTTCCTTTCTTTTTCTTCCATTTAAAAATGTAGAAACACTCTGAAGCCACCAGTTGCTGTGGAAATAGATTATTTTTGTAATATTTCTACCATGTTAAAAATGTCTGCTGGTTTACTAAGAGCTGCTAGGCTACCCAGCAGGTTGTAAGTTTTAGCTGCCATTACACTTAACAGAACCACTACCTTTTTTCTCATGGGTTATACCAATAAACATTACCTGTTGTTTCAGTTTTTCAATTATAGGTGATCATCTCTCAAACTATCCCAATAATCCTTTTTCCCCAGCTGCCAAAAAACATAACCCCTATTTTTTTAATGGAACAAACGCAGTACAGGAAGTTTTGCAGCTTCCTGTACTGCCTGTGTCATTATATCAACTTGCAGTAGTCACTTCTGTTTCACAGCACTGGTGGAGATCGTAGACTCCTCTGTCATCTTGCCATGCTGGTTGCAGAACAAAATTACTCTAATGACCCTGTGTGACAGAGGGGAACCTAAATCATTACAGACTTCACTGGCTCTTCATTTATGTCTGGACTTCGAGAACAAAATAGGAGGACTTACAGCTGCATAAAGAGATGCTAAATATGTCCTCAATAGCCCATATAAGTGCCCATTTTCCAAAATTACTATGTTTTGATTTGAATGAAGTATGTAAAGCATTAGGATACATACATTATGCAACTTCATAGTATAAACAAATGAATACTACTATTTTTTTCTCTATTCAGCAAAACAAAAATCAAGAGAAATGCAACAGCTTTTGGCACACATCTTCATGATGGTGTTGCCAATCAGTGCATTTAAAATTAGTCTCTGCATGCAATGTTCTACAGATAAGCATAATAAAATCATATGCATTGGTTGGACAACAGATAAGATGTCAAAGAGTTTAATATATGAATGAAATTAAATATTGTAGCAGAATTTTATATTAGGAAAAAATTCTTCACTGAAAGAGTGGTGAAGCATTGGAACAGGTTGCTCAAGGAGATGATGGAATTGGCATCCCTGGAGCTGTTCAGAAAATGGGTAGATGTGGCGTTTTGGGAGATGGCTTAGAGGTTATGGTGGTATAGCGCTGATGTTTGGACCTGATGATCTTTAGGGTCTTTTGCAATCATGATGATTCTATAATTCATTGTGCAGCTGAAAAATTTTCAACCTCAAAATGCTCACAAGTTCTCTCAAAAAATATCACTTTTGTTTTCAACCAAGGCAAGGTAAAAATTGTCTGTGCTCTAGAAAGTTGACTAGGCTTGAATAAGACTAAGACTAGGCACTACAGCAAGGGCACAAATCATTCAGAAGAAATAGGCCAAGAGGTCGATTAAATATTATGTTTTATGACGCGTATAAGCCTAAGTCATTCTTACAGTGCAAATAAAAGAAATAAAATGAAATTATATGTCAAACCAATTAATCTGTATCTAAGCTTTTATGAAGTTGATGCATCAAAAGTCTTAGAAGCATGCTGACTTTGTTGTTGAAAAGTGATCCATATTAACACTTAGAAAGCTTACTGGAAAAAAGTATCAATGATGCAAATGCAACTTCAGACATGAAGAATATAATTGTATTGTTAAGAAAAAGATTCAGGGGGAAATAATACTTTTAATTATGTGATTGAAGGGTCTCTTATTTGGTTTCAACTTTTTTTTTGGCTAATTCCATTTATTTATTTATTTGGTTGGTTGGTTTGTTGCATAGGGCTTTTTTGTTTTTTCTTTTTTCATTGGTTTTGTACGTGGTGTCTCAGACTGCTGCTTGGAGATGCTTCAACATCAAGGATGGAGAGACTTTGCTTTATGGGCAGGGAGGGAATTGATGTTGGTTAGCTGAATCATACTACAGCCTTTATTACTGTACAACATCACTGCACAGCTATTCAGTTTCAGATTACAAGTCCTAAGGTCCCTGTATAAATGTTTGGCAAAGAGCTGTTACCACAAAGATAGCATTACAACTCAAGTCAGATATACTGTTCCTTTTACTGGCAATGTTCACTATTTTCTTTACAAATACTACATTTTTGCTTTCAGTAGAAGCAGCAAGACATTTAATCTTTCTTAATATGCAAAACAGAAATTAGTTTAAAAGTTACACTATTACCATTGACATAAACTGCAGATACTATAGCGTGCTATTCTGCCTTTCTGGGTTGTTTTTTTTTTAATTGTTTGGATTTGTTTCAATGTTTGTTGAAGCTTATTCTAAACAGGCCTTCCAAACATTAATACATTAAATAAATGCTTATTGGAAATATAGGGCAAGCTTGCAAAATATTTCTGTTTCTTAATAACTGTTTATTTAAAACACTACAGAGGTTGTTCACAATTTTTAAAATAAATCATAGCTTTACATACCACATTTAGGAAAAAAGATTGATTTGATTATGATAAAACAAACCAATAGATGCACAATATGGTACCTAGCAATCCAAAAAGAAACTAAATATTTATATAAGCTTCATTAAGTAACTATTACCTAAATGTAGAAATGTATTTTTTTTTAAACAGAGAAAAAGAGTTTTAAGGAGCAATGTTTACTTAGATATACGTAAGTACATCATGTAGAATAAATGGTTATAGCAGTGTGTTATGTTTTTAGGTCAATAACATATATTAATGAACTAATAATATTTGCTCTGGCTTTTAGTCTGGAGTTAATTATTTATGGCCATGGAAAATGTCAAGCCTCACAAACTGTTTTTCAAGTGATATGTGTGACAAGTATAATAATCAATGTTCTGTCTTACTTTTCCTTTTATCATTTCCTTTCCTTTTCTTTTTGTTGAAACTATACATTTGTCAGGGAAAGCAGCAGGTCTGCCAACAGCCTGACTCTCCTCACAGAAGACATGGGCCCTGATAATATCCTTGAGTTCCCGTGAGACAGGAAAGTTACTCATGTTGAGAGGTTTTTGGTAATCACATTCTCAAAACAGAGTGGCCTTGAAGACAGGGGTACAAACTTCCCTAAACCAAGAAGGAGTTTTAGGAAGGTATTTGGGAGTAAGTGGACATGTCAAGAACCATCCATAATAAATGGTCAACACAGCAGGTGCGCAGATACTTTTAGACATCAAAGGTAAATTAACAATGTTTAACTGTAAGATATACTTACCAGAACTTGTTATAATTACTAACCAATCAGTTTGGTGTGAACAGTGTGTGTAACCAATTAGCAGTTTTTTAGCTTGCCACATTTGCAGTAACAAATGTATATAATCTGTGTGATTTCGCCCAATAAATGGCTTCACCTTAATTCCTTATTGAATTGAGTGTTGCCCATCGCCGATCTCCGCATACATTCTATCGGTAGAAATAGTTTTAAGACAAAAACACTTTGAAGTATGAAAACAATCTACACAAATCTCTCATTTAATGCTTAATCATTTCTCAATGGCAATTTGACAGACAACAGTTTGAATCTCAAAAAATCATATCTTAATCATAGAGGAGGGTCAGTTTGAATTCTACCTTCCACTATTGTCATAGATTTTAAAAAGTTGATGTTTTTTAATTAAAACCCATTTTTACAGTTTGTTGGAGAAGACAATAAGTGATTGTTTCTTTTTTTTTATTAAAAAATATTTCTACTATTGCTTTTAGTTTGATGAAAAAAGTGATACTCATTAGTCATTAATTTCATAGAATCATAGCATTCTCTTGGTTGGAATGGACCCTTTATATCATGAAGACCAACCATCACCCTAACCTGCTGTCCACTACTAGTCCATAACCCTCAACACCACATCTAGCCATCTTTTAAACACATCCACAGATAGAGACTCCACCACCTCCCTGGGCATCCCATTCAAATACCTAACAACCCTCTCTGTGAAGATTTTCGCTAATATCCAGTCTAAACCTTCCCTGGCGTAACTTGATGACATTTCCTCTTGTCCTATCACCGGTCTCCCCTCAACCTCCTCTTCTCCAGACTGAACAACCCCAGTTCCCTCAGTCTCTCCTCATAACATTTATTCTCCAGTCCCCTCACCAGCCTTGTTGCCCTTCTCTGGACACATTCCAGCACCTCAATGTCTCTTCTGTAGTGAGGGGCCCAAAACTGAATGCAGTACTTGACGTGAGGCCTCACCGTCCTTCCTACCTGCTTCCTGCCTCCCTGCTTTCTTAACCAAGATTCCACTATTTAATAATAGATGCATGTAGTAAACACTTTATTGCCTATTATATTTGTTTGCAAACATTCAATATTTTTTTATAAAAGGTCCCTAAATCTGACAGAAAAAAAAAAAAATTATCATACTCCACTGCTGGAGAAAGGTCATTTTTAGGGCTAATCACCGAGATTAATTTGTTTGAGATGATTTTTGTATTTGCTTCTTGACAACCTTTTTCTAATTTTGCTGGCAACATTAGCACCTGTACTTTTGATTGATGATCATGCGATGGGAAGGCATTCATAATTTATATAATTTCCCGTAAATGAGTACCTCATTGCCAGCACAATATTGCTGCAATTTAAGACATATCACTTTTAATAATTACATAAGTGTTAAGTACAAGTAATAAATACTTAGATACCTCCCTAATCACACTATTATAAGTGCTTTAAACTATGTGTTAATTTGATGTTTACATTGAATATGAAAAAGCAGGTGTCCAGATTCATACATTACTTCAGACTTTGCTAGGAGAAAGAATATTCTTTACACTTCAAAAAAATGCTTTTGACTTCTGACTGTAGCTATGAGAGAAACATTGTCACTGCATCCGAGAGGACATGACAGACCTCTTCAGAAGTTGAGTCAATGCAGCTTCTTTGAAAGGGTGGGATTTTCACTGAACTTTCCATACAGAAAAAAAGGGGAAAGAAAAAATGCTGTGAGGCAAAAATGTAAGTCTTTTACAGAAGTAAAACAAGGTATGTACCAGTTGTATCTGATAAATCACTTGAGCGTGACAACTCTTTGATGGGGTGTTTTTACTTTGAAGAAGAGCACAAGAGTATATGAAGGAAACTAAAATGTAATAGAGTAATATGATGTAATATGAGGTACCAGATACGACTGCAGCAGATAGAAAACAAATACAAATGTAATTCTAGCTATGAAAAGTGAAACATATCTCTCTGTTCTGTAGCGGTAAAGTTCATGCACGTTCTTTCTGTCATTTTCCAGTAATCTGGAAAAGTAGCTGACCAGTGACACAGTAAACGCAACAACAGAAAAAGGCAAAGGGAACAGAAATTGAGGGACTGATCAACATTAAATTACTTCTTGCAGAAGCCACCCCTGCAGCCCCGCTCCTCAACCAGAACCCAGCCACGCAAAACTGCAACACTGATTTAAAATTACTTTGTATATCTCTCAAAAATTATGACAGTGATGTCATAGCAGATAAGATTGATGTCATAGCAGATAAGATAATACAAGATAATAGAAGAAAATAATAATAACAATATATGATTGTCCATTATGAGGCATCTGCCTCTGAAATAGACTGCTTGATTCTCATTGTAGTTAAGGAAAACTGGTAGGTGACATGAAAGTGTTTTAGGATCGTGTGATAGTGTGAATGAAACTGAGATGCTTGAAATGTTTAACAAAAACATATCTTTTGGAGGCTAATGTTTGTATTAGCAAATAAGTGAAATATATTAGTCCCTTTCAAACAGGATCACACCAATATGGAAAAGTGGATCATTCAGTGGTTCCTGTTGAATGTTGTTCTTGGAGTTTACATCAGATAAAGCTTGGAATTTTTAATCGTGGGATGGTTTATTCGTCACCAGGATTGCTGGTGGCAGATGGAGTCCACTTGTCCCAAAGTGTGACAAAGTTCCTAACCCAGGAGTTGGCAGAGCTTGTGGAGAGGGATTTAAACTAGATCTGAAGGGCTACTGCAAGAGGTGAGTTGAGTGACAGCATGTCAGTGTCAGGGGTGAAACCAAATGTCTGGTGATAAAACACAGGATAGCCTGCTACAGAGGCGCTGTGTGTCAGTGAGTTCCTAAAGTGAGTTCCTAAAGTCACCTCCAAGAGGTGAGGGGTACGTTGCAGCACATCAGAAGTGTTTCTACACCAATGCACATATCATGAGTAACTAGCAAGAACAGCTATAAGCCCTCGCTTGGTACCAGAGGTATGGCATCATTCGCTTAAGCAAAATCTTGTGGGAAGAGTCCTGTGATTGGTTGGGAGCTATGGATGGTTACAGCCTCTTTAGAAGTGACAGGCAGGGCAGGGGAGCTGGGGGGGTGGTGCTCTCTGTAATGGAGGAGATGGACTGCGTGGAGCTGTCAGTTGGCAACAACCCTGGGAGAGTCACTGGGTAAGGATTAAGAGACAAAAAAAGGGCAAGTTTTGGTGAGAGTCTAATATGGACTGCTTGTCCAGAACAACAACATTGATGAGTTGTTCTTCAAGGAACTAAGAGACACTTCAAGATTATCTGCTCTTGTCCTTATGGGGGTTTTCAACTTGCCAGATATTGACTGGGAACACCACACAGCTAATACAAACAGGTCCAGAAGATTCCTAAAGAAACTGGATGGTAACTTCCTTGTTCGAGTATTAAGGGAGCTGATGAGGAAAGGTGTCTTCCTAGTTCTCTTGCTCACAGACAGAGAAGGTCTCATGGGGAGAGTGGAGGTAAGGCACTGTCTTGGCCATACCGACCATGAAGAAGTAGGAATTTGGTGAAAGGAGGAAAACTGCCTTCAATAGTTCTATACTAGATATGGGGAGAACAGATTTTGGGCTGCTCAGAGAGCTAGTTGGTAAGATGCCCTGGGAAATTTAATTCTAAATATATTTGTCAGTCATAATTTGGGATATTTTTTTAGAATGATAGATCAGACATACTCTAATTCAATAAGTAGTATTCTGCAAATGTTCAATCTATTCCATATACTATTTTTAGGTTTCATTCCTGAATGAGCGTAGCAGTATTAGAATGAAGTTTCATCATGACCTATCCAAGGAGCTAGGTATAAGAAAATGACAAAAGGCAAGAGCTAGCTACTCAGTAAAAAATAAAAAGGAGGAAGAAACTCCATCTCTCTTTTCCCCTTCTCTTATGAGAACATGAAACAATCCAGAAACATCTGTATTTGGGGGTGGAAAATAAATAAGATCATCCAGTACTGTATTTGAGGTGGCAATCTGTAATGAAGATTTTTCTCTTAGTTTTTATAATGAAAAATATTTTTTAAAGAATGTTCCCTTGCTATGAGACTCAAAAGATCAGTCAGCACTCATAATTTTGTTTAGAAATATATAAAGATGAAGTCTTTGCTTCAGGATGCAAACTAACTTGAGTGGAAAACCAGCTTTATGAAAGTCAAGTGAAGTTTTGGAGTTTGGAGCATGGTTAGAATTTCAAGGTTTTATGGGCTTTATTATATAACTATTTACCTGTTGTGAATATTGTTTTTTGAGAGCTCAGGAATAAAACAATAAACAGTGACTGCAAAGAGTTTTCATTCATTAAAAGCATATAATCATATTTAGTGCAAATGAAAATAAACTATTGGAAAAGAGACTGTACAGATTATAATAACACTGTCAGGTTTTTTGGGGGGGTCTTTATTATCATTATTACTACTCCTCCTCCTCTTCCTTCTCCTCCTATTATTATTATTATTATTAATATCATCATCATCATCATCATCATAATTCATTCATTCATTCTGGAATATGATAAATTGGTCGGATGTTTCTTCCACTGATCTACACCAAAATGTCAAAAAGCAAAACCTTACTATGTGATGAAAAACAGGAACATATAGTGAACCTTCTTGCATTAAACAACTGGCTACAAACGTATTAGCCACTGCTGCTGATTTCTAAGCCACGATTGTGAATTTATTTCACAAGTACATCAATTTAACAAAGGCAATGTTAGTTAGGCTGAAAAATTAAAATAATGATTATATGGCTTCAAAAGTTGGGGAGCAATCAGGTCAGTTTTGGGGTTTAGGTCTTGTACTGTTATTTGTTGTTGTTTGTGTATTTTTAACTAAAACCATAGGAAAATATCTAGAGTTTTATTATAAAAACTTATGTAGGTATCCACAGATCTGTCAAGAGTTACATCTATGTTTAAATTTTGACATCAAGCGATGTTTTTGCCTACAACATTAAGACTATAACATTAAGGATCTTGAAGTAAGATTTTCAGGTTAGGTTAATAAACAGTGAACACTGGCTCTGAAACTAAGCTATTGATTAATCCTGGATTTGGACTCATTCAAATCAGTTTTTTAAAGGCTGTCCATCTGGAATAAGCTTTTTTAATCACTGGAAAGAAGCCTCAAATGCTGATTATTTCCCTCCTAAAACAGTTTGAATTAAGTACCCTCTGTGTTACCTAGGTACTCTTTTAATCCTAAAGAATTTGCCTAGCATCACCCAAGAAACTATTGAAGTAGCAAGGATTTAAGCAAATTTCTTCATTCTTTGTATTTACACAGCTCATATACTTTTAATGGGAACTTGTTTTAGTAAACCCTGCTATACGTATCTTTATATACTTACATAAAGAGAGATTTTTCTAAAACTGGTCTTAATTTAGTAAGGGTTTATCCCCTTTTCTTCCCTCCTCCTATTATTCTAATAATTTTAAGTGCTTCTGTTTCATTATGTATACAAAGTACCTAAAAATTGTTAGAGTTTGCTTGGGGTTTGATGTTCTTTTGTTTGAATTTTTTAATTACACAAAAGGCATATTTTCAGGTTGCTCTGATGCAGGACTAATATGGTAGCTTGATATATATGAGTTCCATTAAATAGATAGACTTCATCATTAAGGAAAAAAATAATTCAGACATATGTTTCTGATATTTATTCAACTTGAACTTTTGTACCATAAATTATCTTTTACTGACAAAAAAAAAACCAAGATTTTTGTAATAAATTCCATTTAGTAAGTAAAAAGAGCTCTGAATTAAAAAAAAAAGAAACCAAAAACGAATGTTAGCAGACCTTTAAAGATCAGTAACCTCATGCCCTAAATGATAGCAGACCTTTAAAGATCAGTAATGTCATGTTTTAAGAGTTACCAAAAATTAATGACAAGCATTTAATATAACCAATATTCTTAATGATAGTGGTAATAATGATGATATCTGAATACATACCTAAAATTTCTGTTTTCAGTCTATACGGTATGTTCAAAGGACATAAAATACTTGCCAATTTGAAAAACACTTCAGAAGATTTCTTCTTTTGCTAAAGCACTACTACCTAGTAGTATGTATTTTTATTCATGTATTTATGTATGTATGTATATATACAATCAAAGGTTTCAGATAAAACTGAACTTGAATTTCTACACTGCTCCATTCAGAACAGATAATCTCAAAGAATTTTTTTATTGTAACATTATGGAGAATGTTTTTTGCCTGCCTACTACTAATAGAAGTATAGATAAATAATATACAGTCAGTAGTGTTAGCTTATAAAACAAAAACCCCTCTGTTTCAGTCCATCAAAAGCATATTTTTATGTGCATGTTCCTGCCACGTTTAGAGCATTCTTGAAGACTACATCCTGAAATAACTATAGGTTTATATATCTTATATTTTTTAATTTTCTTCAGAGGCAAGGTAAGAGGTGCCGTTCTGCCCATATTTGCATAAATTATTCCAGATTTTAATTTTTTTTTTAATGTGATCAAAACCAGGGAGAATATAAATGAAAAATATCATTTAGTTTTAAATAAATGCATGTTTCCTGAAAAATTCCTATAGTGGTTACACAAATCACTATCACTTAATATATAATTCTTTTAAGCTAAAATGTGAAAACTGGATATAAATCTCCCTTTCTGCAGTTGCATCTGGGAAAAGAAAAATCAACAATCTTTTAAAAATGCATTTCAAAACATGGCTTTGATACATTCATGTAGGTCTCCATGCCTTTAATATACAGAACTTCTTGTTTTGCTCTTTGGTGTAATGTTGTGACTTACAGTTGCTAGGGAATAGAAAGCTCAAAGCAAAACTCAAGAACTGCACAGGCAGTTTTGCAAACATGTTATTCAGATCTTACTTTCTGATTTGTCTGTCTTGAATGATTGACAAAGACTTCTTTCAGATGTGGAATGTACTAGCTCTCATACATACATTCCATTCATTATAGGAAGTACAAGAATAAAAATGTATATATCTATTTCAATTATGGACTCGATATTGCCATGCTGATTTGCTCGTCACTATTTAGTGGTCAAAGGAGAGGAATGTGTCAAGCTGTTGTCATAGGGCCTCATATTAAGAGCAGTTAGTGTCAACTTGATGAGACTCCGTTATAGCGATACTGCTATCAAGTCAAGATAATGATTAATGGTGAAATCAAAATACTAGCATGTTGAAGAATATCCAAGAAAAAACCCACAAGCCTAAGGTTCTGAAAAATAAAGACTGGATTCTAGTTGAAATACACACATCTGTATACAAACACAGCTCTGCCTTTCAGTATAACTATTTGTTTACCTGCTAGACAAGTAACATGCAAAGGACAAATAGCAGTTGCAAAGCTGGGAAACTGGCAATCAGTGTGGTCAGCTTCTGTAGGATATAAAAGCAATTATCTATGAGGAAAGAAACTGCGGTTGTTTAATCTGGAGAAGATGAGGTGGAACGTGGACATGGTAACAGAAGGCAGAAAGCCGAACGAAAGAAGCCAGTAGCCAGGAACCCTACAGAAAAGGATAAACAGTAGCATCCCACACTTACAGCAAGGAAGATTTTGAGTATAACATGATAAAATCTTTCAAAGAGTAAGAATAGATAAGCAATGTAATATACAGTCCAAGAGAGCCCATAGAATTTCTTTCTTTCAGAAGCTTCCAAGAGGAAATCAGGCAAGTGCCAGCTCCATCCAGGCATCTCAACAATTCACTGATATAGTTCTATAACACAACTTTGAGTACTATATAGTTCTGTTATACATTATAACAGTTTCCTTAATCTATTTGCCCAGAGATGTGCCATGATATCAAGTAAGTAGTTTCTAAGTATCTGCAACATCAGTGAATATTATTTGTGACCAATTCTGGCAAAAGAAGAAATGACTGACTGTCCCAAATGTAAGACAGTAACAAATTGTGTTATGCTCTCAATTTCTGTTGCAATTCATTCTACATTACTTTGTTCTGTTTACATAGGATTAGTAGATAATGTGTTTCTGGAATAAAATTGTACATGATTTCTAGGACTAGTAAAGAATGTAAGTAAACTGAGCTTTTGTCAGTAGTAGAAACAGTATTTGTTAAGCTTCACTGAGATTCTGTTCAAATAGATTAATATGAGATTGGTAAATCCTCAAGGTAAAAATATGTATCTGGCAAGTGGCTTCAATCTGTGCAATATTTCAGCCAACATATGACTGTTAGAAAAAAAAAAAACTAACATCAAAATACTAACAAATCCTCACAGAATATTTCTTCCAGAGGTACATTAAACTGGTATCAGTTTCTTCCTAAAAATGTATGGATGTGGCTGTTCTGGTTTGTTTTGGTTTTTTTTTAACCTGTAAATTTGCTTTTGTTACTGGTGGCTGAAATAAAATATGAATAATACGTGAAATGATTGTATCATCTGGTGTTTTAAAATGTAGTATGTATGTTTAGATATTAAAAAGTTTTCTTCAAAAAATTTAACCTTAGGTTTCATAGCTCAAGAAAAAACATAATTTCTCTAATGAAAAGAAAATTACTTTCTGACATATTTTCATATTTCTTCATACATAACTAATATTAAACTGTACAGAGCTGGGCTATCATTTGTATTCCACAGAATTACTAACAGAAAGAAAATGTAACTCCTAATAAGCACTATTGAATTAAAAACTAAGTATGATTGTGCTCAGTATTGTACTAGAAATATTAATAATCAAATAAAGTTTTCTTCTGAAATTGATGCATAATTCAAGTTCTAATATATTTAAATATATCCCTCTAAGGATACATCTACAAAATACAGTATAGATAGAAACAACTCAGACAAGCAAAACGTACTGTTAGGACATCATCTGATAAAAGATTGGATAGGCTCTGGAGCATGATAGAGATGAAAGCAGCCCACAGACTCCCCTTTTCCTCTTGCTGGGCATCACTGAGAAAAGTCTGTCCCCATATTCTTGATGCCGACCCTTTAGATATTTATACATAATGGTGAGATCTGCCTGCTTTTCTCCAGGCTAAACAGCCCCAGCTCTCCCAGCCTTTCCTCATAGAAGAGATGCTCCAGTCCCTTCATGATCCTTGCAGCCCTCCAGTGGACTCTGGAATGTTTTCTTGAACAGGGGAACCCTGGGCACAGTCCTCCAGATGTAACCTCACTAAGGTAGAGTAGAGAAGGAGGATAACCTCCCTCCACCTGCTGGCCATGGTTACCTTCAGGCACCCCTGGATAACACTGGGCTTCTTGGCCACAAGGACACACTGATGGCTCACGCTCCACCGGCAACTCCCACATCCTTCTCCACAATGCTGCTTCCCAGTAGATCAACCCCTCACCTTTACTGGTGCCTGGGGTTACTCCTCCCTAGGTGCATGACCCTACACTTTCCCTTGTTGAATTTAATTTTGTGCCTCTCACCCCAGCTGTCCAGTCAGTCCAGATCTTGCTGAATGGCAACACAGCCTTCTAGTGTCTCAGCCACCCCTCCCAGTTTTGTATCATCAGCAAATTTTCTGGGGTACATTCTGTCCTTTCATCCAGGTCATTGGTGAATTTGTTGAAAGATGCCACTGGTCCTTGGGACACACCACTTGCTACAGTCTCCCGATAGAATTTCCACCACTCATCATTGCCTTATCAATGCTCTGCACTGCTTATCACATCTCTGTCATTCACACAGTTCTCAATCCACCTCACTGTTCACACATCCAGGTCACATTCTAAGTTTGCTTATGAGCATTTTATGAGATACGGTGTAAAAAGCCTTGCTGAAGTCAAGCTATAGACAGCATCCACTGCTCTCCATCCACCAAGATGGTCATAGAAGGAAATCAAATTTGGCTGGCATGATTTTTCCTTGCTGAATCCATGTTGACCACTCCCAATAACCTTCTTCTTTCCCACATGCTTACTTATGAACCCCAGACTAAGCTGTTCCGTCACCTTTCCAGGGAAGAAGATCAAGCTAACTAGCCTGAAATTTCCTGGGTCATCCTTCTTTCCATTTTTGAGATCCTATTAGGGCCCATGGATCTGTGGACATCAGGTTTGCCTAAATGATCTCTAAGCCGATCCTGCTCAACAAGGGGAAGGTCTTCTTTTTTCCAGACTTCCTCTCCTACATCCATGGTCTGGGCATCCTGAGGGCCAGCCTTAGCAGTAAAGACTGAAGTAAAGGTGGCGTTCAGCAACTCCATCTTCTTTGTATCCTCCATCATTGTTCTGGGTTCAGCTAGGATAGACTTACTTTTTCTTTCTAGCAGTGAATGGAATGCTGTGTTTTGGTGCTGGGATGAGAGCAGTGCTGACAACACACTGATGTTTTAGTTGTTGCCAAGAAGTCAGGGACATTTCTGCTGGAGAGGAGCTGAGAGGAGAGGAGAGGAGAGGAGAGGAGAGGAGAGGAGAGGAGAGGAGAGGAGAGGAGAGGAGAGGAGAGGAGAGGAGAGGAGAGGAGTCAAGTCACTTGTGTGTTTCTTTGGGGAGGGGGTTGGAGAGCAAAAATTACATATTTTTACACTATTTATGTGTATTTAACCTATATCAAATTTTGAGTGACATGTCTTTGAAGAAATGTATGGGACTTTCTGCCCTGGGAGGAAAGGACACTTTTGAAAGAACATTATTTAAAGATCTTGCTTTAAATATATTATTGGAAAGATTTTCACTGAGGTAAGAGGCAGATTTTCTTGCCTGTAGTGATGCATAAACTCTTTTTCCTGAATAATAGAAAATTTTTTCCGGGGGCAGGGTAAATGGTGGCTGTAAATTCAAACCAAGACACTAGTACAAGAATGGACAACCAGGCTTATTTGTTTGAGACAAACTTAACTGTTGACTTTTGAATTCCCAGTCTGACATGAAAGCAGAATGCTTTCAGCATTCAGAAAAGTTATGGAGGCATATCTATTAAGGGTGATATTAATACTATCTCTTATAAGGAAGAAATGTACTGGGAATTAGAGGAAAATTAGGTCCTTTACCCAAAGCAGTACCTTCCCTCTTAATGCTGTTTGGGGAGGGATAAACCAGCCTGAAATGAATAAATAAATAAAATGTGTATTTCTTAGAGCAGTGGAAAGACTTCTCAATTCTTTTTTTCATTTATAGAAAATTCACCAAATGTAACAGTTTAATTTCAAAGAATGCTGCTATTATAAATGCATTTCAGCCATCTTAGTTTAGTTGTTAAGTCTTTATACAGACAATTTCTGGGTTTTAAAAGGAGATACTAGTTGAGTTTGGCACGCAGCACTCACATAAATAATCTGACAGTATCCTTAGCGAACTTCATTACATTGCCACACCAGCACTGCCTCCTGTGGCATCTCCCTCTGTGGTGGGAACTAACATGTACATAGGCATCACTGTCCAAGTTGAAGAACTGTTCTGGACAGGGAAGGACATTTGGAAAAAATTCATTCTGAATTAGTTATTAAGGTGAGGTTGTTAATCTGAGTTGAACCCCTGATTGGAGAGTCTCATAGAAAACTGTAATGACCTTAATTTGATTTGGCATGATTTACTTTGAAAGTGATTAAAATTCATTTAATTAAACCCTGTTTAATTGTCATTATAGCTTTCACAAAGGGATTTTATGCAGTTTAACCAAACCACTTCTTATTTACACAATGTGTGAACTTGAATTAAGTGTCTTGAATTACCCTGCACAGAGGATATGTAAGTAAAATGAGAAAAAAATATTAGAATTGCTTTCTTCATTGATACTGATTTCAGTTGTATGCAAACAACACCCCCAAATGTACACATGTGCATACATGCAAAGAGAAAGATAAAAATGTCTGCTTGCTTTTAGACTGACAGTTTTGTAAAAGGAATTCTTCAGATCTTGAAAATAATCAATTAAATTTTTTTTCAAATTTGTTGAACATATTATTTTTTTATCTAATCCTAATTCAGGAATTATTTTTCTCCTGAAAGTTTAAATTGTGTCTTAATGTGTTTAGTAAGTGTTATAAAGCATTATAAAGGTATTATAAAGCCTGATAATGATATTCATACTCTAGATTTTTATTACTCAGCAAGAAAGAAATGCAAGTAAATTAAGTTTACATATGTTTTTATTTCTTTTTCTTGATTACAATCTGAACTTTGACAAGTATTACAGACAAGGATTGTCTGCTTCTTTTGAAATAATATTTAAAACTTGATTCTTCAATTTTCTGCAGTGCTAAAAGTGTTCAGACACTTCACAGAATCTCTGAGTTAGGTTGGAAATTATTAACTAGTTCTTTTTTTTCTCTTTCTCTTACCAGAGACATTAATATTCATTCACGCATAAATCTCTTATCCATCAATTTATCCTCTTCTGGAAGCCTTCCTGCTGTTTTTCCTTTTCATGGCCAAATGTGGAGCTTTCTACTCCTCCAGTCCTCATTTGGTCTATTCTTCTTTTCTCCCAAAGTGTTGTTGTTGATGCTGATAGACAAGCGCCTGGAATCCCACAAACCAGTACTGTCTCTGAACAATTTGATGGGCAGTAGGAAGGGAGTTTCCAGGCTTAAGAACCTCTGGATGTTAAAGGATCCATATGAGCCATGGTGGTGCATGGACAGGTTTCTGAGGCTTTGACACTTGGCTTTCCTGAAGCCTGAGTCCGGAAAAACTTCTGCTGAAAACTCAGTCTAACACAAACCACAGTGATGGCTTTTTAACCTAACCCTCTATTGCAGTTTCACTCCAGGCAGCAGCAAAGCACCATGCAGCTGCTTGCTCGCTCCTCTTCCTGTTCCACAAGGGGATAGAGGAGAATGGGAAAAAAAACCAAAATAGTTTCGTAGGATAACAACGAGAAGGAACTTGTTACATATGATTACATATGATACACAAATACAATTGCTCACCAAATGTGAAAGGAAAATAAGCAAGTCCAAACACCCAGTCTGTTTCTGAGAAGCAAACCTCCCTCAGAGCTAGCATCCCCAGTTATATTTGTATAGGCAGAAATATCCCTCTGGCCAGCCTGGGCCAGCTGTCATGGCTGTGTTCTCCCAGTTTCTCCTGCACCAGGCAGGGCGTGAGGAGTTGAAAAGGCCTTGACACTATGCAGGCACTTCAACTGCCTTGCAACAACTAAACCCAGCAATTAGTTAGTAAATACTATTCTGACAATAAATCCAGAACACAGTGCTATACCAGCTACTAGGAAGAAAAATTAATTCTGTCTCAGCTGAAGCCAGAACACCCTTGTAGGAATCAGTGGAATCTGGCTGTAGGTCTCAAATAGCATGTGTGTGTGCATGCGCGCGCGTGTGTGTGAGCATGCATGATTATGCATACAAAATCTATAAAATATTGTCAAGGAAGGATTTTTCCACTCTCTACTGGAATATTCTAGTTCTATGTCATGAATATATATCTATGATTCTAGGATATAAATTTCCCAGAAATAATGTTTTCTGCTCAAGTCATTATTTGCATTATCAGCTCATGCTTACAAAGGAACAGTTTTAAAACCATGTACTTAATTGTAATTTCATTCAGTTTTGGGTTTTTTGCTTCATTTAATAAAGGCTTTTGATTATGGCAAAATTGTTGGTCCTGAAATCATGCATGAGAGTGCCTGTAAAGACTGCATGAAATGGCTGTAGTGGGGCACTGCTAACCAAGCCACTAAGCAAAGCACTATTGTTACACAGTTCATGCCTATCACTTGTACACTTATGTAGTTACATGAAATTCTGAATTTGATGCAGGAGACATTAAAATTCATGAAGCAGAAGAGGATTTAAAGACTGATTAGTGGAAGAATGCAAGGAAGTTGGCACAACGTGTTACTACCCTCCCCCTCTAAATTTTTCTCACAGGTAAACTCAGTAATGACCATCTTTCATGTCTCTGATGGGCTGTTTACAGCAAAGATTTAACATTAAAAAGAAACAATCCTTCCTAATTCAAACTGTATGAGGCAAGCATTTTGGGGCTCCTTTCTTTTCAGCTTCAAAAATACTTTTGCCCACAAATTTAATCTAACAGACAAGATTTTGTGATGATCAGCTCTTCCAGCTGAGCATGTCATACATCTGCAGCCACACTAGTGGAGGGTTCGTAAAGATTTTCTGTCCCTGACACCTCTGTTCATGAAGAAGGGAAGGAACTGTTGCATTTGGTCATTTAACCAAGCCTGCAACTCCCACAGTGGATTCATCTGCATCTATCTATGCAGCAAGAATTATAAGAATTAAGGATATCCCTGCCAGATGATCTGTCCCATGGGTTAGAAACAGACAAAGCAATTCATCTGCCGACAGGTAATACAGAAATGTGTAAGTGTACAGGAAGTTTACATGGGATCAGGAAGAGGATTTTAAGCACAAAATACAGTATAATGGAAAATTGGTGCTAAAGAATATTTTGTTGCCACCGTTGTATTCACTTAGACTATGGAAATTAACTGAGACAGGATAACTTAAGCTTTCTTTGAACCTGAAGTATGACTTTGTGGAAACACATTTGACTCAGTATTCTGTGATACTATTTAGTGGTATATAGAGGAACATTATGCTCTTCCTTTCTTTTTGAGTATGGTCAGTTCCTTGCTTTAATAAAGGGAAATATTTTCAGTTATAAAGACACTAATTATATGCATGAGGAATTTTTGCTGTGTAAAATTGGTGTTTAGAGACAAAACAAATAATCAAGACATATAATACACAAAAAGTAGAAACAAGTTGAGGTTATATGACCTCTTATGGGTCAGGAATATCGTCCATCTTAGGTAAAGAAATAGTGGCTTGGGAATGGGAGATATTTTGTTTATATGTGGATTTCTGAACACATTATTGTCAGACAGAGAAGAGTCCTTCTAGTTTGGGGGACCTCACAGTTCTCTGTCTCACCAGCTACGTGGGCTCTCAGGCTGTGAAATGGATTTATAAAAGGAGACAGTTGCTTTTGGGATAATAATCCTACCAGTGTTTCAGCATGAACTCTTTTAATATCTCTTCTTGCATAGAATAGTGATTGGTTTTTACTAACTCATATTGCCTATTTAAAACAAAAAATGATAGTTTATTATATTATACTGTACTATATATTACGCAGTAAAGATTAGCAATACTGTAGTTGAACTCATGGGCAAACTGAACATAACAGTGAATTATGACCTAGAATTGTATTATGATTTTTATTTTTTTTAAGTTGATGAAAATCAAAACATCTCATTTGTCTGAAATGATGTGTATGCTAATGTACCAAAACATTCATGAGAGCATCTGTAGCAGCACATCTCTGGTAGGTATATTTTCCTTGATGACTAGCAAATGAGGATCATAAAAAGTTGAGATCAAAGAGAAAGGGTATTTCTATGATATAACACCTCTTTTCATTAAACTATTCCAAATGTAATGCTTCTAATTATATTTGCATATTATGACTAAAGAGTAAGATTCATAAACGCTGTGAAGCAGAGAAAGTTCCTGAAGTGAAGAAGTTAGTTTGATTTACAACAGCTTAAGTTTGGGCCAGGGGTGCAGTCTGCAGAAATAATTGATTACTTTCATCCTAGCCTCTTAACAATTGTGTATTTTATTATACTAATGCTTCTTACAGTAACTACAGTATTAAATTAGAATTTCTACGTTACGATTCATACATACCGTGAAATCTTGTGTAAATAAATCAGGAAAATAAACTGAAAGTTTAACAGGAAGATTTATGTACTCACCTACTAAATTAGTACTCTAAAGTTTAAGATTTTTCAGTAAGTTGTATATGCACCATACATAAATCAGAGCAATATACCTGATTCTGAAAGTTTATATTAATGAATCGTGGAAAACAGATTATACTCAGAAAGTGTTTTTTAATGTGGCACTTCCAGTTTTATTTCACAGCAGACACTAGCTTCTGAGAGGCTTGCTTTAAGCAGTTTTTTCTCTTACATTTTTGACAGAAATGCCACCACCACTGTGGCCATCATTAGAAAAAGAAACTCAGAGTACAAAAAAATGAAACACCAGACATGGATCAAATGTTTAATCAACCTAGATCTTCAACCAATATAAAATCAAGGATGTACAGCAAATGATGATCAAGTACCTATTCCAGATTAATACAATTTAAACTGTATGTAGACACTTTCAGTATTGTTTCTTTCTAGCTAGGTAATTATAAAGTCTTAAAACCACCCAGTTACAAAATGAGACGACAGAGGTTCAGTCAGAGTTGAATACTGTGTTTACTGCCATCATTATTTGTGCCACTTACAAGCCTTTCCCATAGCATGAGTCAGGGAGTAGAATTATGAACATTTCTCTGTCCACTGAGAATTGACATCACTGCAATCTTTTTGGGTGGAATAATGACCTGCACCTAAGTTACAAGACAGCTCAGTATTTATTTCAGAGATAATATCCCTCAGGACGACATATCATTGCTTTTACTATGGATTTATACTAACATACCAGACAGAACAGAACCCAGTAATGATCAGCTATGCAGCCTTGTCACTGGGGTAAGCTGCTTCATCATCATCCACTCCAGGGACACTTCTTTTCCATGCATTGTTCTAACTTGTCTGCTCTGACCTTCATACCTGCATCCTTTGACTTGTTCACAATTTACCCATCCCAATCGATTCAGAGCTCTCGCATTAGATAACTCCACAGTCCTTCTTCCTTCTACCATTTTAAAAAATATTGTTCATACTTATTTACCACACAGAACTTTTAAACCCAGTTCAGGGTCTTAAAGTAAGAATTGTTTGTCATTCAATAATCCCATATGGGAAAGATCCTGCTTATTGTGAGTCTATAGATTATTGTCCTCATCCACAAAGTAGTGAGCTTCACAAAAAAGTTTTGTGTTCACTGTATACTGTGAGCATGAGCTGATAGAAAGTGTAACAAAGATTGCCATCAAGAAAAGTCCCTGTGAACACTTTTCTCACCCTAACCTTATCAAAACAAGTATTAGAACCTAAGCTTTGCTTTTCAAAAGACATAATTTATTTCAGAACCACTTACAGAAGCAGAGGTAGGTTTGGGTTGGAAGGGACCCCAGAGATCATCTAGTTCCAACCTCCCTACCATGGTCTCTGGGACACTCTCAACTAGCCCAGGTTGCCCAAAGCCACCATCAACATGTTTTCATGAGTATGACTTCTTATCAGATATGTGCTCTCCCCCCTTCTGTGTCTCTTGCTCTATTTTCTTTGTTAATTTGAAGAAGTTCAATTCCTGCAATATTTATAGACCAACTTCAGTAGAAAACTAAATAATGATAAGTATAAACTGAAAAGATTTGGACCAGTTATTTGTAACCCCAGCAACGGCTGATTACAGTGTGGCCATAGGTACCTATATAGTTTTGCAAATTTAGTCCTTGGCTCTCAGTGGAAAGCAGATGATATGTGGTACTTTTTACAGATGGATCATACAAACAGTGCGTCTGTGAATAAGTGTCACAGAGGTATTTCAGCTTCCTTTTGCCAGCTGACAAACAGAAATCATGCACAGATGTTTCTAGTGGGAAAGGGGAGAGAGAGCAAGGGAGGGGAGTCAATTCTCAAGGAATATATGGAGCCAGCCTAACCCTCTGGTGTATGGGTTAGAAAAGCAGGCATATGCATAACTGGGGAATGTTTCCAGACTCACATAAAAAGGTATGATGAGCTCAATATTGGCTGCAGAAAGCTGAATCCTTCTGTGCATTACATTGGAGCTGCAGCATCAGAGGTGAATTCACAGAGCATAGTGACTATGAATAGATTACACAAGAGATTCTTACCATACATAATTTCTCATCTTCCCTAAACTTTCAAGATTGTATTGCTAAAGAGTAAGGGCAAAGTGCAGCATTACATGGTTTGTTCAGGTATTCTTCTGTCTTTCCAATATACGAAATCAAATTGGGAAACAGCAAAACAAAAACATAAATAGCAGGTTGAATTCATAAAAGAGAAGTGGTTCATCTGTGTTCTGGACTAGAGGCAAACAAGCAGTGTATGTCTGGATATTCAGATAAACATAAAATCTAGGAAAAAAAAACAGACAAGTGCATTAAATAAATCTATTCAACATTGTCAATTAAGAATTTTGGTGTTCTTTTAAAGAAGAAACAATCAAAGATGTCTTTATATTTTTCTTTTCAGGAAGAGAAATAGGAAGCCCTTGCCAGGTCATCAAGTCCTTCATCTTGCATGTGGGAGAATCATTCTTTTTAAATTGCTCTTTCATATTCGGTGCAGCAATACAATTCCTTTTGAGAGTGAACATAAACAAAATGAGAGAGAGGAAGACAGAGAGAAAAGCCATCATTTCTCCACAGGGATCACAGGAGACTGCTGAACTAGCTGAACATTTCCTAGGACACCTTCAGTGATTCCCTATGGCACAGAAAATGTTTCTCCTTTACTAAGGGGAAAAATAATACACACTCATGAAAAAGTGGGTGAAAATGTTAAACCCATACTGATTAATTTTCATGCTACCTGTGTGCGTGGATCTACTAACTTCCAAACAGTGTCGACTTGCCCTTCATATCTAAGTCTTAGTGAGTAAGTGCAAGACATACTATGACTATATTCTCATACCACTTTCCCAAGTCTTCCTTTCCAAGTGCTGTGTGATCTCTGTGCAAGCCCTTGGAATCCATGTCCACATGTATATTTATTGCCTGTATTATCCCTCTAACAATAACTGGAAAAATCTAAGCAACATTCCATGGAACACCTTAAGGGAAATAAGAGGTGTTCCACTCAGAAGGTGACATGGCCAACAGCCCAGATCAAGTACCTCCAGAGGAATGCACACAGCTTGGACAACAAACAGGAGTTGGAAGCTGCTGTGCTACTAGGAATCTATTACCACTACAGAAACTTGGTGGAATGAATCTCATTACTAGAGTGTGGCTATTTATGGCTACAGGCTGTTCAGATGGGACAGGTGTGGTACTTTGATCCTGGTTTTAAGTCACACGCCCACCAAAGCTGCTCTATCTCCTCCCTTTTCATCTGGATAAGGAAGAAAATATATATTGAGAGGCTTGGGAGTTGAGATAAGGACAGGGAGAGATCATTCTGAAACCAGTGTCACAGGCAAAACAGACTCAACACAGAATAAAGAAAAGAAAACTCTCTAATTTGCACTCTGCACACCCAGTGAGACCAGAGTCAGGTAATGAGAAGTGCAATCAGATCTTAAAGCACCTACCCCTCCCCTCTCTTCTTAGCAGACTTTAGTCATGATCCCTTCTTCCCTCCCCATTGTGGCACAGGGAGGGGTAGGGAATGGGAGAATGGGGGTTTTGGCCAGCTCCTCACAAGTTGTTTTCCTTCTTAGCCTGGAGGAAGGGACATTCTTCACACTCTTCCCCTGCTCCAGCATGGGCTCCCACCCACCCCCACAGGGGACAGTCCTTCATGAACTTCTCCAACATGAGTCCTTTCCCACAGGGCTTCAGCTCCTTCCCAACTGCCCCAGCATGGGTCACTTCTCTGGGGCACAGTCATAAATCATAGAATGTCTCTCAGTCTCTCAGGCCCAGACTGTTCCAGACTGGTCCCCCACAGGGTCACAAATCTCCCAGCAAACCTGCGCTGGTCTCTCTCTTTCTCTTTCTCTTTCTCTCTCTCTCTCTCCACAGGCTACAAGTGCTGGCAGAGGCTTGCTCCAATCCAAGTCACAGAGTCTTCCATATGTCTCCACCTGCTCCAGCATGGAGCCCCTCCTCGAGCTGCAGGGGACTATCTCTCTCTGGTGCCTGAAGAACTTCACACACACACATACTGCCCTTCACTGAGCTTGGTGTCTGGACAATTCCTTACATCTTCTCACTTCCTTTCCTGGGGGTGAAAAGCAGCTGCTTGTGTTTTTTTTTCTCCTAAATGTGCTTCCCAGAGGTGCTGTGGCCATCACGGATGGGCTCAGCCTTGGTCAGCAATGACTCTGGCATTGAGCTGGGTGGTGTTTGCTCTGTGGGGCCTGCAGAGAGCTTCTGGCTGCTTCTTGCAGAAGCCACTTCTGCAGCACCGCCCCTCAACCAGAACCCATCCATGCAAAACTACAACAGGCCAGAAAGGAGGGGCAGTGGTATTGGGCTCTCAGGAAATGGAAGGAGTATGAAGAGCTGTCCCTGAAGAATAACCAGAGCAGGTCAAAAGCTTATGTGTGAGAATAAGAGATGGAGGCAACAAAGTGAACCTTGTTCTTGGTGTGTACTACAGGCCACCTGATCAAAGGGAGCCCTTAGATGAAGTCTTCATCCTCCAGACATGGGAGGCCTCACGCTCTCAGGTCTTCATCTTACTAGGGGACTTCAACCACCCTGATACGTGTTGGAGAAGTAGCATGGCAAGCTGTAGGCAATCCAGGAGATTCCTAGAGTGCATCAAAGATAAATTCTTAACCCAGGTGCTAGACAACCCTACTTCAGGGCATTCAGTATTAGACATGATAGTCACCAATGCATGTGACCTTGTCAATGACATCAAGATTGGAGGCAGCCTGGGCTGCAGCAATCAAACATTGGTAGAGTTCAAGGTCCAGGGGAATATGGAATAGTCAAGGAGTGTAGTTAGGACACTCAATTTTAGGAAAGCAAACTTCCAGCTCCTCAGGGAAGTAGTCAGTAGGACCCCTTTGGAAATGGTCCTTATGGATGAGGGAGCAGAACACAGCTGGCAGACCTTTAAAGATGCTTTCCATAGAGCACAAGACACCTCTATTCCCATATTCCCCGATACAGGAAATCAGGCAGGGAAAGGAAGAGATGACTGTGGTTGAGTCATGACCTACTGGTAATTAAAGAGCAAGAAGCAACCGCACAAGCAGTGCAGCAGGGACAGGTAACCTGGGAAGAATATAGAGATGCTATCCAGTTGCGTAAGGATAGGGTCAGAAAGGCCAAGGTGTAGCTGGAGCTGAACTTGGCAAAGGATGTAAAGAATAACAAGGTGGCCTTCTACAGGTATGTCAACCAGAAGAGGAAGGTGAAAGAAAGTGTACCCACCCTGATGAATGAAAACGGTGACCTCATGTCAACAAGTGAGGAGAAGGCTGAGGTACTCAACAACTTCTTTGCCTTAGTCTTCATTAGAAACAGCTCTTCTTACCTCTCCTGGGTCAGTGGACAGCAAGATGGAGCACAAGGCCCTCCCATTGTAGGGGAAGATCAGGTTTGTGACCATCTGAGGAATCTGAACATATATAAGTCTATGGGACCTGATGAGGTATATCCCAGAGTCTTCAGGGAATTGGCTGATGTGGTTGCCAAGCCACTCTCCATCATATATAAAGTCATGGCAGTGCAGGGAAATCCCCAGTGATTGAAAGAAGGGCAGTGTTGTGCTCTTTTTAAAAAGGGAACCACCAACCTGTCAGCCTTGCCTCTGTGACTGCGAAGATCATGGAACAGTTCCTCCTAGAAGCTATGCTAATGCACATGGAAGACATGGAGGTGACTTGAGACAGTCAGCACAGCTTCACCAACTGGAAATCCTGCCTGACCAACCTGGTGGCTTTCTATGCTGAGATAACATTAGTGGACACAGGAAAAGCAATTAATGTCATTTAACTGGACTTCTGTAAAGCCTTTGACACAGTCCCCCACAACATCCTTTTCTCTAAACTGGCAAGATATGGATTTGATGAGTGGACTGTTCAGTGGATAAGGAATTGGTTGAATGGTTGCATCCAGAGAGTAGTCATCAATGGCTTGATCTCCAGATGGATATCTGTGGCAAGTGGTGTCCCTCAGGGGTCTGTACTTGGACCAGTGCTATTTAATATTTTCATCAGTAACATTGATGGTGAGGTTGAATGCAAGTTTGTGTCATCATCAACAAGTTTGCAAACAACACCAAGCTGAGCAGTGCAATTGACATGCCAAAAGGATGGGATGTCATGCAGAGGCACCTGGACAAACTGAAGAATTGGGCCCATGTAAAATTCACCAGGTTCAACAAGAACAAGTGCAAGGTCCTGTTCCTGGGTTGGGCCAATTCTTTGCATCAATACAGACTGGGAAATGATGCGCTAGAGAGCAGCCCTGCAGAGGACTTGGGGGTGCTGGTGACAAGAAGCTTGACAGAAGCCAACAATGCATTCTCGCAGCCCAGAAGGCCAACCATATCCTCAGCTGCATTAGAAGGAGCATGACCAGGAGGTCGAGAGAGTTGATTCTCCCCCTCTATCCAGCTCTTGTGAGACCGCACCTAGAGTACTGTGTCCAGTTCTGGAGTTCCCAACATAAGAAGGACACAGAACTGTTGAAACAGGTCCAGGGGAGGCCCACGAAGATGATCAGATGGCTGGAGCACCTCTCCTATGAAGAAAGGCTGAGAGAGTTGGGCTTGTTCAGCCTGGAGAAGAGAAGGCTCTGGGGACATCTTATAGCTGCCTTCCATTACCTGAAGGAAGCCTACAAAAAACCTGCAGAGGGACATTTTAGAAGGGCATCTAGTGACAGGATGAGGTGGAATGGTTTTAAATTGGAGTGAGGTAGATTTAGATTGGATATTACAAATAAATTCTTCACTACAAGGGTGGTGAAGAACTAGAACAGGCTGCCCAGAGAGGTGTGGATACTCCCTCCCTGGAGGTGTTCAAGGCCAGGTTGGAAGGGACCTTGAACAGCCTGGTGTAGTGAGAGGTATCCCTGCCAATGGCAGGGGCATTGGAACTAGATCATTTTTAAGGTCTCTTCCAGCCCTACCCATTCTATGATTCTATGACTGAAGGATGTCCAGAGGACAATCTCTGATATTCTGAGAAAATGTTTTCCTGAAGGTATCTAGTCCTAAAATTAAAGCATATCTGGGGTAAATAAATAAAAATGCCAGCAATTTCTTGTCATATGAACAGATCAACAGAAGTCCATTGTAATCCAAGTTGCAATCTTGCATGAAGGAGATTATGACACATACAATATTAGGAAGATTATCAAAGAGTTCGTTACTGCACAATGAGAAATATGTCCATGGGCCCTATAAACAGCTATCTCTTAAGCCATTTTGATGACTTTACTGGAAAATTCTAATTCATACAAATTGTCACATCAACTATTTTCTTGATTTTAGGGGGAAAAAAATGTAAACTGCCTTTTATATTTTCCCACTTATTTTCAAAGTGAGGCCAAGTCAGGTGGATTAAATTCTATTATCACATAATTATTTTTATCATAACTTCATTCAGCTTATTTATTTTCTTTAATAATGGCAACAAAGTAGCTCTTATATTGTGGTTAAATTAATGTGAAGAGGAGAGATGCAAGGAAACAGAAACATGTGCAATACGTTATTGTTTTATCACAGAGTTTTAGTGACTGGGCTATAGTCCACCAATTTAGAGCTCTACTCTGGTCATGCTAGTTGGCTTCTCTGCATAAAGTAAACTGAACGAGACAGATTCTGTTACACTTTCTTTTACATGAAAAATAGTGTTCATTTTATGGGTAGTACCCACCACTGAAAACAAAAAAGAACATACAAAAATAAAATATAAAATAAATATAGAATGATAAAATATCTCTAGAAAATGCATGTGAATGACATAAAACCCTGTCTATGTCTGTAGAAAAGGTGAAGCGCAGGGTAGATCTAGCTTTTTTTCTTTAAAAGTAGGTAGTCTTGTAACATTTCTTCTTTTCTTGAACAAACACAGTTGAGTATATAATTATTTACTGCAAGTTTTAACAACTTGTTTTAATTTCAACTTTTTTTTTTCTTTTTGCTTGTATTCTATCTGAGGGCATTTGTTGTTTAAAACAAAGGAAGCAATACCTCTTCTCAATGTGTCTGGTTGACTGCATTGTGGAGGCAGAAATTCTAATAAAAGATTGTATTTTTCTCCAGAACAATAGATACAATATTAATCTATTTTAAAATCTTACTTAACATGAGGTTTTTGCCTGTATTTTAAACACATTTTTTAACAACTCCTAGAACAGCTGCGGCTGGAAGGCACCTCTAGAGATCATCTGGTTCAACTCACTGCTCAGAGCAAGGTCCACAAGAGCAGGTTGCTAAGGACCATGCCCAGACAGGTTTTTTGTTTTCAAGGATGGAGACTACATGATCTCTCTGATCAATCTCACAGATGATCTGCTCAACCTGACTGATGACCCTCATAGAAAAACATGTTTCTTATGTTTAATTGGAATTTCCTGTATGTGTTTGTGTCAATTTCCTGTTGTCCTGTCACTGGGCACCACAGTTTGTTCTGTTGCCTTTGCTCTCCCCATCAGGTATTTATGCACATGCATAAATCCACCTAAGTCTTCTCCAGACCAAACAAGTACAACTCTCTCAGCCTCAATGCATATAACAGATGGTCCAGTCCTTAAATCATATTTATGGTCCTTCCTTGGACTTGCTCCAGTACATCCATGTCTTGTACTGGGAAGGCCATTACTGATCACACAACTCCAGATGTGTTTTGCTAGGGTTGAGTAGAGGAGAAGGATCATTTCAACCTGCTAGTGATGTGCTACCAGGACACCACTGGCCACTGGAAAAGCATAACAACTCTGGCACTCTCTTAGAGGCCACCATGATCCCATCCCCAGCCCTGGGATTCTGTCTCCATCCCACTGTCCCCATTTCCCAGGTTCAGACAAGAGGAGAAATTAAAACAGCATGAAGTTATAAAAATATTGTAATGAATGGAAGTCTAATGCTAAACAAAGCATGGTGGGGGACACAGTCTATTGCAGGATCCAGCTGTGTTCAAGGAAAATCTAGGAGCCTGAGAATAAATCTGACTGCTACAGATCTTTCAGACAAAATGAAACAACACAGTATTCAGCAGTAGGTATGGCAGTTCGCAGGTGCAGCAAACATTAGTTGATATTTCAGCCAGTCCCCTGTGGCTTCAGATTTGGCAGCATCTGGACAAATCTTATTTGTACATCAGTGCTTTGCTCTTTGGGGCACTAAGTTTGATATTCTTGTGATGTTTATACTGTGGAATCGTTTGTCCTTTACTCTTATGGGGAATAGTGGCTCCAACACTTAGTCAACTTTCAGTAATACACTTACAAACATCAAAATATTATGAGATTTAGGCCTCAGGAAATTAAATATGCTTGGAATCTGTCTACTGTGATAAAAATGAATGAAAAATGAGGCTAAGAAAATAGTTATTTGATATAGAAAACACAGTAAGTAGTTGTGCACCTTTCACTTTAACCAGCACATATTATTTAATGAACTCATTCCTTTCTTCTTTAGCCACTGTAATTGTAAAAGCAGATTTGGATGTACAGTCAAGCTCTGTTAAAAAAACACTACTGTTTATGCACTCCACTCCTAGCGTGTTTCCCAACCTCTCCTACACCTCTTCTACAAGGACAAGGCTGAGACAGTTGGGCTTGTTCAGCCCGGAGAAGAGAAGGCTCAGGGGAGACCTTATTGTGTCTTTTCAATATATAAAGAGGGCTTATAAAAAGGGTAGAAAGAGACTTTTTCACTGTAGTGACAGGCCAAGAGGTAACGGTTTTAACTGAAAAGAGAAGATTCATTACAATGAGAGTAGCGAGACACTGGACACGACACAGCTGCTCCCTCCCTCTCCCCTGGTGGGATGGGGAAGAGAACGGGAAGAGTAAAAGTGAGAATAATCGTGGGTTGAGATAAAGACAGTTTAATAAGTAAAGCAAAATCCAATGCACACAAGCAAAGCAAAACAAGGAGTTCATTTCCCATTCCCCATGGGCAGGCAGGGGTTCAGCCATCCCCAGGGCTCCCCAGGAAAGTAGGGCTCCATTGTGCCTAACAGCGACTTGGTAAGACAAACGCTATCATTCTAAACCTCCCCTCTCTCCCTTCTTCCAACAGCTTTATATGATGAGTGTTACACTATATGGTATGGGGGCCATAAAGATGATTAAGGGAGTGGAGCACCTTCCTTATGAGGAAAGGCTGAGCGAGCTGGGCCTCTTTAGCTCAGAGAATAGGAGACCGAGGGGTGGCCTCATCAATGGCTGTAAGTACGTAAAAGGTGAGTGTCAGGAGGATGGAGCCAGGCTCTTCTTAGTGATGGCCAGTGATAGGACAAAGGGCAACTGGTGCAAGCTGGAGCACAGGAAGTTCCATGTGAATATAAGAAGGAACTTTTTCATTGTGAGGGTGACAGAGCACTAGAACAGACTGCCCAGAGAGGCTGTGGAGAGTTTTCTTTCCTTTATTCTGTGTTGAGTCTGTTTTGCCCATGATGCTAATTGCAGAATGATCTCTCGCTGTCCTTATCTTGACACCTAAGCCTCTCAATATATATTTTCTCCCTTGTCCAGGTGAAAAGGGGAGTAATAGAGTGACTTTGGTGTGTGTCTGGCCTCCAGCAAGGGTCAAACAATCACAAAAAATAAAAACACTTCTACTACATCAACACAGTCTTCAGCACAAATCCTAAAGATATCCCCAAACTAACTACTATGAAGTAACTATATCCTAGCCAAACCTGACACACCAGGGGGTTTGGACTAGATGACTTTTAAAGGTCTCTTCCGTCCTAAACCATTCAATGATTCTGTGGTACTGTGGCTAGCTTTTACTTTAGAGATGGAGATGTACCACAGTTATTAACAGGGGAGTTTCTAAAATGAAACAGTAATGATCGAGAGAAAAATGGCCTCCCTATTATATAAAATCTAAAACATGATGATATATCTTAAACTGGAATAAGGTGAGCACTGTTTCACATGTGGGCCTGACTTCAATTAAATTAGAAAATCCTACATGTAAATATGTTAGTCCTCAACTTATACCTTCTGCATCCCTGAAAATCCAAAAAGGGAAAAGGACAATCATGTTTTGCTATAAAGTAGATGGAACGAACAAACAGAAATAGCTAGGATTTAAGGGTAAAATGCAGTCATAAATTTAAGCTAAACATGAGAAAATAATTTTCTTAACAATAAGACCTTTAAGACAGTGGAATGCTTTCTTAGGAAAGTGATGGAAAGCCTCTCACTTCAATGTGCATGGAAATGAGTTTTAAATGGTGTTTGATGTGTGCTAGAAAGAAATTGGTGAGTCATTGCACCATACTTTGAAGACCTGAAGACATTTTTTAAAAACCTATGCCTTCCAGTCAAGTGTAATATCTGCTTCACTGCTCAGTTCTTGACATGGAGATAACCACAAGTGATTTTTATGTGATGACAGAGTAGGATCAAAACTAAAATTATATGGACTGATGAACAAGTTGGTGGCTATCCTACCCACAAACTAAAGGGCTCACTGGGCAGTATAAATTACTCCACGCTGCAGCTGCATTTTGGCCTCCTTTCTGCAGAAAAAATTTCCAGGAAAAATGGCAAGTCAGGTATATAACTTCAATTACTCACATTTTTTGTTTAAATAATTGTAATCTACATGGCCCAGAGCTCTGAGAGGTGAAACCAGACCAACACAGGCTGTTACCCCCTGAGAAGCCCACACTGGAGTAGGTTTGCTGGCAGGACTTGTGACCTTGTGAAGGCCTACACTGGAGCAGTTGTGAAGGGCTGTAGCCCATGGGAAGGACTAATGTTGGAGGCGTTCACAGAGACCTGTCAAATGTGGGATGGATCCCAGTCTGAAGCTGGGGAAGAGTGTGAGAAGTCCTCCCCCTGAGGAGGAGGAAGCAGCTGAGACAGAATGTGATTAACTGACCCCAACTCCCATTCACTATCCCCTTGCGCTGCTTAAGGAGGGAGGTAGAGAAGAGACTAAAGTTAAGCACAGGAGGAAGGAAGAGGTAGGGGGAAGGTGTTTTAAGATTTAGTTCTTATCTTCTGATTACTTGACTCAGATTTTTATTGGTAATAAAATGAACTAATTTCCCCTGAGTTGATTCTCTTTTGGCCTTGATGGTAACAAGGGAATCATCTCCCTCTCCTTATCTTGACCCATGTGCCCTTCGTTATTTTTTTTCTCCCCTGTCCTGCTGAGGTTGGCAGTGATAGTGCAGCTTTGGTGGGCACCTGGCCTCCAGCCAGGGTCAACTCACCACACCATCCTGCTAACCTCAGCACAGAGTGAAAAGTCACTCACTCTTCCTGTGGTGATCAGTGGAGGGGTGACTGCACAGCTCACCTTTGGTGGCAAATTACCTGTCCTAGTGAGAACAGAAGTGTGAGCAATTGGATGTGTGCCTGTGTACATGTGTACATAGCAAACACAGAAATGCTTTTTTTGGAACATTCTCTCAAAACTGATCACGCTCAAAAAAGGAAATGATTGTTAGATGGATTAAACAGTAATGGGGGAATTATAACGAAGCATTTGTTACAAAGAAGGGGTCACTGGGAGAAGTATAAAAGAAGCATGAAAATTTGTAACAGTATGATGAGATCTTGCAGTGGAAATGACAGGAGTGAAACCTGATTTGGCACTGCCAGAAGTTACCTTGAAGCATCAGAGCCTCTGCCCAGGCCAGAGGAGCAGCCTCCCTACCCCATGCTGTGGGTGGAGGGCCTGTCCTGGTGGGTGTCTGCTCTCCATGGAGTAGGGACAAGCAGCAGGAACCCACCATAGGTAGCGTCACCGCAGGTACGTGACCTCCTGAGACCCTTTCTCATCAGTGCGTCTGTTAGCAGTTATAGGGGCAACAGGGGTGTGCACAGACCTGGGGCTCCCATGGGAGGAGAACGCAAACAGGGAAACTCCCATACCTGGGAGGGTGGGGGTTACTGGCAACCCACTTTTCATGGGGTACAAGAGCTTTGAACGTAATTGTGTGTGTGTGCATGTGATAAAAAATTTCCAGGATTAGTTGTAAAAGAATGTTTAGGAATTTGCCTGTGGTTGTCATTTTTGTTGTTGTTATGTTTGTTATTAATTACTTTGCAACTGTCTCATACTGATGATTAAATACTTTATTACTGATATCTGTCCTGAATGTATAGTTCACTGATAGCCAGTTAATTAACCTTTTAAGAAAACAATAAACTGCTTTGATCCTGATTTGATTTAGACTGTGAAATAAGCATGGCTTGCTTCTGATTATCAGAAACCATTAAAACAATTTATTCTGGCAAAGGAATACCTGCACAATTTAAAGATTTATAAAACATATTCCTAATGGCAGAAATATTAATGTACATCATATTATTCCCACTAAAGGTCTCAAAAAGTGATGGAAAAACCAAAAAATATCTATTAGGAAACTTAAGATAGTTTTATATTACTTTCTCTGGAAAGGTTTTTGAAACTTTTTCATGGGAGATATTTACATCTGAATGTAAAAAATAACAGTCCGTCAGATTTTGGCAAAGATGCATGTTTACCAAGAGACATAATATGAAGCATGTGGTGTTAGAAGATACCAATATTCTATTTTATGCATTTAGTCAAGTTCTTCCTTAACTCAAATAACAGAAATGAAAAATGGGTTTAAATTCTCTGGTCACAAAAATTGGGTATTTTCTTTAAATCTTTTGTTATAGATTTCTGTGTAAAAGTGTAAATTGTAAGTCTTACAACAAGATACATGGGTTTACAAGAAACCTCAGGACACCTTTCAGTCAATCTAGATGGCCCCTACTAGATTAAATCTGGTGCCATTTCACATCCACCTGTGAAATCTTATGCTAAGGCTTTATATGATAAATTGTAAGAATACAAAATCATTTATCTAAAGAATTCCACTGGAAAATTAATTTTTCTATTTTCTCTTGCCTTTGACTGTATGTAGTGATTTTATAAGTCTTGTTTTCAAATGGCATAAAATAGGAGATATGCTTGGAAGACATTTTCATATGAAAGAAGAGAAGAAGGAGCTTGTATGCCTATAGTAGTCTGTGTGAAATCCTTGCATAAATTGAAAGCAATATCAGATATTCAGGTAATTGTCTTAGGAGCACCACATTTTTCTTGTAAGAATAAAATAATTTGCTTGGAAATGACTCAGTAAGGGAGGTTTCCATAAAAATCATACTCTGTTAAAAAAAATCTTGAAATATCTAAAAAAAAAGTTGTGAGAAGTAATCATCAAGATATCATTTCAATGCCATCTGTCTAACTTTCCAATGCCTGATGCACTCTACAGTAGAATGAGCTCAAATGAATGGCTTATCACTCAAAAATGAGAGCATTTTCTTCACCCTTTGTTCAATTTGATTTTTTTTAATGTTTTCCAGCTGTGAAAAATATATTAAATCATTTAAATGTTTTCAATTTCTACTGGGCAGCTGAATGTTATCATTCAAACAAACAAACAAGATGAAAAGAAAAACCACCTCTATTCACTCAAAGATTCAGTGTGTTTATTTTGGAAAGCCAGGGCCTGTTCCACTTCTCCAGAAATCTCTAGCTCACTGGTATTTACAAATACAACCACTTGCAAAAAGATTCAGAGACACAGGATTTCATTTGGTGTAAATGCATGCCTTGCAGTATAAACGCTCAAAGAAGCCACTTTCAGTTTTAGGAAAAGGAAAATCTGGTCCACAGGCAGAACACACAGAAGCAGAAAATCGTAAGGGTCTGATTCTGCCCCAGATTATTCATCTTCATTTCACTGTGCATGATTAGACTAGCTGCAAGACAAGAGTCCAGTAAGATTTTCAGTGATTTTAGCAAGCACTTAAAACTAGAACTGAACAGATTTTTTTTTTTTCCCTCCAGGAGTTGTTTTAATTTAAAACACAATATTCTGATGGAAAATTTTGCTCCATTTTTATTAGCATACAAAGGGTTTTTTTGTCATTTAGAAGTTTCAAGCAGAAATAAATTTCTCTTTCGTTTCTGGGTGGGGGCATAATGTGCACATAAATATGATTTAAACTAATTTCTCTTTCTATGTTTCCAGTTTTAATGTGACCCCTTTGGTTGCATATCACAAAATAACAGAATAACTCAGATGGAAAGAGACCTCAGGAGGTCAGTAGTCAAGGTTAACATTCAAGGAATCATTAAGTATTAGATCAGACCAATATTCCTAGAGGTTTTCCTCCAAGGATGGACACTGTAAAATCACCCTTTACTACTTGCTTCACTGCTTGATCACATGGACCAATTGGGACCTCCTGTATTTCTGGCACACTGCCTCTCACCTTCCTGAGAAAAACGGGGTTTCTATGTCACAGCAGCCTCCCCTGTGGGTAGGGGTAGGTGGCTGTTGGGGCCCTGAAGCAAGCCTAGGTCCCCTACCACCTCCTCACAGAGGCCACCCTGGTCATCCTATGGGTTCCCATGGACTCAGCTTGGTTTGCCCAAGTCTCTCCTCTACTAGGAGACCCAACTGGAGGCAGTACTCCAGGTGGGATCTAAAGAAGGATGGTGTATTCCCTCAATCTGTGGGTGGTGCAGCTGCTATGGGAGCCCGGGGTGCTGCTGGGTGCCCTTGCTGCCAGGGTAGGCTTCTGGATCCGGTCCTGCCTGTTGCTGGCCAGGACCCCAGGGCCTCTTCCAAAGAACTGCTCTCAAACTTCTCAGAATCTGCATGTAGCTGCCATCTATCCCTTCCCAGGGGAAGAACCCAGCATCTGTCCTTGCTGAACTGCACAAGGTTGTAGCAGACCGATTCCTCTGACTCACTGAGTTACGTCTGAACAACAACCCTGCCCTTGAGCGTGCCCACTGTCCCTCCTCCCCTCTTCTTCCCCTCTCCTCACTCTGGTGTTACCTGAAAACTTGGTAAATGTGTACTCTGTGCGACCATCAAGGTTGGCAACAAAGCTATTAAGCAGGACAGATCCTTTCTTGTTCCCTTTTGTCTTACAGCACTTCTTTTGAAGTTGTTTTCTCAGACATCAACATTAACATGAAAAAAAAAAATAGTTTCCACACTTTCAATGCTTACACTTTTTGATTTTTTTCTTCTTTTTTTTTTTTTTTCCACCTGGAATGAAAGTTGAGAAGAATGGATGGTAAAGGGAGTAAAAAGCAAAACCAAACCAAACTATAAGAAAATCTTGACATGGAAAACTGAGTCTCCTTTCCTAAATATATTGTGAAACACAAATCAATAGGAATAAAGCCTTGCAAAATGAGAGAGATTTTATATGATTTTTCAAAAAAAAAATTTTTTATTCCTATTTATAAAAAAAAACCACTATTGCCTCTCTCAAAACACTGGATTTAAGTTGCACACATTTTTAAAAAAACAGTAGATTTAGATTTTCAGAGAGTCAGTTAAAATGAGCAAGGAACCAGACACATCCAGAATAACTGGGGCCTCAAACTCTCAGGCAATTACTCTGGATGAGTGACTGTGATAAAGACAAAAAAAATATAATCTTACTAATGAAACACCCTTGATAAATTTTCTGTTGGATGGAAAAATGCTTTACATACTGTACAAATTGGGGATATGGCCCTGTTGTCATTGCCAAAGAATTAGCACAGAGTCAAACAAATGAGCCAGGCAAGAATTTTACTGAACCTTGTGTAGCCAGGGACTGTGGAAGCAATTATTTTATCTCAATGTGACAAGAGAAAATTACAGTTAAACTGTGCTGCAAATAAACATAGCCTATTTTTTTTCCCAGGACTGGTGCCTCGGGCAAGGCCTGTGTGATTCAGACTAGAAAAGTTTCTGAGCTTTTTAAAAATGCATTAATCCTGATTATCTGGTATCTCTGCTGAGAGATTTAGGACTCAAGAGGATTCTTAAGCCATCCTTTTCCACGCCAGAACTTTTCTTTGAGCTCCAGAAAGACAGAACAGCGCAGAACAATGGAGACACCCGTGAAGGCCACTGGTCTGCTTGTCTGTCGAAACCAAGTGTTAGATCAGGTTCAAGCCAGGTACAAATATTTCCAGTGAAGGAGGTCCCATCTGTTCTTTGAATGACTTCATCACCTTGTTCTGACCCTGAAGAAATTATTTCCTGTATCCAGACTGAATTTCTCCTTGCAACCATTGCCTCTTGCCTTATGCATCCATGTGAAGGCAGTAGCTCCTCCTACTCTGTAGCTACTCTTCAGGTACTGGGCGGCTGTGATCAGATCCCCCTGAGCTTTCTCTTCTCTAGGCTGAGCAGTCCAAATTTCAAACTTTACTTATATGCCTACTTCTCCAGCTGCCTTGATGGCCCTCTGTCACACTCTCTCCATTTTTTCTAGTCATGCTGAACTGAGGGTGGACCAAAACTCTCCTTCATATGTGGCCTAATCAGACCTCTTCATCTGCTGGATATATTCTTACCGATGCATGCAGCCAAACATACAGCTTGCCTTCATAGCTGCAAGGCCACACAGCTGTCTCATGTTTAGCTCTCCACCAGCCTTCCAGGCATTTAACAGCAGATCTACATCCCATACACTGATCCCCCAGCCAGTACTGCTGTTTAGGATTACTTCATCCCAGGTGGAGACTTTGCATTTCTCTTTGCTAGGCATCATGCATTTGCATGATCCGCATACCTTCCAGCTTGTCAAAGCACTGCTTCATGATGGCATTTCCTTCTAAGTATCCACTTCCTCAATTTGGTGTCCACTCACCTAGTCACAGAACAGAAGTCAAGACACATCAACAGCTCCACCTTCCCAACATGGTTTAGATTTTAAAATCTAAAGGAAAAAAACCCTCCTAATAAATGTTTCACAATCAGGAAAATATGAGCAAAGAGAATAAACAACAATTATATGGTAAATTTGAAAAAACAGCCTGGAAGTAACTGAAGGCAGTTTAAAAGTATCAGGCAGAATTTAAAGACCTATGCAATGCAGTCTTCCATGTAAAAGATAATAGTAGATAAATAGTACCAAAACTAGAATAAAAACAGAGTTTACACATAAAGCCCCCATTTATAATCAGTTATGGCACTGTTACGGTAATTAACCTACCTCACAAAAATGTCTTCAGTCAGAAGCAGATGACATGCCATTGCACTAACAGGAAGGAACCAAGAGTGCATTGCTGTAATTTCCTCCAGTTAGTGGACAAGTGGCTGGCTACACAACTGCCCCTGGTCTTGGCAATGACTGAAATGTTAATGACAGTTGATCATATTTACTATACAAGGGTATGACCCACAGCTATGCAGACAGTAAATAAAGAAACTCACAGAGAGGAAAAGTCTGTTACCTCTTGTAGTGGGTTGACCTGGCTGGAGGCTAAGTGCCCACTAAAGCTGCTGTATCACTCCCCTCCACAGCTAGACAAGGGAGAGAAGATATAATTAAAGGCTCCTGGGTCAAGATAAGGACAGTAAGCTATCACTCACCAATTACTGTCACAGGCAAAACAGACTCAACATGGAATAAAACACATCTAATTTATTACCCAATTATTAGGATAATTAGAAATAAAACCACCCCTTCTTTCTTACCAGGCTCAACTTTATTCCAAATTTCTCTACCTCCTCCCCCAGAGCAGTACAGAGAGACAGGAAAATGGGGGTTGTGGTCAGTTCATCACATGTTTTCTCTGCTGTTCCTTCCTGCTCTGGAGGACTCTTCAATCTCTTCCCTTGCTCCAGCATGGGGTTGCACCCACAGCAGACAGTTCTCCATTAACTTCTCCAACATGAGTCCTTCTGACGGGCTGCAGTTTGTCACAAACTGCTCAGGATTTAGGTCTCTTCCACAGGGTGCAGACCTTCAGGAACCAACTACTCCAGTTTGGGCCCCTATGGGGTCACAAACTCTGGCAGCAAATCTGTCCCAGTCTCCACAGGGCCAAAGGTCCTGCCAGGAGCTTGCTCCAACACAGGCTTCCCACTGAGTCTTACAGCATTCTTCAAGTGTCTCCACCTGCTCCAGCGTGGGGTCCTCCATGGGCTACAGGTGGAATCTTCACTCATCATTATTTTCTGTGGGGTGCAGGAACAGCCTTTTTTACCATGTTCTCCTCCAAAGGCTAGAAGACAATCTCTCCTCTAGTGCCTCCATCTCCTTCTTTGCTGACCTTGGGGTCTGCACAGTTTCTCACATCTTCTCATTCCCTTCTCTGGCCACAAAAAGCTGCCACTATTTGTAATTTTTTAATTTTTTTTTTTAAATATGTTATCACAGAGGCGCTACCACTGTCACTGATTGGCTCAACCTTGGTCAGTGGTGGGTCCATCCTTGAGTCAGCTGGTATTTTCTCTTTTGGACCTGGAGGAAGCTTCTGGCTGCTTCTCACAGAAGCCACCCCTGCAGCGCCCTCCTTCCCCAACTTTCTCCCCACCCTCAACCTCACCATGCAAACCCAAAACACCCCTGCTGCACTTGCAAAAGGAGATGTGAAAATATGAGCTGGAGAAGTTCATGGTGCGTAGCTCAATTGAATGCTGAAGCACCTGCAGTCCAAGAGGTTCTGCAACCATTTCTGTTTGGAATTAGGAGCTTCAGCATTGCCCCTTGGAGACCCAGAAGCTTCTGGCAATTATTTGTACCTACACCTTTCAAGAAATCAGATTCTAGGACTTTCTAGATCATTATCTAACTGCCAAAGGACAGCTAAAAGGTAGTCAAGTGTGCATGAATTAGAAGTCTAAAGTTTAGTTAATCTGTTTGCATTCCAAAAGATTTTCAACTTTGAACATTGCTATCTTCTTGCTCAAATGGGTTTAATATCCCTCTTCCCGCCCAAAAAAGCTAGAAAGCTTTAAGTCCAGAATTTTTTTTTCCATATACAGATAATAAAAATTAAAAAAACCCAATAAATCGTAATTGCTTCTCATGAAAGTCTCAAGCATAAAAGTCTTTCAGATTCTTAGGCACTTGCATCTTTTCACTGCTGTCTTCACTTTTTGCAGGTGTCTGGATATTTTCTTTATTTTAATATTTTCTCTATTTTAATATTTTCTCAAACAACTCTAATACTGCTAAAAGTACACTGAAAAAAATGGATTATAAATGACAAGTGTAGACATGGGAAAATTGTTTATATAGTTTTGCTTCTGACTTCTCTTCATAATCCATTTCTATTCACTCTCTTGCAATTTAACTTGCAGTCAGAGAAACTATAATAAGATTCACTCACTTAATTGCTCAGTCTGTTGCCTCCTCACCTTACCGGGCATTGCAGCCACGTTAGAGATTTTAACAAGGGTTTGCTGACTACATGTTGTGAGTAATCGGGCAATGAATTTACTAGTACGCATAATAGACAGAGTTTACTTCTAAAAACTGCAACTTTTTATTAGGATAGACTAGAGTTACCTTTCTGAGGTCCTCTGTTTATCCACACCTTGTGATGAGAAAAGGCAAAATGTCATTTCTGTGTAATTTCCTGTTCAGCAGTACACTCAGAGATTATGTTAAAATGACTTTGGGGGAATGCAATGATGGAGAAATTGATAGATTCAAAATGTTCAACAATTTAGTAAATGAGCCCTGCTGAAAGGTTTCTTTTTTTAAAGAAGTATCCGCTCGCAATTAAGCAGTGATGACAATTCATCCGAAATGAGTGATGTGATGCCAAGAGGGAGTCACCCACAAGGCTGTGTCCCTGAGCTCCTGGGAAGAGTCACGTGCCAGTGGTGTATGAGCTGGTCATGTCAGAGTCAGAGCACTGAGCTGTGCTCATGTGCTGTTCTGATGACTGAAACACAAGCACAGGGATGGATTGCAAAGTGCAAAGTTTCAGTGTTTTTATTCTGTATTTTATTAGAGAAAATTAAAGAAGTGGCCTAGCTTGCCAAGACTTCTGTAGCACCTTGTGGCATTAGTATTGGTACCAAGCATGCAGCCCAACCCGTGGAGAAACAATTTTAATGATTTTTGGAACTCAAGTGCTTTGCATACCCCACCTATTAGCAGCTTATTGAAACCTGCTGATGTTACATATAATGCTTCAACACAGAAGATCTCAGAGGGTTGTCAGTCTTTGTGCATCACTGGTGTGTCATTTATCTGTCAGACAAAGAATAATGAAACATTGTTCAGTAGAAACACCTTGGAGTAATGTGTCAGCTTAATCTAGGAGATGCTATTCCCCTGGTTTCTAGGGAAAGGAAATGGCACAAAAGCAAAGCAAGGAAACAAATGTGCATGATAGGATACAAACCCAAGGGGCTCACAGAGTAAAACAGGAGGCTTTGGGCAAGGAAGTAGTCTACACAAGTTCACACTGATTAACTGTGACAGTGTCTGTACTTCTGGGCTTGGATGTTTTTGAGTTTTATTTTGAGGGAACTCCACCCTTCCTCTGGGCACAAAGTGGCCATAACTTACTATCAGGGCCCGGGGGGGGGGGGGGGGGGTGTGAAACTGTGAAGTAGTGCGCAGAGGAGCCAGCTTCCACCAAAAGTAGATGCTGAAGTACCAAGACAAGTGATAGACTCCATGGTTACACCTAAAAACAGAAGCAAGCTGAATACTGTGGGGCTGATCATCCTACAACTGAGTTACTGACACATGCAGGAAGCACAAGTGTGGCTGGAGCAAACTAGCACTGCGCAGGGTTCACAGAAGAGCATTCACCACGAGGGTCCAATGGGTGGAATACCAGTTCTCCCTAGGCACAGTGGTCTGCACCAGGTTTGTCTCCCTTTGCTCTATAGCATCTGCTAATAGTATCCCAGTATTTTAGCACACTGCTGCATGCCCTCCCTTTTCTTTCAACACTCTGCTATACTGAAATATCCTCATGTTACTGTAGGCAGTCTGGACTGAAAAAAACACTCAGAAAAATTGTGTGTGTCTTAGTGCCATGGGGCAGCACACAGAGCCCTGACTTAGAGTTGAATGCTATGTACTGTGGATGTGTGCCAGTTTATGTCACTTGGGCTCAGAAACAGAGAAGAATCCATTTATTTAGTGGTACAACTCCAGCCAATGATTTAGATGCAAAATCTGTTATAGTTGTCTGCAGCAATAAAGCTGAGAAAGTAATTATGTTGGAGAATTCTTTTTAGGTCATGAACCTGTACCTAAATTATAAATCTAGAACACCTTTATGGCTAGATTGACTGAAGACTATCTACATAAACATTAACTACCATGAGCTGGGGAAAGTGAGTTGGTATGCTCCACAAATGCCTGAGGAGTCAGCTCTAGAGTCTCATTTTCATAAAGGGATCAGAAAAACAAAGCTCATGCCTGGGAATGGAGCCAGAGGAACTGCTTAATGATCTAGGCATACATACAAAGATTCAGCACTTAAGGACCCAATACATCAGCTTGATGAAAATCCAACAGCTTTTACCAGAATTGTGAACTTTTGGTTCAATTCCTACTCCTGAGTAACTTGGGACAGGCTTTGAGAAGAGCGGTAAGAAAATATAAATAAATACATAAACAAAAGCACTGGAAATCTTACACGTGCTTCTTTCACAGAATTCTACCCCAAGTGTGGCATATAGTTGGCCAGCATCTGATATACCAGAAATTTAATACAAAATATTTTCCAAATGAAGGGCAATAAGGCTGCTCCAGAACTTAGGAGACTTTCATACTCAGAAGGGCAGATGTATGAGGGAAAACTGCCTCTTTCCCCCAGCACAGTTAGCAGCAGCAGGAAAAGGTACAGAAACACTTTTTCTTCTCACTATCCAATATGAAAATATCATCTTCTTCAGAGTCTTGTATGCAATGGAAAGTCTGAGAGGCCATTTCCTGGGTTCCTTTTCCTTACTGGCATATATTTTTCCAGAAAAGATGGGAACCATGCTCATTTTCATTTTATAACAGAAGCCTTGGAAAACAAACTGATTAATTTACTTGATGATTTTTTTAAAATGCAGAAGGAAAATACCAAGAATATTTGGCTCTCAGTTGACTTATAGCAGTTTGAATAATTTTAAGATATAAGAAAAAGTCAGTGTAGAAGATTGACATTATATCTATGTCAGAACAATCCACCTACCAAATCCCCCCACCCCCCAGCAAACAAAAAAACCCCCACCAAAAACCTCCACAATTATCCGTGCACTGCATTCAATGTTCAGAAGCTATGAGATACATCTTGAAGTCAGACATTATACAGTGCTTCTGAATTCAATTCTCAGGTGGAAAAAAAAGGCCTGTGGGGACAGCAACAATCTGTGTTATGCAGTGTTTTAATTTTGTTCTGTATCTCCTTTGTTGTGCTGGATTAAGTGCCACCATGAGGAAAGATGAGGTCAAGGTAGAAAAAATAATACAGGATGCTACAAAGCAGCAGTTTCCATTGCAGTGCAGAAGCTCAGATTGCATCGGTGAAAAAAGCTGTTCCACAACTACACAAAGGGCATTTAAAAATAATTTCAATTATTTTTAATAAATTATATGTCAGACCTATACGGAAAATTAGATTTCAGCTAAGTGAACTGATTTTTTATGCATTATACAGTGCCATTTACCATGTAAGTCATTATGAAATAAAGTAATATATAATTTAGGAGTTCTGTGTTTCACAAAGTAAGTATCTCTGTGTGACCTAATCTAGGTGATCCTACTCTTTCAGGTGGGTTGGACTAGATGATCTTTTGAGGTCCTTTCCAACCCCTAACATTCTGTGATTCTATGAGCAGAAAGCATTTGATGTTTTAAGTTCAAAAAACAATTATGACCTTTAACATTCATATGTACAGAAAAAAATGGGGGATAGGAAAGGAGATGATTCAAAGTGCATTTTGAATTATGAGGCAATGATTGTCTTCAGCTCAAACATTATTTTCAACTTCAAAAACTTTTCTGGGGTTGAAGGTGTGCCTGGTTGAAGGAAGGCCTGAGCCTTCACAAGAAGTGAAATGCTCTATTGATTTGGAGATTGCTTCCAGTAACAGAATAGGATTGGAGCTCAGGTTGTTAGGTACACATTATTTTCTTGTCAGGTTAGAAGCAATAGAGATGGTATCTTTCAAGTCAAAAGTATTCGTAGTCTGGTTTTATACTACAACATTAGGACTTGACATTTCTCCACAAAACATCTGTATTATCACTGTTGGGTCATGCTTGCTATCTGTCTGATAGCGTGTGTTTGGCCCCTACTTTAGCTTACACAAACAGCTTCTCATGGTAGAGGAACCTGCACATGCTGGAGCGGGTTGTTCACTGCTCCTTTGGGTAACCCAGGCCTGACTGTAACAGGCCTAGCACCAACTGTTGCACTGAAGTTTTTCTAAAGGCAAAGATCCTCTGCCCTTATATATGCCTTAGTGCTGAGCATTTCCCCTCTGTGCAACCACTCGTTTCTCCCTACAAAGAGGGCAGAGGACCTGTGTCCAGTAAGAAGAGTTAGGATGCTAGGAAGGGATCTCGTTTCAGGTAGCCCTATCTTTGTGCACCTGCCTAATGCCTTCTCCTTAGAAGGAAACCAGAAACCACAATCTCCAGTTGCAGAGATTTCTTTTTCAGTTGATTCAAAGAAACACAAACTTACAAAGACTATTTTATAAAAAAGAGTAAAACAATTCTTCCAGGACAGTGATGTGTTCATAAAAATAATATCTGGGTACATACAGATCTTCCAGTTCTCCTCCTGTCTCTAAAGAGGCTTCTACAGCACTAACTTTATCTCTAAGGATGAATGAACAGTGTTTGGGGTTTTTTTTACTATCCACAGAATTTATCTAAAAGAAGGGAGGGAGAACTAAAGGACTCAGCTGAATAGGAGGGAAAAAAACCTGCAAAGTTTTCACCCCTCTCCTTTCTTGAGGCTCATGGGTCCTAGCAGTCATTAGCAGAAAAATACATTCTTGTCTTTTCAGATGTCTTTCTATGCGAATGATTAGTGTCAGGGTTATAGTAAGGCGAGGCAAGTGACAGGGCAGGCACTCCCAGCTGATGTCACACATGCCAATCCTGAAGAATATTGCAGCTCTGGGCTGCTGTTTAGGGTGCAATGGGTACACAGTGAATAAGAAAAGGTATACTAGCAGTTCTTGATTGCCTGTAATTCCAGCAAAATTCAATCTCAGCTGAATACAGAGCAAACCTAGACATATCTGCTAAAGCTGTCAAAGGAACTGTAGTTTCAGAAGCAATGAGTGCTGAGAGAGAGGAGAAATGGATGTTCAACAGGTGCCTTGTGAAGATGAGTGGTTTTTTCAACACCTTATAGAAAAAACTTTATAAAGAAAAGAAAGGCCAAGAAAGTGTGTGATACCAGAAACTCTTACTTAAAACACTTCTCATACTCAAAGCAAAAAGTATTTGCATAAAGAAGATATATCATGTTCATATCTTGAATATCTTGTGACCGATGAATCAAAGATCACTCAGATGTATATGTTAAAGGGAAATTTTGGTTAAAAACAAAATAAATTATAGGTCTGAGTGGCAGAAAGGATGGTGTTAACAGACATAGAGCTTTTTCAGAGTTCAGTTGATAAAGATGATGTCAGAAAAGTTTTGGTATGGAAGAAATCTGAGTATCATCAATATGATGGTAAAAGTCAAAATGGGGTCACTCCTAATATGGCAATATAAGAACAAGTTGTGGAAGGGTCATTGGAGCCTTTGGTTTTCTAGACACAAAGACATTAAATCCAACAAATCAAGATATTCAGTAATACAGGGGAAAGATATATATACTGCTTCTTATAGCTCAATTTTTAGGAAAAGAATATAGTAAAAATTCAGATTTTTCGTAAGATTTAAGAGGACTAAACTAAAGTGGTGTTAGATGTGAAAATTGTCCCAAACAAAATGAGGAACTGGAGTAAAAATTATATAAACATGTAGTTGTATTTGCTAAGAGATCTATAATTTCAATTGATTATTTCTCAATAAAGTCAACAATTATATATCTTGACGTAGACACAGTCTGGTGCCATACATAGCACTGACTTCCATCATCCTTTTCACATCTACTTTGAACTAAGCCATTAACTTGTGTCACAGTATCTCTCAAATTAAATTCTTTGTTAGGTCTTCATTACTGTATTACATCAGTATGACTTACTAATGAATATTAATATTACAGATGAAAACCTATAAAATTATTTAAAAATAAAAATGTCCTTAAAATATTACTGTTCTAAGCAAGGGGAAAAATGCGTCTTTAATGGGATGTGGGTTCATGAGTGACAAAGCCTGTTGTTTCACCTCCTGACAGCAAGAGACACCTGCACAGCATGTATGTAGGGAAAGAAAAATCCTCATCACCAATATCTTTTCTATGAAGAAAATGAAGCAAGACAAAATTTGAGCTACTTTTTTCTGTATTAACAGTTAAATTGAAAACAGAACATCATTTTAAGAACACCCTGGCAGTGTCTGTCTCATTTCTGTTTAGCAGCTAAGCCATACTGTAGTGAAAGTCTTCACTGTTACTGAATTACACGTATGTCACTCTACAGTTTCAGATCAAAAGAGAAACTTTTCACCTTTGTTCTCATGTTATTTGTTTCTACACTGGGACATTTGTATGTCTCCATTCTGTTTCTTCTCTGTAAACAGACAGACTGCATTAAATGAGAAAGGACAGGGGAACAAATGACCTAACTTTGATCTGTCCTTGAAATGACGCTGCTTTTAAGCAAGAGGAATCTGGGTGTTTCACCCTGCCCTGAGTAGCTTTAAAAGTACGAGCAGAAGGTGACAACATAAACTGTTACAATAATTCTCTTAGGAGCTGCCTTGCTACAGATGGATTCTGCTATTAATGTTTCTGTCGGACTTGTAGCACTACTACAATCCATCAGCTAAGCCCTGTCTTAAGTGTCCAGAGTGTTCATTGCAGCAACTGGCCATGAATAAGTTTTATTGCTTAATCAAGAGATTATGCTATTAAAACCAGTACTAGAAAGGTTCCTGTAAGAAAGCTGGGGGAGAACTGTTCACAAGGGCATCTAGTGTTAGGACAGGGGGTAGTGGTTTTAAACTGGAAAAGGGGAGATTTAGGTTGGATATTAGGGAAAAAAATCTTCAATATGAGGGTGGTGGATCACTGGCACAGGTTGCCCAGGGAGGTAGTGGAGGCCCTATCCCTGAAGACATTCAAGGTCAGGCTTGATGGGGTTCTGAGCAACCTGATCTAGTGAAGCTGTCCCTGCTTAATGCAGGGAGGTTGGACTAGATGACCTTTAAAGGTCCCTTCCAACCTAGTGCATTCTATGATTCTAAATACTTCAAGTTTTTCTGATTTTGTTTTTCTTTTCTGAATCACTCTATTGATGAGAGTGTTAAGTTTCTGTCATGTCTGACAAATCAAGGTAATTGCAAAAGGCCAAGGACATATCATAATCACAAATTGAAAAATTCTGTTACTACAGATTAGATGCCTGGAAATCATTTGAAGTTGAATAAGAAGCAATATCACTTTCCTCTTGCCCCCTAGGACAAAATATTGAATAAAAAACATTTAATTAAAGCTAATCTCTTGGGTACAGAATTGTTTCCATTAAATGGCCACCTCTACTGACTTCAGCTCATTTTGAGAAATTAATTGAAAGCAATTATGTCTTAGAAGTATTTTGTCTTTGGTTTTAATCAGTCAACTCCTATGCAGGTCTCCCACCTCTTAATGATGATATTTTATCTTGTAATCAGTGAATGGAATATTCTTTATATTGATATGTACTTCAAGCTGTGTCTATTTGAGAACTTTTTGTAAAGTTACGGAGCATCCTACTTGAACAGGGACAGACTCTACATTTAAAGTGCAGAAATGTAATTCAGTATACTGCAGAAGCATAAGAGAGAGATGACTTGGCTGCATTTAACAATTATCCAGTTGTGGTTTTTTTAAGTGACATTGTGGATGTATGTGCATTTACATCTGTGCAGGTGGAGAGGAAGAGAGTGAGACAGTTACCAACTGTAGTCCAGGAAAAGACACTACACACTTGTAGTATTTTATATTTTGGAGAGGGGTACTACCTATACTTTAGATCTGGTCCCCGAAGAATACCAGAAGTATTATTTTTAATTTCAGATAGCATTGATTATTATTTCTAAATTCCAGTATTTTTTTAACTGGATAACAAACTCATAAGTGTTAGATTTTAGTATCTTTATTAATATATCATATATCAGAACCAAGCCTCCTGTAACCAAAAGGTCCTTGGGGAATAAGATTATTTCCTCAGGGAACACATCTTTAATCACACACACAATCTCAGTGACTTTAATGGAATCTCTGACATGCACATAGAAATTCAAAACTCCAAAAGTAAATATTCCTATCAGGATTATATATGAAAGTCCTCTATGTTCACCCAAATCTTATCTTATATTATAGTATTTTTTAGTTGTAAGAGCTGAAAAAAATCCCTTTAAAACATAAACCCAAGATGAGTGTTAGAAAATGTCAACAAGAGGCTAAAGTGCAGTGAAACAGGACAGTAGATCTGGCAGCTGAGAAATGTTTCAGATTAACTCTAGTGCCTAAAAATCTTGCAGATTCAATGTACCTTTTTTTTTTTCTTTTTCATATAATGGACAGATCTCACAACTATGAATAATATCCCAGATTTAACACCATAAAAAGTAGATACCCCACCTGGTGATGCTTTGCTGTAGGCAAGATCAACATCCATCCAAAGTAAGAATATATACCTAAATTATTATAAGAATGATATTTTGTGATTCACAAAACCAGATTTTCCCTCAATAGACATCACAGTTTAACCTTTGCTTAATTTCTGCAGTATATTTAAGTACACTGCTGAATCAGTGCCCCAATCAGAATAATTACACTGATGGCATTTGAGTTATATCAGCTGGAAGTCTGAAGGCAGGGGTAAAAGAAGTTAAGTGGAATATTTAAGCAAATAAAATTAACTAATGATTGAGGTTTTCTCAGTCATCTGCTAGGTATTTCAGTCTTTTTTTTTTTTTTTTTTCTTCCTTTAATAGACATGATTTATGGTCAATGCCAGGGCTTTGGTCCTATCCATTCTTTCAAGATTTAGTTCAACTTTTATTCTCAAAAAAGAGATATACAAAGATACCAGCTAATGTTCTGAATCAGTTAGTTCCATTTCCCCCAACACTATCCCTGAAGTAATTGCACAGGCTTCTCACAGCTACAGGTACCCAGACCCAGTGGATACAGGGATATATAGGGGATTTTTCCTGCCCCCATCATTTAAGATTCTCAAAAAGCTTACAGTAGCAGATAAAAAAAGGTTCCTTTTAGCAGCTTTTATTTCAGAGATACATAGACTCTTAAGAGTGAATCTGAAAACCTGCATCTCATGTAAAACTATAGAATTTAACATGGAGAATAACTGAAGTCTTTGAAGCTTCCTGCTTCACATTGAAGCAAGGATGCCCAACACACACACACACACATGCACACACAAACTACCTCAAGAGGACTCTCTGTCTTTACCACACAGTACACCCAGTTTCTGGCACCAGCACTGTGTGTCTCCAGCTGCTGTCCTGGGCCGCACAACCCACTCAGCCCCATGCCTCTCTCCAGGGCTGGCACTCAGCCTAAACTCCCACTCCTCCGCTAGCCTGGCTGGGGTTTTTGACAGAGTTCATTCACACAGACCCATAGCACAGAGTGCACAGGCACTGAACATAGTTGGAAGTGGGATTCAGCAAATAAACTCTGCTGAAGTACATGGATCAGCCAGACAAGCATGCTGACCTTTTTGCACATCATCAGCCCCTTTCAATCTTCTTTTCCTTTTATTTTCTCATGCCTGTTCCTCTCTTATCTACTTTGCTCCTTTTGCCAAACAATCTCCTTGAAACATCTGGAATTCTGTAATTTTCACTGATTAGACTTTCACCGATGAAATTACTAGAGGTCCCCCACCTACCACTCTTCCTTTGCAGGGTCCACATCTGATCTGCATAGCCTTTCATCAGATACTTAGCAGGTATGCTGTTTCCCTTCATAGTTTTCTTAACTTTTCCTTCACCTTTGGGCTTAATTGTGGAAGCATGCTTGTACCACAGGTAAACATTTGCACCCAGGTGTAATTTCTTAGCCATCCTATGGAGTCAAAAGAAGGATGTAACTTCAGAAGATTTTGCATGAAGACATTGATTAACACAGCTGATCTTCATGCTCTGACTTGTGTAGATGGGCATGCTTTACTCTGTCCACTATATATGAGGTGTTCTAGGAACCTATATTATGCAACAGAGATCACAGTGCACATATATTTACTCACAGCCTACACTGGTAAACTATCATCATAGAAGTTTTCAGTAAAAGATAGACAAATACAATAAAGGCAAGTAGTTGTATGATGACAGTACTTTAGCAAATAAATTCTTGCATAGAGTCAGGCATTTTGCCTTCTGTCTGACATCAATTGCATCTTCTAAACATTCACAATCTGGACATACACAATGTGAACAGCTCTTCTGAACATTGGAAAAAGATTTAAGTCAGAGATTAATGTACTTTTGGAAGAAAAGTTATGTTAATCCTTGCAGTATTGTCTACCGATAATTTAAAGAAGCCAAGGGAATGAAATAAATTTTGTTCTAAGGAAAAAAAAAGCATGGAATGACAGTATCTATTGTCAGCCATCAACCTACTAGGCTGAAGTCGCAACTACAGAAAACAAACCGAATTCTCACTGACCTGGAATGTGCAGGCCTGTATTTGGAAAGGACTGCTAGTTAAGACAAATAACTACAGGAAACAAACAAGAAGACATGATTTAGTAGTATGATTTTGCACTTGTCTACATGTGCATAACGCTCTTCAGCAGAGGAGAGAAAACATAGCTTTATTTTTACTTTTGAGATAGCACTGGAATCACATTGCTATCAGTAAAAGTACACTCTGTAACAGTACGTAAGGGCAATAATTGAAGATGTATGTTGTGTGACAGAAAAGCAAAAGGACTTTCATTGCATAAAACAAAGGCCTTTTAAAGCCTCCAGTTCAAATTCTATGGAGAAATAAAAGGATTTTTTTTTAGTTTCATTTCTTGTAAGCAATGAAGAATGTTTTGCTTCATTTGAAGAGTGCTTTGCAGGAAAAGCACTGGGTCTGCACTGTTTTCCCTTTTTTTCATTTACATGGCTGAGTTCTTGTCAGTGGCCTCAGAAACTGTGGGCTGTTGGAGTGTACCAGATGGCAGATTCATAGAAGAAAATTCTGGTTTCTAAGCACTTTTTAAATACAATCTGAAAGTCACTGACTATAGCACTAATGGAGTTCTATAGTGCTTTGGTGACTCTTATCGAGTACTATTTTCCTCTGTGGTTTGCTAATGTAACAGGGAGGAGCTGTTCAGTGTTGAAAGTGGAGAATCCTTAAGGAGAGACATGGACAGATCAGAGAGCTGGGCAATCATCGACAGCATAAAGTTTAACAAGGGCAAGTGTCAGATCCTGCCCTTGTTAAACTCTAAGCCCCCTTTGGGGGGGCTTGGTCAACTCAAGTTAAACACAAGCCAGAAGTGTGCCCAGGAAGCCAGGAGGGCCAACTGTATTCTCAAGTGCATCAAGCATAGCATTGAGAGCTGGCCCAGGGAGGTGATTGTCCCACTCTACACTGCTGGTATGGACTCACCTCAAGTACTGGGTGCAGTGTGGGGAGCCACAGTACAAGAGGGACATAAAAATATTGGAGAGTGTGCAGAGAAGGGCAATAAGGATGGTGAAGGGTCTTAAAAGGAAAGGCTGAAGTTCCTTGGCTTGTTCAGTGTAGAGAAAAGGAGGCTGAGGGTCTATGACTTCCTGATAAGGGGGAGCGAAGGGGCAGGCACCAATCTCTTCTCTTTGGTGACCAGTGATAGAACCCAAGGGAACGTCATGAAACTGCAACAGGGGAGTTTTAGGTCAGATACTAGGAAGAGGTTCTTTACTGAGAGGGTGGTCGAGCACTGGAACAGGGAAGGGGTCACAGCACTGATCTTGTCTGAGTTCAAGAAGCATCTGGTCGATACTCTTAGTCCTATGCTCTGGCTTGTCTGGCCCTATGTGGAGCCAGGAGTTGGACTTGATAATCCTTATCAGTCCCTTTCAACTCAGGATATTCTATGATTCTATTTGAGAAACTAAGACAATAGAATCATTGCTAGCTTCTGTAATATAGAGAGCAACTGAAAACCACCAAGAAAACATCAGCAACAGCCCTATCCAATAACAGAGTTGAGGAACAGTTGACAGTGCAGTGTCAAGCTATGCAATAACTATTCTGTGATGTAATATTCATTTGAAGTTCCTAGCATTATAGCACCAAGGTTACCTTTAGAAACTTGAAGTGTTCATCCATACAAGGGGTAGGATTTGGCTGTTTCAACCTGCACATCTTCATGGATTGCACTGGAAGCAACTGCCTTGTGCTTAGAGACCTACTTTAAACTGTGAAAACCTATCCTAGAAGTAAATTAATTTTTGCACCAATATGTTAGCAGGAAAAAATACATTCCAAACATTTACTGGCAATTTATCCCATTTTTAACAGTGTGTGTACACATTCACAAGTTCAGTCCACCCCAAGTTTGTTTTGATTATTAATTTGATAAATTGTACTAGCACAGTTTCTCGGTTTTGTATAATTATATTTCATAGTTCTTAAAAACTGCATTTACCACTAAAATCAATAATACTCTTTTTTTTTTCAATCTGAACTTTACAGAAGTGATTTTCCCACCTCATAAATCTCAATCTACATACTTTATAACCCCACAAGAAGCAGGATTTGGGTGTTTGCTTTAACAATAAGAATGGGATCTCTACAGATCAGTTTTTCATGGTTGGAATCATCCCTGATTCAATGTGAAGCAGAAAGCTTCAAATACTTCAGTTACTCTCAGTGTAATGGTTAAATTCAATCATTTTACATTAGATGCAAGCTGCCAGGTTCACTCTTAAGAGGCTATGTATCTCCCAAGTAAAAGCTGTTAAAAGGAACCTTTTCTCTCTGCTACTGTGCTGTACTGAGAATCTTAAATGAACCCACAGAAATTACAAAAGGTTGTTCAGTCAGTCAGCCCGTAGAGCACAACGCACTTGAAAGGCAGTAGATTAATTCCTAGAATTCAACAGAAGTCAAAAATAGTTGAAGATCACTACAACTTTGAAACACAATATATATGAGGAGTGTTCTAGTGTTCTTTCAAGCAACTGCACATAGTGAGGAAGGTTTTCAAGCCTAAGCCACTACCTCAGCTAATGAAAGCAAAAGGAATAACAGCTGATGTGAACTGTACTCTTTTACACTCAGCCTGTGATGGAGTTGCTGCTCGACTGTTACTAGTAAACATAACCTTGAGCACCATCAGAAGTGATAAATGCCATAAATGCAGAGTACTAAAAAGGAGGAAAAAAGAGGCAGTGCAAAATTTCATCCATTTTACATGAATCTCACATTTCTGACTCCTAGGGATCAATTCTTCATTGTCACATACATCAAGAGTACTTGGTTCCCTTTAGCAAAGCTCACTGGAGCAGTGGAGAGATAAATTCCAGTGAGGATGAGCTCGCCATGGCTCTTCAAAGAAGCTATGGAGATTTAAAATGCATCTGGCTCTGGTATAGGGATGAGGTCTCAACTCTCTGGCATGTTAGTCATGTTTAGCTTTGCAAAGCGAATACAGAATAAGACTAAAATCGGCAATAACGTATTTTTCCATAGCTCTGTCATAATCCTTTTCATGTAATCTTTATACCATTAAAGATGTGTTCAGGTATCACTTCAGCTTGAATGATTCAAGACACACATATGTATGCATGCATTTATATGCATAAGAGCCATATGTCTATAAATGTATCAACTAACTGATTTCCCGCCTTCTGCTATTAAAAAAAATGTTAGTACGTCTCCCTGGCATTTATTAGTAAATTTGGCTTCAATGGGCTAAGAAGATTCAGCTGAAAAATTATACTGGGATTAGATTTTTGAAACTGTGGGACATAAGGTATTTTCTTCCTCTTGAATTCCCAGTTTAATTGCATTATACTATGCATGCTGACGACAGAAAAAGCATCTCTTCAATAAACACTTTTAATCTGTACAAAACAGAGTAGCAATGGAGAGCTCTGGGGTGCCACAGTCTTTTACACAATGGTTTGAGGTTACCCCGGCTCATTAGGAAAACACACATAAATAATTAAGCAAAACTGAGAAGAGAATCTAGGGTTCTTGTATCCTAGCTGAACATACTAATGCTTTTTGTTGGCATGTAGCAACCACTGCCTACTGCAGTGGATATTTTAGAAATCTGAGTATGTACTTTTATCATTCATTGAGTCAGCCAGAATAGATTTTTGAGTTTAGTTCTGACAAAAAGGCTAACTTCATCAGTATCTCAGGCAACTAGACTTATTCACACAATCTTATTTAGGTTGATTTTTATGAGATCTCACTGTGCTTTGCAAAAATGAGCAAGCAGATCATCAACTGCAAAAGGGATTTTTTTAAAATTTTTTTTTCTTTTTAAGCATTACACACCAAGAGAAGAGTATGATAAGTATAGATGAGAGCATCTCTTCACTACAAGTCAACTAGAGTTCCTCTTAAGTGCAGGGGACACAGAGTGTTCCTCCCATTAGGTGGTGCATTGATTTAATCCAAGCTCCACTGAGGCAAACCAGAAGAACTCAAATTAGCAAATAAATCACCCAGAGGGTGAAATATATTGCCCAAACCAGTT